>JBBDHI010000016.1:12049192-12062463 GCA_037177115.1 Craterocephalus stercusmuscarum
ATACCAAAAACTGACACTAGAGTGGTACTGGTGCATATCATAATGAAGCAGCCATAACAGCACTAAAAGTAAAAAAATAATGGAAAGAATTAAGGAAAGAAATAAAATACGCAATAACTTAAAACTAAAGCTAAGACAATCTGTTCATGGTGAAAAATCCGGATTGTTGGATGGAAGAATGTAAAAAGTGACCAGATGGGGGTGTCAGAGTAAAACTGTAGTATTAATCTCATCAAAATGATATCTGATTAGTGTTTGTGTCAAAGTGCTATTTTCTGCTCAACAGGCTTTTTATCAGATTTATTATTCCACAGTTACTAAAATCTATCCTACAGATAACAATCTCTGAACCATTTTTATTCACCTTTATCAGATTGTTGAGGAATTCCATATTAAACCAAATAAGTTTTCTTAGACATCTGAAGTTCAACAAAGCCATTGTGATGAACAGTTCCACCTCAAAATGGAAGGGTAGCTTATTAGTGCCACCGAAATCTGACTTTAATCTCAGAATTCTGACTTTTCCCTGAAAATCAGAAGATCTAAAAAAAAATAAGTAGAGATTTATTTAGGTCAGATACTTTTATATTCAAAAAATGTCTTAATTCTGACTTTTTTCAGAAAAAAAAGAAAATCTCCTTAATTTTTACTTTTCTTTAGTTTCTGGAAGAAAGTCAGAATTCTGAGGTGAAAATGTCATCAGCTGTGAAACATCCATAACTGAAATGCATCAATTACTTGTAGACAGTTTTAATTCTAGACCAAAGTGATGGACCATCTATGATGGGAGGGAAAGAAAAGATGCGGTTCCAACAACAAGACTATAAGCATATTAACGTCCTCACAACATAAGTAATACGATGACACTAACACCCAGTACAGTATGATGAAACCTGTTAAACACAGACTATATAAAGGCAATAAATGCCATGCGTACTCATATGCAGGGCCCCGGCTTTGTGGTGAAACATTACAACCCCCGTGAAGGCCTGTGTGTGAGCGTGGGTGTGCCAGCTAAGCAGGATGAACAAGCAAACAGAGTAGCAGGAAAAGCTTATCGATGTAGAATGATCAGAGCCTCTGTGGGATAAATACAATCAGGGATACATGCTAAATGCTAAATAGCCCCCACTAGCAGATAAAGCACAAAGAAGGCGGATAACAATCTACTCCCTGTGGCAGGCATACAGTGACACAAACGACAAGCTCTGAGCGTTTGCTTTATTCCCCGTCTGTGACAAACAGATGGCAAAAATGTTCAATGATGACAAATGGTTTTTCACAGTCAAATGGGGGAGGCTTGTAATTGTGTGAGTGCTGCTTTTCTCGCTCAAGAAACATTTGATGCAGCTTCCAAACACAAACCCAAAAACGGAGTCACTGGGAATTGTAAACATAACCATCTACAGTTTAGCCATCCTGTCGGAGAAATCCCAAGACAAATTCATACGTGGATTTGCGAGTGAGCGTGTTAGACAGGTGGGCAGATTAGAGGCGTACCAACCTCCCCCTGATCCCCAGAACAACAGTTAGCTGGAGATAAGCTCAGGCTTAGAGTGTCACTTGCTAAGTCTGATCCAAATCCAACTCAGGTACAGCTTTTGAGAGGGACCTGATCCCGGGCTGTAAAGACAGCTCTCTCGGCCTTGGTGACATTGTGCGAGAGCTGTCAGTCGTGGAAAAGAGTTTCAGGACAGCATTCAGCATGGGGGCAATAGATCAACTGGCTTAATCGTGTGTTTAGATATGCTGGGTACGATGGATAGCTGAGCCAAAATAAAACAATAATAAATCCTACAGGGAAAAAGGTTAAATTTGCCCTCTCAGAATGAGATGGGGGCTCTGTGTGATCTCTATCAGGCAGTGATCTCTGATCACAGGAGAAGCTGTGGAGGCTTGAAACACTAGTGTGTGCTTACAGTGGGGGGGGGAGTGTGTATACTCGCACCTTCTCTGGGAGAGCCAAACTGAATTGCCCTGTTAGCCCGGGGGTGGGAAGAGTCATGTTGGGTGTAGTGCTGCGTCGGTGGCTTCCTATGCCACAATCCAGTCTCAAAGTCTATGTCACAATCTAAGAATAGCTTATGACACACAGTGCATGTTAATAATCTGTGGGAAACATGGCGAGGCAGCGGAGGCTAGAGGAGGAATGTCTGAGTACAGCTATGTGAAGAGTCAGTGTTTATATATGGATCAGTGAGTGTGTCGTGCATACCACCCCTTCAAAGCCCAAAGGCCGCAACTATTTTGTAGCTGGACTGGAAATAGGAAGAGATCTCCCCTGAAAGTAGATGCAACATATGGCTTAAAAGCCAAATTTGCCCTTTGAGCTTCGGAGTAAAGAAAAACGCTGCCATCTTTTCTCCTTTTTACACCCAGGTGCCGTTCTTTGTTTCATGTCAACAACGTGTCTGTGTGTGGCCGGAGCGAGACAGCAGGTGCTCAGATGAAAACCTGAAGACGGGCATAGTCAAGGGGTTTAGACAGTTACAGAGGCATATTGTCTTCGGTCTAAATGTTACATTTATATTTGATCAGCAGACCTTAACGAGAGGAACTGGGGATCTGAGGTAAAGGTGACCTGGGAGTTCATATTACACAGACCTGCTCTGTCCAACAAGTACAGACAAATGCTGAGGAGGGAAACGGGCTGCACAGGCACTGAGACTCTGAGCAAATATACACCATATGAAACTTAAACGTATGTTTGGCAAGGGAAAAATCCTGAATTAAACGTGTATTTATGGTATAATGTGCCATGAAGCTGGAAATCAATAGAGGGATATATGAAAAATCAGTGCATTATCGGCAAATGTATTAACTTTCTGATAAATCTCTGGCTAGTGTAATTTAATTTAAATAATATTAGCCATTTAACTTGGTGAGGCAATAAAAAAATCATGTCACTTAATGATTTCTGTATTCTTACGACTTGAAGACATCTGGTGGCAGTTTGCTCTACAGTATGGCACAACCATCAACGTCACAGAGGTGTACTTAAAACTCAGAAGAAACATTAATTCTGCACCTTTAAACCTTGACAAAAGATTTGCCCAGCCACAGCAAACACAGTGAGAAACTGTTGCTAAAAAGTTCCCCATAATCCTTGTAACTGGAACTAGTTTAAAAAAATGAAATCTGCATGCGATGGCTTTGACTCACTGCAGTTGCATAAAACATGTGATGACATGTGATGTTTTAAAATACATGTTAAAGTCATTATGGTCTGTTTTCTGCAGGGATCTGTACACAGAATGACAGTAAAAACACACAGAATGCCTTTTTCAGTCTGCAGACATGACACTTCAATATGCCATATGGTGACTTTTAATAAATATCCATTAATCATGTAGTGCAGATCACAACTAAAGCAGACTTTCCACCTCGCCTCAGCATCCCCTCCTCTCTCTGAACCGTACGGCAAACTGACACATTGATGCATGCTGTAGGGAAATACGTTATTTTTGTATTTACTCGGTGATTAGAATCAACCGTTGTTTCTTTGTGACGTGAACTTTTATGTTCTCTCTCACTCTAAAATAACTCCTGATGTCCTCTTCTCTTGTCCCTGCTCCTGACATTCTGACTACTGTCGACTCTCTACCGCTAGCTGGTGCTACACTGAGTGACAGCAGGGACAGTTAATCACATTAGCAAGAAATGAAAGAGCAGAGGAGGGATGTCTCAAGGATTTAAGGGGGGGTCTTAACCTTAGGAGATCACACATGAGGTTGCTCTTTCAGCCAGTGCTGAAATCATGACAATGGGGGGTTTTGTTTAGGAAAAGTTATTAAGAGCGGTTATCCTAATGATCTGCAGTTCCTGTGATGTTATTTTAGTCACAAACCTGCGTGGGGCATGGGGGAGGTTACCATAACTTCATGTTCTTTCTGATTCCTCCAGATTCAATTATATAATTACTAAATGTTTGAACAGAACCACCACATACTATAAATAATTCCACTTCCTGTTAGATCATTTGCAGGTCTATTTATTTATCCATCTTCTTACATGTATATCTGTTTTATCCTTTAATCTTGGGGTCACTCACACGCACTCTTTGGGTCAATATAAGATCACCGGTTAACATTCAATAGCATGAGGAAGTCGTTTACGCACAGGGAAAAGACAGATCTGTCTCTTTCTCAGTGCATTTGCTTCACCTTGTCTGTCTCTGGGTCTCCATGACTTCACTAATGTGCAGGCTAACATTGTTTTAGCTCTTTAAATTACTTGAATACAGTAACAGAGCCCAGATGTTTTAGGGTCAAACTTCTGGTTCTGTCCTTTCAGTCTCAGCTCAGTCTGTATATACAGGTGAAGTGATGGAGTGACAACTATTAACACTTTTTCTTTTTCATTGATGAGAACAGCTGGCCGAAGAAATTTTCAGAGCCAGCTGAGCAATAACAAAACTCAACATTATGCTAAAATCTAAGTTAAGTAAACTTAGTGTTTACTAACCATGGCTTTAGGAGGCAGGACTTCTAGCAGCGAAGTTGCAAACTGTACAGATCACTCAGATCGCTTTATCTAAGGACAACTCAGGATGTGCTGGATATCAGTGGGGACATGCCCCTACTGTCCCTACCCAGCTTCTGTTCTTTCTATTTTTTAGTCCAATTTTTTTCAGACTTTCCTTGATGCCGAATAAAAGTCCATATTCATAGTCAGTCCAAACTCCTTGCACACACGGCAGCTCTTCTAGCTCTCTCATTTCCATCTGCTGTCAGTACATCCTTGGCCTAACATGACTACTGTACCTCCTCTATTCCCCATGCCCACTAACATGTTCCTAAGTTTTTACTATGACCAGCAAGAGTTTATGAATAGAACTCATAGTAATCATTTTTATAATGGAAGCTCTGATCAGGGTCTGCTTGGAATTCATATCCCGAATAATAGTACCTAAAAAGAATATCCATCTTTTTGAGTTCACCCTCACCGCGTGGATGGGTTTACTAAATCTGTCTCTGAGGATGTACAAAGAATGGCTACTATGAAAAATAACATCTAAATCCAAACTAAAGATGAAACTTTTGGCAAAAGAGCATCTCAAATTCATTGATGTCCTGAGGAGTCGATTGGCCTAAAACTATTTCAGACAGCCTGTCAAATGTGAAAAGTTTCCATTCATTTCTTTGACTATTTAAGTCTAAACCCAGCAATAAGCATGAATGTTCAATTTTCCAATTATTTTCATCATCTTATACCTTAGAATGATAAACAAATAGGAAAATAATCAGGAATGGCAATAATACTTAGTCGCTGCCCTACTTTGTCCACCTGGTGAGAATCAAACACTGACCTTAATTTCGATAACACAGACAACGAAATCACTTTCACACCTTGATGTGTTTGAGCAGGCATGCTCATGTTTTTGTGTTTGTGCCTCTGAGTGTGAGTGTGTGCCAGATTCACAACCCCCTCTCCACTCTCCCTTTATGGTGGGGAGATTAGGTTGTTAATCCAGTAGATCTCAGAGAAAAAGCCTCTCCTGATGCCACAATGGATTTCACTCAGTCCACAAGAAAGAGGACAGACCTGCTGTCGATAGGCATCTCGACCTCTGAAGGAAACACGGACACACACAGTGCGCACACACAAACACAAAAGGAGCTCTTTTCAAAGTACAGCATATTATATTACATATTAAGTGCATGCTATGTTTATCCCACTGTACTGAGATAATGTTTCAAAACAGTAATAACATTTTTTCCTCTATGTCTAAACTTACCAATTATGTTAGATGTTGAGCAAGAGGTAATTGGGCCCAAAAATCCCCTTTGCTGTTTAACAGAAGCCATTATTGTATCATTTCAGCTCTGTAAGAAATTCTTTACTTCCCTGACAGCATGTGCAATTCTCAGTACTGATTTACTCATTTATTAAGTCATTACAGGATAGGTAGGCTACTCTCTTTTTTCCACTGTTCATATGTGCACTGTATGATTACAAATACAGCTCGACATTTTGCGTCTAAAAACTAAACTAAAAAATGCATTAAATCTGTCACGTAGAGTGCATTTAGCTGCTAACCCTGACCTTTTACCAGCACCAGAGGAGACAGTCAAGAAATGTTTCTGCCTTACTAATCAATGAGGTGTCATATTCTTATTCCTTGCTGTTATTCCATTGGGTTTATCAACTGAAGGTTTCCGCAGCAAGTTTGCAAGTTTTAATTTTTGTATTTAATGAGGTAAAAACATGTAGTTTTATGTGTAAAACAAACATTTCCCCCCCTGTTTTTCCTTTTGTACGAAGAGACACCTCCTCTCTTGTTGCCTAGAAGCTGTGTTTAGTGTTTTCCCATTCAACTGCACCAGGCTCCATTCATGCTCCCAGTACGTTCAACACTCATCTTCTCTGTTTCCTCCCTAACTTAGGCACTGCCGCCATGTTATCAAATGGGACTCCATAAAGCAGCAGGCAGAAACTCTAAACCGGATGTAAAGTCATTTTCACTTCAAAATAAGATTCTGACACAACCCTATAAAAATAAAAGGTTTTTAAATCAGTTTTTGTTATTCTGAAAGAATCTGAATTTTAACTTTTACATTCATGGGCAGATCAAGTTTTGTTAGATATCAACCCAACACATCACACATATTGTATTCCTCATGAAATCACTGATTAAAAGATGTTTGATCCATAATTTCCATTTTGACTTCACATTCTATGGAAAAAATAAAAAAATAAAAAATCACTTCATATGTTATTCTTAATCAGAAAAGCAAAATTTTGGCTTTACTCGTATTAACAAATAGCATAATTGCATTGTGCCAGTTGGTGAGATGATGATGTATGAATGTGCTGAAAATTTCCAGTCTGGGATTGATCAAGTGTGTTTTATTTCTGATCTGGTGAACAAATGCTGCATTTACTTGCTAGATTTTTTCTCATACTCTCACTTAGACACTAGTCATAAATTGACCAGTGAAATTTCACAAACAGAACTAAAGAATTTGAGACACATTTTCTTCAATTAAGCTTGTTAAAACGTCACCGTACGTGAGAAGTATTAAAAAAACAACGACAAAAACAACAATTAACACATCAGTAAGCATGCTCAGCCACGCAATTAGGACATTGCTGCAATACATGCAAAGATATATGAACAAAGTGATAGTATTACACAATATTATGTGGTACACTGTATTAGTTAAACAAGAAAAATAATGTCTATACAGAAATGTCCCCAGGGACATTTGTCTTACTACCTGTGCACACACACAAAATAAATATACATATAATACCAACATTACATAAGTAACATACACACATAACACATCTTAAAAAACATTAAAATATTTAACAGTTGGCAAAGAAAGAGAGACACGCTAAAGCTAAAAGACTAGCCGCTATCACTAACTAAACTAGCTGGACGTGAAATTGGGTATAGCTCCTTTAAATTTTTGACAGTGTCACAAAAGAGAGTTTAAACCTCATATTACATGGCAATGACAACATATTATCAATAGCAATATGAATTTTAAAAATTATGATTTATGGTGGTAAATGTTAACAATACTCTGCATAAACGTCTACGTGCATTTACATCGCAAGTAGTGCATGTAATAGTGAAAAAATGAAGTCCTGCTTTTATTGGGGAGTGTAGGGCATGCTAACAATTTCCACAACAATCTTTAGCCTAACGCTGAAAACCTTATGAAAAAAGTTTTTTTGATCTTTATTTCAAAACGATAAAACCATTTGTCCTCTTATTCATAAAAAGAAATGTGACCGGAAGTTGTGAACGTAATCCCCCTTTTAACTTGACATCGGTTGTGAAGCAGGATGACAGCTGAGCGGGTTGTAAAGGTGCAGCAGTGCGGTCCGTAACACCAACAACAATCATACACGCGCTTTAAACAGGGACATCCTAGACATTTTCCATCGTGTGTCACATTTTTCTGCCAACAATCGGACGTAGCAGAGAGTAACAAAGGACGGTACCCCTTAATCACACGGATATTTATTTTTCTTTGCCAAGAGAGAAAAAAGATCCGGATGTGCCAGCAGTGTTGGGTTTTTTCGCATGGCGCAGGCACCTTTTCTCTAGCAGGGTATTGTTGATGATTGGAGGGTCGAAGGAGGCCCTCGGGTCGACAGCTTACCCCGTTAACATTAGCTGCTTTTCCAATATTACCCGTTCGTTTGAGGAATAATCGACGAAATGATTGTGCAATAGAGAGGAAGAGGCATTGCAACCCGTCTTGACTACCTCAGTGTTGTGACTGGAGAGAGCAAGTCACCAGGAATAAATTGTCTGTCTGCTGCTCTTGATACAGACGAGGACGTGTTTATTCTGAGCCTGTGGGAGCTTTTACGAGGACAAGTAAAGAAAAAAAGAAAAGAAAAGGGGGGTAACTTTTGCTTCTACTCTGTGAGTGTGTTTATGTGCGTGTGAACCCCTGCGAGGACCGGGAAAACCTTCAAGATGAGCAGCACCCCAGCGGACATGGTGAGAGAAATTACTGTCAGTTCTTTAACAGCACTTCACCTTTGACAAGCTGTCATCTGCCCGGGGATCTGAAAACTAAAACAAAAAAAATCCAACAAACAGGACTAGAGGAAATGGGAGGTTCCTTTTAATTAGTCTAATTTTCTTTGGTTATGCAATATGATTTGATTCTTCCTTGTCAGGTTCAAACGTGTGCTGCCTATCAATCTTTGAGCTTCTTGCTGGGGAAAAGGAAGCATTTCTCAAACTGAATATTTGAATCGTTTATTTATTAATTAACTCACATCTTTACTGATCGTCTTTTGAAAAAAAAACCATCATGTACAGCTATAAGTGGCATTGATTACCTTTTAATATGAGACTCTGTCAGGAAGTTCCTGAAACTTCATCTTCTCTTTGTTTCTTTATCTTATCTGCTATCCGCACTGAACGTCAAGTCAGCTTTCATTCTGGTACATCACACTATGTGGTAACTTTTTGTGTTCAAAAAGACTTAAATGAGTTTCCAGTAGTGTCCTTTTGATGCTAACACATCTGACAGCAGTGAATGGGGCCTGTCATGCTCACCAAAGGGTCAGTTATTTGCAGATCAGACTCGCCTCTAAAAATGAGAGGTTGATGGCTTATCTAAATTATTTTTCAAACATTTTATATGGTAAATTTAAAATAAGCCAATAGATAAAAAAAAAAAAAACTGAATATGGTACACTGTCACGTGGGTTGGAAGGTGACTATGTGTTCATATTTCAAGGAAAATGGACCAGATCTTCACTTGTTGCTCCCTTTTGCTAAACAAAAGGTTTTGTAGTTGACTTTACTTGTTAAGCTAGCATCTTGATTTTGAGGAATTGCACTTGAGCAACTTTGATGAGTCTACCATGTGATTTCTGTGCTGTTAAATAAATGAATGATGGAGAGAACACTGTTTTACAACGAATCCTAATCATTTCAGCTAAGGTGGTTTGCAAATGATTTACTTTCTTATTGGGTCTTAAAGTCATAGCATAAAAACTACCATCCTGATGGAAATACACGGGTATGATCATACCGGCCACTCCTACAACAGCATACCTTTTATATCAGTCAGCTATACTTTGCCAAATCCTTTTGGCTCTATCCCTTTACTGACAGCTACTCTATCTATTACGTTTGACATTTTAATGTTTCTCAACCTCCCAGAGAACTAGAATAAAAAAACAGACTGGCTTTAGATAACTTGATGCTACTTTCTTCTTTCAAGCGAGCCGCGATTGCATAGCAGCTGTCACAGCCCCGGCTCGTCATACCTAATGATGTAGTGGCGCTTTAAACAGAGGCTAGTCTGCGACCTCATCTGACTTAACAAGTCTATCCATACCCTTTCAATCGCTGTCCTCATGTGACAGATAAACTTGTTTTGCACCAGCTCACTGACTGCCAGTAGGAGCTCTGGCCATAAAGATTTATGTTGACCTCACATGGGTAAGCAATTCCACAAACTAAAGTCATATAATGTGCATTTAGCTGGGTTTTTACTAGGGCTGTCCCGATCCGATACCAGTATCGGGTATCGGTGCCGATATTAACAAAAAAACACGGATCGGAAAGTATCGGCAGGCATTGAAATGTGCCCATACTGCTGCCGATACCAGGTGATCAAGACTTTTCTAACCAGCCCTTTCACCTGACCTCACCTGATTTCCCTAGTTCATTTTCTACGGGTTTACTCAGGTTGTTTTTTTCTTACAACAGAAATGTGAAATGTGCCGTGTGTTGCACAAAGTCTTTAAATTTATTCTAAATTAACTCATTGGTTAATAATTAATGAGTCAGTTTTTCTCACACCTTCTCTTGTGGACTTTATCAGTTACACCTTAAGGTTTTTATGTGAGGTTTGACACAATATTTTGCTCATAACAAAATGTAAGTATCTGTATCGGCCGATACTCAACTCTCTGTATCGATATCGGCATCGGAAGTGAAAAAGTGGTATCGGGACAGCCCTAGTTTTTACCCAGTGTTGGATGTGATAATTCCTTCTCTGGCAGTTTTATGTCTATCATCTTTGCTGCTAGTGGATAGCGGGTCTATGAATAGAAAGGATAAACCTTTGTAATGTGTCCCTCCACCTATATCAGCTATCCCAGCTGTGTGTGCTCCTGCCTGTCCAAGCTCAGCTGATTGAACAGCAGGTCCATTTTGTTGTCAGTGCTGTCTGCGCAGACACGTCACATAGAGCTGCATGCGGAATTCCCATGGATTACAGACATAAGCATGAGATGAATCTTTCATTTTCTGCTCTGTTACGACTGGAAAGTTAATCCGCTCGAATCCAAAAGAACTATTATGGCCGGTTGGGTTTTACTGGTTCATGGTGTAGAAGTTTTACTTAAAAGTTATGGGTGGGTTTATGCTCGTGGTGACTCTAATGGCCTTCAAACTGGTGTTATTACAGCCATCGGCTTTCTGAATCTTTGCCAGCTGGTTTATAACTCCATCCTGATTTGCACTCTGAGAATTTCCCTACGGGGGGGGGTATATCACATTATTAATACATAATTTACTGTCAGTAGCTGGCATGAAGTTAATCATTTCTGTTCAACTGGCCAGTTTCAAACATTGTTTTAAATAGGTGTCATTCATCGCAGAGCTGCTGGCTCCAGGCTCCTGCTGCAGAATCGCAGAGGTCAGACTAAACAAAAGTACCACATTTCAGGTTTCCCCATCTCCACAACAGCTTTTTCCGCTTGTGGCGTAGCTCAGCCTGTTCATCAGTGAAGCTTCTCGTATTTCCAAAGGAAATCTGGGGAAATATCGGCTATCGGCATCTTCCTGATCTTGTGTTTCTGAAATCGGCCCCCCTCTCCGTCCACTCTCAGCCTGTGGAAAAGCATATACACATTCTCAGCGAGACTCCACAGAGTGGGAGTGAGTGTGGGAGGAGGTGAGATGGCTGGTGCCAAATACTGTGGGTGAATGAATCTGAGGGAAATAATAGGAGAAGGAACAGTCATGTCCCTGGAGAATGGACGATGGGTTTTTTTCTCTTCCTTCTTCGAAAGGAGAGAAAGAGGAAGGGTGAAAGGATACAAAAACTGTGAAGGATGAGGAGGGGCAAATTACCTCGCTCCGGGCGGACCTCAGAAGTGCTGACAGGGTCGAAACGGTCCTCATGGCAACAGCGCAACGCTTGAATTCGAGGTCTGGAGGCCCCGTTTGAGTTTACGTAGAGGGGGTGCGCCGCAGGTATGCGCGCTGTAACAACAGCAGACGAGGGAGAGCGGTACAGATGGATGGGAAGAATAAAGCAGGGTAGTTCTAATAAGACCGGCACGGCAGACAGGACTGAGAGCCTCGGAGAGTTGAGAGTGCATTTCAGACATCACCGCTTTCATTCAGTCCCAGCACAGCAGATAGGATGAGGACATTGAGCTGCGCGGCAGCAGTTTATTAAAATTATGTTATTAGAGCCTTTTATTCATTATTATTCATAGAAACTTCTCTCAGTTTTGAATTATTCAGATTATTAGTCAGATTATCAAGTCCTCTGCTGATTTAGTAGTTGATCAACGCAACATTGGAATAAAAAAAAAAATGTATAAAGGAAAGTTAAGTAGTCTGGACCGCGCAAATCTGATAAATCCAGGAAAATGATAGATAAAACTCTGTCTGGGAAACCAAAACAACAACAAAAACCTTTTAAAACAGCGTATAATGGTGCCCAGTGTGCAAACCCTTCCAGTCAAAGTTTGTATCAGTGCAACAATGTTTAAGAGGTTGCAGCTATGGGAGCACGCCATTTACGATGAAAAAACAAGTCAGAGCTGCTGGCACACACACTGGTTCATGCACACTCAGTGGGCAGAAGCCGGACACCCTGTCATTTGTGCAGTGGTGAGAACATGTTAATTAGTGCTGGAGGTGGCAATCACAGCCCTGAGTCAAGCAGACAGGGAGGAGTGATGGAAGATTTGAACTCCTCAAATGTCAGATCACACCGCTCAGGCATTATAATGTAAGAATTCAGGAATTTGAATAGAATTAACTAGCATATGAAGCCAAAACATATCTGTTCATGACAGATGAAAAAGGTTTCCAGTTTGACCATCCTTGAGGTTATTGCCCGTTTTCTGTTGCCCCACAAAGCGTGTTAAGCTGTGAAGTTATTTTAAAGATCTCCGATTGTTTTATTTGTGTCAATGGGACTATTTTTATAAAGTAAAACATCTGTTCGGGATAATGGATTCTTGTTTATTGTGTCAGTGTGGCTTGCAGCTTCTCTGTGTGTGGCTCTGAGAGGAGCTCATAGTTCATTCCCACATGGACCCCATAGGCTGCACAAAAACACACAAAGGAGTCAGAGGTCAGGGTCGGAGGTGAGCGGTGTGTGGGTCTCTGCTGAAAGAACAATGGATGGGGAATCCTTGCTGCTGAAAGCGGCGCTCCCCGTCCTCGCTTCAACTCCAGCTTAGCTCAGCATGTCGGACACAGAGTAGCTGGAGACAGAAAGGGCTCCGCAGGCATTCCTCAGCCTCGGGTTGGTGCTGCTAACAGTTGATTGACACGCTGAAAGGAGGCAAAAAACTCTGCTGAGTCCAGATGAGTGAAGCACGTCGGTGGATATGTGTGTGTTATTCCCGATGCCATGTGTTGGCAGCCTGAGTCACATACCAGTATTACGTAATTCCGCCCTGGTTGATGTATTGACCCTGACGTTGTCACATGCAGGCCGTGCGGAGCCACGGAAAGCTCTGAAGGTGCGAGGTCTGAGCGCGGGTTCGTTTCAAATGTGTCAGGAAATGTGCGAGTCAAACACTCGTTCTGCTGA
>JBBDHI010000016.1:12127454-12140608 GCA_037177115.1 Craterocephalus stercusmuscarum
TAAACTTATGTCATTTAAAAAAAGAATTTAATTATTGTTCGCTTTTTGTCCACCATGTTTATCTTCACAACAACATGGAAATCACAATGCACTGGTAATTTCCACTTTACAGGTGGAAAGGATCATCTTTCCCATACCACATGAAGACAGCATTACTCCATCCTATTCAATAAATGTCTTTCCTTTTCTACCACTCCTGTGTGTGGCTGGATTCCTGGTTCCTCACTGTAACTCGCTACAATGACTTTTTCCGTACTATCCTCCCTACCCATTACAACCTCCCCCCCCCTCACCCATTCATCTCTTCTTCCATCAATCACCCATTCATCCTTCCAGCTTTTCTGTCTATCTGTCCTCTCCTTTGCACCCTCCCCCCTCCATCCATTCTTCCAGCATCCTCTTTCTCAATCCAGCTTTACCCCATTCTGTCTTTTTCTTGTGCATCTTGATATCATTAATTTATTTCTTGTTTTTTGGGGTACTATCCTAGTTAGCTTGGGTGTCTAATAGGGGTGGGACAATACATCGATCTACATCGATACATCGATCATATGGTCAATAAGTCAATGATATTGATCCAAAATCCTAACATTGGCCAAAAACCAATAAATTAACCAGTTATCAAACGCACTTTTTTTGGAAAATATTTTCTTTTTAATTGAATGTTAAAGAAAGGTAAAATGATGATCTAGTTGCTTTTTGTGATGAATGGAAATAATTGTGATATCATGATATTGCTTTATATCGTTCCATATCGATCAGAGGATCCTAGATCAAATTGAATCGAAATCGTATTGTGACTGAACTTGATATATCGGCAAACATCGAATCGCTGTATCACTATATCGATATAATATCGGATCGTGATCAAACCCACCTGCGGGGTGATTCCCACCCCTAGTGTCTAACATCCTGAGGTACCTCACCCATAGTGAGTCTCCTCCTCCCAACCTTGAAACATGAAGCATCCCAGGTGAATCTATCAAAGAATTTCCAAATCTCTTCTTCATCCAAACCAACCATTAAAAGCTATAAACCCATATCATTAAGCAGTGCCTCTTGGTAGTGAAAAGTTTATTTGGAATTTCATCACTTTGTTTGGCATGTTTATGTGCTTTACTGGAGTCATAGCCACGATGTGTATGTATGTCTTACTATTTATCTATCCTTGGGATGCCAACTATCTGTAAACTGTGTACAGCATGTTAAGAGTAAACTGGTTATAACATCATGATTTTTATCTTTTATTTTATTTTGACATACAAGCCTTTGCATGTGGTGTATACAGCTACTGTTCAGATGAAACCAGAAAACTACCATGAATTACAGGAAATATTTCCTGTGATAGACATCAGATTCTGTAAGTATAGTTTGATGTGCAATTCTGTTATGTTTACATCACTATAATCAGTGACCTGTATGCATAACGTCGGTGCCACCCTATGCTGATGTACAGTTGTCAACATGATGCTGTTCCTGCTCTGCTTCAATACAAACTGGTTTAATGATCGCTGATATAGTCATTCTTTGTGTCAGGTGACTCAGCCAGGCAGAAAGAGTAGATCTTCATATATTTTTCCTAGTTTTATTTTCACTCTTCATTTGATATTTTGCAATCAATTTTGAATTTAGAGTAGAAAGTGTCTAAAAGTGATTGCTTTTAATTAATGTTGTAAACTGTTTATTCTTCACACAGCAAATTAATGACTGAAGTGGAATGACAGTGGCAATTTTGAAAGAGGAGTATTAAAAACCCCTGGAACATGAAGAACATTCTTTTATGTCAAATAATGTCAAATTGGCACCTGTATCCTGATTTGGGAAAAACAAGATGGAACTTAAGGTGTGTTATCTGAGGATTTGATTTCTGATCTCCAGAAAACAATTAAGGTCACATCTCATCTGCTCACTGCATAATAACTATATTTTAGACAGGACTTTAGCTGTAATTAATGTGAAGACCTTAGTGGCTTTTTCAGACTATTCTGAAATAATCTTCTCTTTTGGCGAAAGGTGAATTAACATGTCAGCTTTGCTCATAAATAGTCTTGACACTGCTAGTTATGTTATAGAAAAAAAAGCACTGAAGTCTCCTCTGTTTCCGATGTAGTTCAGGATACCGTTTAAAACCACAGAGTGGTCACTGATAAACTATTGAAGCCACAGTGTTAAGGTTAAACACTTTTATGAAAGTTTAAAATGAGTCCACATTTGCTGTTTGTGAGTCTTGAATATTAGAGGTAAAAACAAAACACAGTGCTGATGACAATTGAATGCACTGAAGTCCCTGAGAATGCATTTAAAATCAAAGAGGACCCTGACAAGAGATTTGCTTCTGCCAGCTCCAGGGAGTCTCCCTAATGAGCTCCATTTGTATGACATTACCACCAAGTGCCAGTTAATGACTTTGCCTGAAACAAACAAACTTTCACAGTTTAAATTAAAGCTTAATTAATCTCATAAGAACTTGTCAGAAGTACCAGGCTAACAATTAGGATGGGAAGAAAATGTGTAGAGGTGCCCACTGACACACATTAAGGCTGGTCTGGAAAGCTGCCATTTCATTTGAAGTAAACACTGCAACTGTGGAACGGCTAAGGCTTCCCTGACTCAGACTTGAGTATGTTTCACGAATGACTAAACCAGCCATTGCTGACATGCCCTCTGCTCTACTACCCGGGGCAATGTTTCTAATGCAACAGAATCTGGATCAGGTGTGAATTCTTCAAGATCAGAAAGCAAGAACCCAGTGTTACGCTAAAAGCTTTGAATTCTAGCCACAGTATGATAGTTCTGATTCCCAGTGGTGTAGTCCATGCAATATGCAGGTGTACAGAGAATGCCCCCTTATTTTCCTGTCATCACTGGGTACACCCACTTCTAAACCCATGTGATGTGCTCCATTCCTTTTTGTCTGCAAACCCAATTGTCCTTTTTTTCTCAAGTACTGTGAAGCCATGACTCGGCCTCTAACTGGCAAGTATTTACTGTCTTCACTGGTTAAACTCTCTGCAATAGGCATAATGACAGATGAGTCAAAGGCAGAGTTGAATGAATGTCCTCAGGAATGTACAACAACTAGCTTTGTTATTTCTGGGTCCCACATAAACATGACATTTTGTGACCTTAGGATTGTGTATCAGAAACAACAAATCCTACATGTAATGCTGTTATTTGGGACTTTAAAAAAATCTAGACTATATCCACTTCTTCGGGGTGCACAACACCACTGCTGATCCCAGGACCTCACCCTGAATGGAGCAAAGGTTGATATTCATTTACATAAATTACTGCCCTTTTCAAATTGATGTACTGTGAAGAATCTCATAGAAATAAACCGCATCTAAATTTACTCTTTCATGTTTTATACCTTTCAGTCCAATTCAGGGTCACTGGAACCTTTCCCAGCAATTAGCAGGTGAGAGGCAGGGTACATCCTGGACAGGTCGCCAGTCTATCCCAGGCCCAGCACAGAGAGACAAACAAGCGTTGTGCAGTTTTGTAACATGTGCATGTTATTTTCATACAATGCAAATTCAAGACCAAAGTGGACATCTTTCCAACTTTCCAGGTGCTTATCCTCCTTGTTGAACATGAATGAATTTTCAGTCATTTAATAAGCATTATTCTAAAGCCAATATAGAAAAATAAACTACTATGTCATAGTTTTGTCTTCGTGAACAACTGCTGCCTCCTTATCAGTGATACTGCGGTGTCTTCCCCACTGAGTTTGTACAATATCCACAACCGATGGGTAGTGGATGATCAGTGGAAAAAATTAAGGATGGAAAAAAAAACAATTTCAATAAAATAAAGCTCTTCAGGAAAAATAAGCAGTTTATATTTACTATCAATGGTCAGTGTTTGAATTTTGACGAGAGGCTGTAAAAATATCTGATAAACAAAACATGTCAGGAACTAAATAGATGTACTATAATTTTTACAGACAAGATAGATTTATGCATGAAAGGGAAAAAGAGCATTTCGGCTTCCAGAAGAGAGCCCTGCTGCCTGATCATGTGTGGTCACTCACAGCAGTACAAGAGGTCATTAAAAAATCATGTTTTCTGCTTGGCGAGCCATACATGACAGAATCTGAAACACATAATGTAATGCACACAATTATTGCATGTCTGTTGCCACAGAGTTCTCTGACATTAGATAATATGGAAAAGAGAAACTGTGGCTGTTTTAAATGAGCCCGATTTCACTTTCAACCTCCCCCTGCCTGCAGCAAAACTGCTCCCTTTACTCTCTTACGATGCCAGCCTCCTTTTCCTATCTTCAGACAGCAGCAAAGTTTCATCCAGCTATCTATTGCAAATAATCGGCAGACTGCAGATTAGTAAACTCATTTCCATATCACATTGTTTCACCTGGACAGGAAGGGAACATTTACTCACAGCTGTAATGTGACAGCAACTTCAGTCTACCTCTAATAATGCATATGCAAAAATACCCGTACCACTCAATCAGTCGGCACATCGTGATGAGAATGTTCCATGTTTCGTAAATGGACTGAGGCTCACTTTCTCATATAATGAAAGTGAAATCTCTGAAAGCAGAAGTTGTGCAAGGGGGGGGGGGAATCATCTTGGCTTCAGACATTTTCCCCCCGTTTGCAGTAGGGCTTTGCCCTCACAGACGTTCATATATAGAGCATGACGATGAGTCATCGCTTTGCATAAGGAAAGGACATTTGGTGCCTGGACTAAAGGACTCTAATGAATCTTTTCTCATCTCCCCCTTTCTTTATCTTTCTTTCCCTGTTCTTCCCTTTTCCTGGGCTCAGCTTAAACCCTGTTCCTGCGTCCTTACAAAGTCACTCAACTGAATAAAGTCATTTACCTGGATGAAGAAGAGCAAGAGAGGCGAGCAGATGGAGGTGGTGCAGGGGCAGAAAGGAGGTCTTTGACTGCCGCTGAATTTGTGGGGAGAATGTAGAAAATGAAAGAAAACATGGACACAGGCAGACAGAAGTCTAAAAGCTGAAGTATCAGTACTTTCAAAAAAAGACATGATGTTTCTATTTAACCAATGGCAGCACATTGTGTTGTATCAACCTCTTTCTTTTCATCTAAAAGTCCTGGGAAATAGAGAAAAAACTTTTTTAAAATACAAAGTCAGCACGCAGAAAGCATAAAGTGAATGCATAGCAAAGTAAGCTTTTTTATTTTTGCTTGTAACAGAGAGGGTATCTGTGAAAGAAGCAAAGATGGGCTCCCGTTAGTTCACATGATGTAACATACAAACAAAAAAAAACCCAAATAAAATCGTTTCTCTGAGAAAAACTGAACGAGTTTAGACTATTCACCCCCATTGCTGGTTAAGGAATCTGGATGCATTTCAGTGTGTTGGTTAAAGCTGAAGCTGGATGCTGGATGATTTAAATCAGTTGTGATTGATTTAACTGACACAGTCACATGTGCCACGTGAAACCTAACTGTATAAAAAGCCTCACGTTAACCTTGTCCATCGGTTGTGTCGTCTTCTGTGGGATGGAGGCATGTGGGATGTACTATCACACAGAAGAAACATGTATTGTGGTAAAATAAATCAGTATTTCATGTCTCTTTTGAAAAGACTGGACACACTACACTCAGACCAAATATAAACAGGACCATGCAGGCAGCATTAAGGACTTATTATCATCCAGGTTCTGTCATGCTAATGGAGTGCACCGGTGCTCTCGCAAAGCTCATTTACACCTCTGGGATGGCAGCATTAATGCAGAAGAGTAAATTGAGATTTTAGTCCAATAAATGCTTTCTTCAGGAATTCCCTACATGTCATTTACTGAAGGATCCTCTATTTATTGCTGTTGCAATACTTGGTTATGCTGTGAACTGCTTCTGCTCTGCTCTGACTGTGTGTCCTTCAGCTAGAGCTGTCCCAGCACATAGACTGAAAGATAAGCAAGAACCTGACATAACTAAGAGTCATCAGTTGACATACAGTGACATCACCAGTTAGATGTACATAGAGTGACAGTCCGAACCAAATGTTGCTACAAATCATCAGTTAATTATCAGTCAGGTCCGGTGCATTATATTCACTACTCAAGTCAACATTCAAACACATTGAACAGCAGATCCCGAACTATCACGTGAGCAATGGATGGCATGCTCACTCAGGGATAACTAGCCAATTACACCCAGCAGCGTGTCAAGCCACCCCGTTGTACGAGGCAGCCTCCAGCCCAAGATAAAATGGTGATCACGTCCGCGGCTCGGGCATCAGGCCAGGCGACACGTCCCCTCAGCCAAGCGGTGCATTGCTTTACCTGTGACCCCAATTAGAGGAAATCGTTGATAAATCAGAAGAGATCCTCTGTTGTTTTTGTTCTCAAGCTTCCAATAAGAACCATTTCAACACTTTGAATCCATAGTAGTATCCATAGTTATTGTAATCTCTTCCCATACGTGGAGTAAGTGGGTACAGAGAATGTAATAAATGGGTTATTATTATTGATAGAATCACATTATTTTATTTTTTCAAGCAAGCCTCTTATTTTCATCAACAGGATGAATTGCTCAGGCATTTGCTGCTTGGGTTTTAGAAAACAGTCAAACATGTTTCAGTAAACAAAAATCTGCTTTTTTTTTGTCTTTGCATGTGTCTCTGTAGGTTGATTTACAGTCATGCATACAGCCACACATTTCTTTGCTCAGCTTATCATTTTTGACCTTGGTTCCAGCATCTCTGTGATCTCAATGTAGACTTTTTGTTAATTGGGGTTGATGAGCTTTAAGCTATGCTTAACAGGCCTCTATGGTTTCTAAGTCACAGTTCTGATGAGATTAACGCCGCACGGCTCCTCCATCGCATCCTTTTCAGCAGACCTCTGTCAGCCTTTTACCCTTAACATGCACATGCAGTGTAATTCATTTAAACCTTCAGTAGTGAACCCTGTTGGTAATATGAGACATTATTGTTAAAAAAATGAATACATACACATTAAATAACAGTAAAATCTGTACTATTTCATATGTGGCACAATGCTGTGAGAACTAAGTGTTCCCTGACAGTGATGATAAAAAGTACAGACATGGACACTGACATCACCACTTTTAATTTGACGTTTTATTTGTATATTAGTTGGTCTTTTGTGCATACAGTCACATGCATGGTTGGAATCTGGCTCTTTTTCACTGCTTTATTGATAAAAACCAACCTGGAGTCCAATGATACATTTTCCAGAGAATGGAGGCTATTTCTTGAAGGAAGTTGATAAAAAAAAATACTCCAAATGGTTTGTGATTATTTATGATAGTTTACCAGAGTGCCTGTTCAAACAAACATGGCACACCAACAAACTTACCAGCCTACTTTCCCCATTTTCCCTCACTCATTATTTGCATCATGCACTCTTTGTGGACTAAAAACCTGCTTAAAACTCATGTTCCAGTAATAACACTGATCCACTACGTCATTTAAGCTGTTCAAATAAAAAGAAAACAATCTCTAGCTATTTACTCAGTGTTTGTCACTTTGTTTACGATAGAAATTATACTAAAGATTTCTGACAACTAACATACGTTAGATGATATATACAATGTATTCCTTTCTCAAGGAAATGTTAACATACAATATGTACAATACTGCTGAGAAGTTTCATTTGTCCAAGTTGACCATTATACCATTTTAGTCTCCTTTAGTTATTTAGCTATCTTTGGTTGTGTGTGTATCCCAAAGTGAGGCGTGTAGTTCATAGGCCAGCTGCAGAAAAAAAAACTTTTAGTTGAAGAGTTCTCACACCATCCCGGCACGTTGTCCCCACTGCCCTGTCGCTGCATAGCACTAACGGAGGTTTCAGTAGGTTAAACGGCCACATTAGCCAGTCTCGGGTCTGAGTCCTGCTCGTATCGGTAATGGTAGACCTCCATCTGATCTCGGCACGCCTCTCGGATGTTGTTGAGCCACCGCTTGATTCCTCCTCGGTTAAGATATAGCACCATGAGAAACACCACTCCGATCAGGGCTAGCACAATACCAAGGAACACATATGAAACCGCCTCCAGGTTCTCGGTTAAGCAATCCACGTCCTCTCCCCGGAGTTTTTCCACAGGGACCCCCCTCTTAGCTTCAGGCTCACTGCACAGAAGATGCCCAGAATCTGGGCATTGGGATGAGTTCTTCAGCCAATAGAAAAACGGCGCCAGCTCACAGTTACATCGAAATGGATTTAAATACAAATAGACGCGTATGCGTCTTTGTTGGTACAAACTGGTTATGTTCTGCCTTTCTATGTTCTCTATGGAGTTATTTATCAGCACCAATGCGTGGAGGTTATAGATATCTAATCTCTCCAGGGGAATCGACTTCAGCTTGTTTCCTGACAACTCTAATCTATGGAGGTTGCGCAAACTTTGTGCGCTTAGGGCATTTGAGAGCTGTGCCGTCGCAGAAGGCAAAAGAGAGTTATTTAAGTAAAGAGAGCGCAGCTCTGGTAATCCGTGGAAAGCCCTGGCTGATATAGACTCCAACTGATTGTGGCTCAGATCCAGCACATGTAAACGGGGTAGACCCAAGAAAGCGTACGGTTCAATAGTCTGTATCCTGTTGTAGGACAGCGATAGTGTCATAATTTCCAGTTCCGTGCCGTTGGCACTGAACGCACCACGAGGTAAAGTTGAAATATTTCTGCCCTTGAGTATCAAAGTAGACGTCCACTCCGGTATTTCTCCTGGAAGCTCAGTTTCCTCCCCATCAGGAAGGCAGGTCACCGTCCCCGAGTCACTGGCACAGATGCAAGAAAAGGGGCAAGCGTCGTCCGTCCAGAGAGGGGACACTAACAAACACACCACTGCAGCGCAATACAAACACCACTGGCTCCATATATGAAAAAAACACTTTGAATTGTCGGCATTGTAAAGAATCCACATCTTCTTCCTCCTTTTTGACTCAGAGCAGAAATATTTTGATTGGTGTTTCTAGGGGTTGGGGAGGGAGGGGAAAGATAACTGACTACGATCCTGTCACAGACATGTAAAGTCAAATTAGTCCAGCATCGCTTTTTTGAACCAAGAATAGAAAAAAGACTCTATCCATTGTCACCTCGGTCTCGATGTGTCTGTCTGGAGGAGGAAGCAGTTGTCTTTGGGCTCTTTACGCATTGGAACAGTGGACATCAGCCTTGTGGTGGAAGCGCTGATCTGCGCTCCCGTAGTGGTATTTTTGACGCCTGTCACAGCAGAGAGAGAGAAAGAGAGAAAGAGTGAGAGAGAGAGAGAGAGAGAGGACTCCTCATACCTCCAAGTATTTCTGGTAAATAATTTATGTCTATTTAAAAAAGGGACTTGGAAAAAGGAAATCGCATCTGTAAATAATCTGAAAATCCCATTTGTAGCCTACATTTGTGTTAGTCGAGTTCTTGAAGACCTTTCACTGTATTTCCTTTATTATAAACTAAATAAAGATTTATATGATGTGTACAAAAGATATTAATGTTTACAGAATGTTTGTATGATAACATCACTCCAGACTATTTTCCTCCTTTAACACTACATGTTATCGAAGCTTTTGCTTGGTTTGTTTACTTCATCACAAATTCTTTGCTTAAATTATGCAGAGTGGAGCAGTGGAGCCTGTTTAATTGAGCTTTGGTCAGCAATCTCATCAATTTTCCAACGGAAAAAAACTCATTTGCAAGAGTTTCTCTCCACATCTACATTGTGGCAAACAAATCAATAAGCCTGATTAAATCATCTGCTTCCAAATCAGAGCATAGCATTGCCTTATGGTGCTGGACTACCACACACGGGACTTGGTTGTCGCTTTGCCTCATTACTCGCAGTGAAACAGGAAGATTGAAAATCTTAGAGTAATATTTCAGCCTGTAATTAATCAAGGTAAAGTTTTAATACTGCATCTGAGCAAACAAAGTTGGCTGGAAACTTGAAACTGTATGGGTATCATGGAATACAGCATTACCAAGGGTTTAATCTATCTGAAGCTTATTCTCACACTAACAAACAAAACTGAAAGAGAACAACAAAAAAGAAAAGAAAAGAAAAGAAAGCTGGTGATCTGCAAGAAGGAAAAATAATTAGCATGAGCAATGATGCAAGTGGTTCAGCACCATGGACAGCACCACTACAGAATAATACACAAAGCTGGTTCTGTAATGAAAAGCAGGGGAAGCAGCTTAAAATGAAATTGAAAAGGAAGAAGGGAGAAAATAGCAGAAGAATTAATTAATATAAAATGAAAAGAAATAACGCATGCGCTACAGAAGTTTTGAGATAAAAAAAGAGTCACAACAGTCAAAGACAACCCATGGTTCAGCACCAAGGATAGCTCAGCATAGCAGCGCACGGGAGGAGGTATGAAACAGACTTGGTATAAAATATAACAGTCCTCTGATATAAGATGCGAGGCCAGTCCGCAAGTGAAAAACTGTTAGATATCAGTGAGGGGTGAGAACAAACTGCACTGAACTGGAATGAAATGTGTTTTATTTAACTTTAGGTTAACCAGACACAAATTTAACCTGTTCATTCAAAGTGTCATAGTATGGACTTTGAATCAGTGCTATACAAATTAAATGTATTAATTTGAATGAAACAGATAGTATACCTAAAATATTGCCTTTTTTCAGTCTCATGCCATTTTTTCAGCTCACATTACTTAGCAAATATGGTCACTTCTGAAAAGGTACGTCCAGCAAAATAACTTCAGCTTTCAGCTCAAGGATTTTCAGAGTTGCTACCTGTTCATTAAAGACACTTTCCAGTCGTTGTTCAGGGGCACTCCATCATGAGTAAGTGCACACAAATGGTCGTGGCTGGGGTGTAAATATAGATACTGGCTGAGACAGAAAATGAGAAACTGAGAGAGTGAAACAAGGTAGAAAGAGATTGTGGATGATGGAAAGTGTCCTCCCTGCTGGTGCTCCAGATAAGCACAAGGGGCCATATTAACGTCAGTATTTGTTCCTGTGGACAAACAAGGACATCTGCTCAGTCATCGTTGTCTCTTCGCAGGACTCCTCTGCCTCCTCCGTGGATGTCCGCTCTATCTTCCTACGCAGAGAGCTGATTTAGTGGTGGCTGCTTTTTGCTGCTGATATGGTTGTGGTGCTCTATTTAAGGCCTTCAATTTGACAGTGAACCTCGTAATTGATTTAGTCAAGGCTGCCCATTTCTATCTCCTGCATACAGTGACAGTGTGTGTGGCTGAGTGTGTGTATATGTAGTGAACAGTGGGAATATCAGGTATGCAGTATAATGTGTTTTGCAGAGCAGTGGATGCAATAGCATCCTGACTCCAACACCTCTCTACCTGGCTTCCACACTGTTTATGTATAGACAGAGACAACACAAGCAGTGACATATCATAGATTTTCTTTTTGAATAACAAAGCGCGTTGTAATCCTGGACATGTTATTGATCAGGACAGAATCTGTGCCCAGGACCCTGAAATGTTTTGACTTTCTATTCAGATAATCTACAGAAAAGGTTCACTTGAGTTACTTGGATGAGTTTATTCTCACCCTTTCCTGTCTAGTGAGCCAGAAAGATAGAGCTCAGAAACAGCAGATAAAGTAAAGCAAATAGGAAAAAGCTTGAAAACAAATTCCATATGAACAGTGTGAGGGATTTGTGGTCAGGAATTAAAAAGGTCACAGGCTTCAAGGAGAAGGTGGATGTTCGGATGGAGCCGATGAACTGAACATGTTTTCCGATTGGTTTGTTTAAAAAAACAGAAAATCCTTCTGTCTGCTCCAGCTCCACAGACCTCACACCCTCACTGAACCCACTGCTTCACTGTTGCACCTCCACAGCATCCCCCTGCGCCTCAGCCACGGATTTAATCACAGTCACACCAGCATCTCCCCCCTTTCTGATACACTGACACCTTCTTTTTCTCCCCCTTCAGTCTGTCTATATCTGTAGTCAGACCAAGATGCAGCTGTAGAGATGTGGCAAAGCAAGAGTGATGAAGACCTGTATCAAAGATCACTGTGGGATTCTAGCATCTTTTCAATCTTAGCCAAAGTCATGAAAAAAATCTGTACTGCGAAGGAGATGCTGCCTTGCTCTTACCAAGAAAAACTCATCAACATTCCTCCCAACAGCTGCAAACCAGCATGCTCTACCGTCCCACACCCAAAACGTTGTCCTGTCAAGACTCAAGAACAGCTGTGAATTATCTGCAGATATACTCAGGTGACTGATATGGATAAGAGACGGAGTACAGATGACTTGTCGACCTCTTTCTGGCACAGTAAAAGAACAGATACCGCATCTTGAATGCAAACGAAACAGAGGAGAAAATTCGAGGTTTCAAGAGAAATAAAAATAAACCAAACTATTTCTGTACTGGGAGACGTGGTGGCATGATGGCTGGGTATTCGTAGATAAGAGACAGTGCAGACTAATATATTTATTTCAATAAAGTTTAGTTTAGTTTTGTTAAATTGCAAATATTATTTCTGCAAGTTGTTATGCTCAGATAGCAGACACACTGTACTACATTGTTGTTGTGTGTAGGTAATACACCCAGTTATATCCATGTACAGTAGCATTTATTACTGTGTTTGTAGATTCCTATAATCACTACAAACACTGCTGCATCCAGATTTTGGTTTTCTCCCACATCCTTGCTGTGTCATTGGTTAACCTTGTTTTACCAGCCAGCCTCATGTTTCCATCATCCTTCTTCCAGCTATTACATGGCTGATACATGCTGAGCTCACTCAGAATAAATAAAACAGAATCCAGTGCATCCCAGGTTAAGGACACAGGCATGAATGCACCAGTTAGAGAGTGTAGCAGAAGTGTTCCTTTGGACATCAGCAGGGTTTGTTTTGTTTGTTTTTTTTTTTTGCTTAAATCTGTCTCGGGTCAACACAGAATCCCTGCACAAAGAAAAATGACGTGGACCATTGTGTTACTCTCTCTGGTGACTATATCACACAAAAGAGCCTCAAGCTCCTCCCAGAAGATGATTGGATTGAAGACTAGATTCATTGAATTCTGTTGGTTTCCTTACTTACACTATTTGTATATGATTAGTGCTATATAAATAAAGAAGAATTGAATTGAAGTTTTCAAAGCATTGCATTATTAGTACAATATGGCCTTACCTCATTAGGAACATATGATTTGTTAAATGTACATTTTATATTTTATTCATTTTAAAGACTTTTT
>JBBDHI010000016.1:12210494-12220907 GCA_037177115.1 Craterocephalus stercusmuscarum
ACCCACCGCTATTTTAATAAACCTCCCCTGTTGCCCTCGCTCTGTCATGATAGAATTGCCTTTGGGGCATGTTTTCCAGAGGCCATGCTGACACCAAGGCCAGTATGAACGGCATACACTATAATCTACTGTAGCACCTCTGCATGATAAATCCTCAGGATTCGAAAGGTTTGAATGACAATGAGAGGGCGATAATGACAAAGAAAGCAACATGAAGGTTTGTGATTGGTTGAATGTCAGTTAGTATAGGCAATAATTACATGAAAATGCCATGGCCATATGCGGTTGGTCTCAGTGGGTGTGGACACTGACACGCTGGTATGGCATACATATAAGTCAAGAATTGCATTATGAAACCTTCCCAGAGCTCTAAATGGCCTCAGTGGAAGTCTGACATCACATGAAATGCCTCAGTGGACTTCATTAATGATGTTTTTTTTTTAAAACTGTGGTACATATTTAGAGCTCTTTTAAAGTAAGTTATGTAGATCACAAAAAAAAAACACAGGTCAGCATGGATGCAGCACAAGAGGGAACAGCCAGGTTAAGCTTAGAAAGATGAAAGGTTTCACAGTGAAAAGATCAGGGCCCGTATCCCTAAAAATTCTAAGAATCCTCTCAAAGAGCTGCTAACTTAGCCTTAAAATTCCTAGCCAGGAATCTTAGCTTGGGAGTGATCTCAGAAGACTCTCAGAGAACTCTGAGCAAGGAATTGACAGAAACTCTTATCTTAGTGAGGAGGTGTGGTTGACCCCGTTGCTAGGTATGAGTCATCAATTCAAGAGCTGTGATTGGCTGATTGAGAACTGGCTGATAGAGAGGCATTGCACTTGACAACATTGAACCCTGATTGATCAACCCAATGGGCTCCAGACCTATGAAGACTATGTCATTGTAAACTATAATCCACATAAAATAATAAAATTAATAGCCGGATGCATACTAGGCCCACTCCTACATGATTCCACAAAATGTGTCACAACCCAGGCCCACTTCACAAAGTGAAATATTTAGGCCAAGCAAGTTTATTACATTTCATGTACAAGGTGCTTTACATACAAACATTAGAAATATTACAGCAAAGTGCAAAAAGCAATTTAAACAATTAAAAAGAAAAGGAAAATCACAAAAAAGAAACCCTCAGAGAGGAAACAAATCACTAATTCAACCCTGATTTAAAACTGCTGACAGTTTCAGCAGACCTGTGGCTTTCTGGGAGTTTGTTAGTTAATCATCAATTGACACTGTGGAGATTCTTGCAAATGACAACTAGCTGGGACATGATGTTCCTCGAACAACCGTCTAAGGACACTTTCAGAAAGGATCCTGGCATCATGTGTGGAACCTGGCCATTTAGCTACAATGCACAGAATCCGGTCATCAGCACACCCACAACACCAGGGAATCCTGCATTTGCCATGATGCCCTTTTTTTGTGTGCCTGTAAAGTGCATGTATCAAGAGGAAAGTACACAAATTGTCGCAGAACTTGGGGTAGTGTTTGTGTTATGACCCTGCTGATGGAGGATTGTGATTGGCCCAGGTCATCACTACTGCATTATTGCATCTTCCCTGTTGCCAAGAAGCGGAAGGATGTTAACACTTTCATTTCTGGTGGTATCGGGTTATGGTGTTGGATTGGGGAGGTAAGTGCATCTCTAATGAGCTCAACCACAAACATGAAATCTGCATGATCCAATCTGCAGCGTTTTTTCAGTTCGTTGTCATCCAGTGTCTGGAGAACATCTCTCCTCTGTCTTTTGTCTGATTTCTCCTCTGCTTAGGGAACTCCTAAGCGGCTTAAAAGTCCTCTCGACTGCTCTTAGCAGATCTCCCCTTAGGAGCTTTTTTAGGTGCTAGGAATCTTCAAGAAAGCTTTTATCTTTACCAAGATCTGCCTTTAACTTTTAGGGAAAATTCTAAGAAAACGTCATGATTCTAAGAATTTTCTTAGAATTTGGCCACTTGGAGCAACTTTTAGAGCTAAGAAATTTCAGGGATACAGAACTGTAAATGCAGACGTGGCAGACAGCAGCCCCCAATGATGAGCCTGTTAGCTGTCAAAGAGACAAGAAAAAGGACAAGGATCAGGAGAAAAAGGATCATTAGAGAGAAATGGATTTTCTATGTGATGAGAGTCAATTGAAAAATGAGCTGTTTTGCTGTTTTCGCAATTGCAAACATTGATTTTGCATTACTGCAAAGTTTGCCATCACATATCGGTGTAATACACTAAGAAGATGGCCTTTAGAAAACAGCTTCTGGATACAAAGCATCATGTACAAAGAATGGTTTGGAGTTTTGTTGCATGCTGTGTTACAAAGTGAAGCTGGTCATGAGCAAGAAAGGGAAGGTAAAACAAAAGAAAAATAACGACTAGGTACTAAATTAGTAGATGTCAAAATAGAGGAATTAGAGCACACAGTTTCTGTTTTTGTTGTGCCGGACGTCTCAATGTTCTTTCCCCACTGATCCTTAGGTTTCCCACCATGGTGAGCGGGCTGGCACTGCTGCTGACATGTAATGTTAGTGTCATTGATCTTTCAATATTTAACATTCCTCTGATGACAACTTATATATAGTTCTGAATGTGTTACTCTGAAGGACATATTTAGCCCTAAAGCTACGTTTTGCACAGCTCTGCATAGTACTAAGAGCCCCAACACTAAACCTTATCACTAATTTTGCAAACTGATTACTGTATTAGTGCTCAGAGCATTTACAGTATTGTTCTATGTAATCAAATGTTCACACATTTCCGACTTTGTTGATTTTCCAGTTTCAACATGCCTCAGAGAGTACGGACTTGTTGCATTTTGATGTTGAGAGGAGCAAAGGCTGTATCAAAAAAGAAGGTGAATCAAGTGCAAGTGAATGAGGGAAACATTTGAACAGGCATTACTCAAAACAGTGTGTTATATTTTGGTCTTTTGTGGCTGCTGTCAATTGACAAATTGGTATCTCTGGGCTCTGTTCTAAAGAAGCAGTGGTGCAGAGTGCTGCACTCACGCTGTGGCAGCTGACTTTGGGATATTTCATTGCTGCAGGCATGAGGCACAATTGAGGCGCAGTTGGAAACAGGGTGTGATTATGAGAAATATATTATCAGGATGTGGTGGAGGCTCGCGTCAGTCATCATCAATCAGTCGTGCCTTTTTTCTCCCCTTTTGTCTCTAGAGGATTGTTCTGGAGCTCAGCCACTAATACAGAGAACAGCTTGGAGTGGATTTACAGCAAAAGCTTCTCTAAAGAGGAAACTGGGATGCATGTGTGGCGCATGTGGCACGTTAAATGATATCATCTTTGATCATATAAACATGTTTATTATACCAGACAATGATCCAGCCAAAGTTACAAGCTGATGACATTTTTGGGCAAACAGAATTAAATCCATCTTTTCTTTTTTTGTAATTTTATCAGGTTATCTTAGGCAACGTGAATCAGAGAGGTGTAGGCAACAAGCTGATCTTCATCTTTTTTTTTTCTTTTTTTTAATCTTTAGATGTTGGACAAAGCTTGTGGGTTTTTTCTCTTAAAACTTGATTCGAAAGTAAATTTTGTGTGAGATATGAAATGTGTAAAAATGTCTGTGTAGATTTTCAGTTTCAGTAGAAGGGAAATAGACTTCTTATCTTTGTTCTTGAGGATGTTTCGCCTCTCAACCGAAGAGATTATGTTGCTCCAGCCTACAGGTGGTGAGTTTCTGTGGGAGGGGAGGGGGATGCATTTTCTATACCTGCTTTATCTAAATGCAAAAGATGATGATGTTCAGCATCACCTATCAGGCACTTAGCAGCCATGACATCCCTCCCCAAGCAATTTCACACAAGCATTCACACTTTGAATCATTTGGCTTAAATATGTCAAATGTCAGCCGTGTAGGTGAACTCCTAACAAAGAGGATGGCCAGGTGGATCAGTGAAAGACCGAAACTTCCTTTTATTTCAACATGTATGTTTATGACTCAGATTGTTGACTGCATCCTACATGCAGATTTTGGAGAAACTGATCTCAGACTATCTGTGTGTGTGTGTTGGACTGTTTACCTCACCATCAATTAAAACAACAGAAAATAGACCCAAACAGACTTCAGAGACCTGCAGAGCTCCACAAATTTTACCATTTGTAACAAATGTGGATTTTTTTCCAAACATGTTAATTGAATACCTCTACCTGCACGCATCATTTGCATGTTATATCACCGTGTACCCTGAATAAGTGACAGGTGGGTGGTGTAATACCTGTGATACAAGGGCATCCAAATTGCTCTGCCTCTCATGATTGCTGCTGCTACGGCTATTCATCCATCTCTCCTCACTTAAGCTCCAGTTAAGTTCAAAGTAATGCATCAAAATATCAGTGGGTGGGAAAAGTCTGCACAGCTGAGGAAAATGTCACTTCACTGGCACAAAGCATATAATGTCTTTTCTTGATTCATGTTTTGTTCCATGGATGTTGAACACATACATGAGGAAATTCAGCTGTAGATTGTTGCTGATGTTTTTCTTTATTGTTTAGAATAATGTAAAAGGTAAAACTGGGCTTTTATTTTTTAGTAAAATTACACAGAATCTACCCAGTTTAGTCTTTGTCTTGTAATGTTTTACTCTGCCGTCGAAGTTCATGAAGCTGATCCAGATTGATAAATGTTGAAATGTTCCCTGTAATGTGCTTGCTGATGTGAAGTGAAACAAGTAAGCGGTGAACATATCACCACTTATATGGTGCATCCACATCGTGCAGAATCAAAAGAGAATCCTTTCGACATTCATTCATTATGAGGTCTCTTATTCAAAACAAATGAGATTTACTTTAGTGGAGTCATAAAGAAAGATCAAGAGATGTTATCACAGCCACAAAAACAAGATCCTAAACTTTTAAGTATGTTCATTTTGTCTCAATTGCTATTTCGTTCATTTGGAATTCAATAAGTTGCAAGAAACTTTAGTTTTGATTCACTATTATTCGCTTGCTGTTTGTAGAAAAATATTTTTTGAGTTTAAATAAAATGTCCTCACAACGAGTCAGTGATATGCATGATGTAAGGGATATGGCAGTGGACTCTTTTGGCTCAGAAATGCCAAGATTGTACGTATCAGCCACTGTACTGTGTGTGAAACGTGAATATTCCACTGTGGCAAACTTATGTGCTAATCTGCCATTAGATAAATTGACTATTAATACTGCAGGTCATGTGGCAAATTACATTCTATGGGTAATACAGTGCTGTTAGAAATAGGCTACATTTCTTTTATGTCGTGCAGCATTGACAATGTTCATCAAAAACTGTTCAAAGAGAAATTGTGAAATAATCATCCTGATTATTGGATTTTTTTTCTTTACTGCCACTTCTTTATGTTCTTAGGTTTCCATTGTCAGTTTGGTTTCAAACAGAGTATTTTCAGTATTCAGTATTTTCACTTTTATGTTAGAATGCACTAAAAGGGCTATTTTATAAATGTGCATTTACATTCTCTATTGTGGTCATTTTTGTATGAAATACAGTGTGTGTCATACTTAAAGCTAAATATATCCATGTGAGTTTAAAAGTACATTTAGCTTGCTTACTTTTGTTTGGCTGACTTGGCTGAAATCCCCCCCCACCCAGCAGTCTGTTTCGCGTCAGATTTTTCTCCAAGTCTCCAGCTTGGGTTTCTGTGTTTGGTCTAGAATGTCATAAAACCACACTATTCTCAAAATAGTGGCAGCGTGACAAGTGTGCAAAGTGCTGATATGAGGAAAATGTAATGTATTTTTAGAGTTCAGATTAATTCTTCATGCTGTAGCTGTCCCATGGCTCTTAGATGTTCAGTCGGTCCATGCGATGCCATCTCTGTTCTCCTGTAGTGTCTTTAGGATGAGCCAGTAGATAAAGGTCTTAATCCTCTATCTTCATAACCTTGAGTCTGATCACTGAGATATGACAGCGATAGCTCCTCTTGTTTGGTTTGCTTATCTCAAGGATTAGCTGCACCAGCTACATTAGCTCAGAGATAACTTATTCTACTATTACCTTGTAGGGAGGAGAAGAGGGTCTGCAGATTTTTCACAGAGATTTCCACAAATTAGGTTTAGCCTGTCATAAAGTAATGAATGAACGGGGTGTGTTCCACAGTGACGCTGCTTTGCATGCTGAGATTTATACTCAAGTCTATTTTAAGCAATCGAGAAGCATCAGAGGACAAATAGTGTCTGACAGGACCCAAACATGCGATCCTGACTAACTGTCTCCAAGTCTTGGTTTCTTCCGGCCCAAGCTAAGAATATGTCTACAATAATCAGAGCTCTGATTTGTGATGACCCAGAACATCCACATGCAGATGCAAATAAAAAGGAGTGCAAGAGCAGCCAGACCAGATGTTTCCTCAGCTCTGTTTTAGGATCCGCACCAGAATAATACTCCGCTGACGTTAGATGTATTTACATGCTAATGCTGATGTGTGGATGCAGTCTTTGGATCTTTCTATTCCCTATTTGACTTCATGGCCTGAATCTTTCATTCTGACCACTAATATGTTCTACCGATTTCTAAAGATGCAACATATATCTTTTCTGCATCGCTGAGCACACTCCAACCATTTACTGTAGTTACATAATTCTACCTGTGTAAAATAAAACAAGCTAGACTTATAATGTCGGGCGGCTAAAAAAAATAAAAATAAAAAATCCAAATGAAAGCTTTCTTCATAGATTAACCCATAACATTTATAAATGAGGGTCAGTGCTGGGGTCTCATATCATTTTATCTGTTAAAGCTTCGAACAAATAGTAAAAATAGATTGCACAATAACCGGAAGTCAGAGAAACAAATGACAAAAAAAAAACATCATGAAGAGAAAATAATCCTTTAAAAATCTTTAAATTTATAGATGTTTTCATGAAGCAAATATGTAATTACTAAACCGATACATGTAATTAGTGTGAAGTGGATTTCTGAAATGTGAGTCAGAGCCAGCAGCAAAGCAGTACATACAGCACATGGATTATTTTCTTTATGCTAGCATGCAGTTTGTTATGACTTGTTAAGGACTTGCTGTGGAGTCGGGTTAGCAGATGTGGCAATGCTTCTATCCGTTGCTTCTCTTGCTCATCTCTCTGTTTCCAGCTGTGAGCTAAGTGGAGATGCGCCTAATTACCCAGTTTGCACCACAACCATAATTACACCCCTATGAGAAGTTACGTGTTGAATATGCAGTATGTACTGAACTCCAGCAGGCGGGATAGAAGCTTACTTTGCTGTGTTTGTTTTTGTATGGATTCCTTACAGGTTTATCCATTAAGTTTCATTGGAAGGATCTTCATAAGATTCATTGGGGTGTTTAAAATGCAATCATGGATGAAAACACCCTCTAAAAGAAATAGCAACTGTTAGGATGCCTTTAGAGTGGCCAACACAACAGAAAATGTTTGTGCCATTTTAGTTTTCATTTCTTGGTGCCTGACTCAGAAAAAAAAAAAGAAAATAGCTTGAAGCTCCTAAATTTGTCTCCCCGAGGGACATGGCTGTTTACAGATGCCGCCATTAATCACCATCCTTTAATCAATCATACTTTCAAAAAGGCTAATTATCTCAGCTCATTTTTTCATACAGTAGCTCTAAGCCTTCTTTTTGCTTTTTTCCCCTCTTTTATGTATTTCACAAAACACACAGGAAGTGGCCTAAGTATACAAGTGGGAATGGAAAGGCTGGACAAACAGCATCCTTACAGCTAAACTTGGAACCAAGACGCTGGTGTTAAATGCATTTAATTAGTCCTTTATTTAATGAGGATATTGCAGCACTGCCTTCCAGATCGCAGAGGAGAGTAATATTTAAATGTACCTAACAGGATATTTGACTCCACGTTAGTGCGCTCTTGGAAACAATGTCAGAATGCTCGTGTGTAAACAGGTTACATGAATGTGGTGTGTGAGAGTAGAGGGCAGATAGGGTATGTCACATCACAGCCCTCCTCCGCTCTGCAATGCCTCCTTGTCGTTGTTCCACATAAAAAATAAAGAAAATGATGTGTGCCCTTCCATCCACCTGACCCAGTGTTTGTCAGAAAATGAAAAAAGAACCTTTGTTGAAGGACACACTGAGTCATTCAACATGAAAGTCATTTTATGAAGCGGCAGCTAGATGTGTAAAGGTACTGAAGGTTAAGGCAACGGGACCTTTAAGTATTTTCTTTACTTCTAATGACACTGTTCACCAAAATGTTCACTAAACTGCTCATCCTGTTTTGGAAATCCCTCCCTAGGAAAGGCAAGTTTTCTGCATAGCACACTATCTGTTTAGAGAGCTTTACATAAAACCTTAAAAGCATCACAGATGTGCAAAGAAAGCATCAAAAAGTAGTCTTTCTTTTAATCATTTAAAAGAAAGATAAGTTAAAAGATTCAGAGAAGATTTCAAGCATAGATGCATGACAACAGATTTTGGTGAAAGTTTCAACTCTGCTGTCAGTTTGTTCCACCTGTTTGCAGCATAATAGCTACAAGCTGCTTCTCCAGCGTGGTTTAGTCTGGACTCCGGTCCGGACCAGTTGACCTGAGTCTTTGGATCTAAGAGCTCTGCCAGGTTTATGATCTCTGAATATATTACACAAGTATTCTGGGCCTAAAACTCAGTAGAGTTTTAACATCTCTGACAGACTGGGAGTGGGAGTCACTGTAAGGACTTTGAAACTGTTGTGATGTTTTCAGATCTCTTGGCTCTGGTTAAAACTCTAGCAGCAGCGTTGTGGATGAGCTGCAGATGTTTAATGAACATTGATTGCCCTGGACTTCTAGCTTCTTCTGTATGATCACATTACTGATTACCGTGATCCTGGCATGTCATTTTCAGCAACTGCATGCTAACAGAATGTGAATAAGGGTTGAAACATGGGTATTTCATATATTTCTGTAAGCTCAGGTTTTCTACCTGGCAAAAAACAAACTCTCAACAAATAAAGATTATTGAGCTCAAGTCATTATTTTTTATTTTGTAACTATAATAACATGATTATTGTTGTCCATCATAGTTAATCTGATATCATGGCAGTCTTTACCCACAGCAAGGACTTGTAATTCCTTATACAGGGCCTTCAAACTCAAATCACACATATCCATGAACATTTTATTCTTACAATCTTACAGTAAAAGGTTTCATTACAAACAGAAGAAGCTTTCATAATAATCGTTTTAAGAAAATTTGAGCTGGGAGGGTTGGATGAGCAGGAATATAATAACTCTTCATCTTTCAGTGGGCATGTTTAAAATGTAAATTCTCTGATCAAACAAAATATCTTTGAAGCTTGTGATATCTGTTAATCTTAGCTTGATTCCTTCCCAGGTGATCTTTGAAGCTTTTGATATCTATTAATCTTAGCTTGATTCATTCTCAGGTGATCTTTCCTGCAAACTACTCAGAATATCTTGCAGTCAGAGCTTCTCCAAAGCTGTGATAATCAGAGGTGCATGTATCTGGTGCTCCAAAGTTACTATTCTGCAACTTTTAGATGTATTTCTTCTCCAACACACCTTAATCATATAAATTGCTGGTTAGCCGGCCTGTAGAGCCAAATATGAGGATCTGCTGCATATGAGGTTAGTCAGCCATTCGATTCAGGTGTGTTGGAGAGGGAACAGATCTAAAGGTTGCAGGGTAGAACTGTAGTTGTGAAGGAGGGTTAGGATTAGGGTTCGGGCACCTCTGTTTTGTAGAACCTTTGTCCACCTTTTGCAACTTCATTCTCAGATGTCAACTTCAGTTATTCTGCTCTGCTCAAAAACAATCTTTATTTGTTGGATCCATAACTTTTGAGTCTGGTGTGCTGAAGAAGGGAAACATCTAAAACCAGCTCCTAAAGCACTGAAATTGGTGATCGATGACCTACACCCACAAAAAAAGTGAGGTCCAGTTTGTTCTGGAACCAATCTTGACTTCTCTCTGGTTGGTACTTTACAGCGAATTTGCATACACAATGAAGAAACAATGAAATGTGAAGCTGTACATGTTGTGAATTCTGGGTTTTTCCTTTATTTTGTCCATCTCGTACTCCTTCCCTCATGTGTGACTTTCCATCCATCATCCAGCTTGCTTAAGTGGCAGCAGGGGCTGAAGTGATAAGGCAGGCCGTCCAATGACCTCTAGGTTGGCAGTTCAAATCCCACTCTTGTCCCAGCCAACTGTCATGGTGTCCTTGGGCAAGACATTTACCCTCCTTGCCTTCAGTGTTGTACAGCATCGTAAGTCACTTTGGATAAAAGCATCTGCTACACTGATTGTATGGTTAAAACTGCTCTGATAGCCTTCAATACGAAACCCCACCAGTACATGTAAGAGGAGAAGATTGCACAAGCAAGATGAGTGTTACGACCCAGTTGTGTCTAGGGCAGAGGGGTCGTCAACATAAGAGAAAGAAAAAGGAATTGTGTAAAATAATGA
>JBBDHI010000016.1:12243025-12253320 GCA_037177115.1 Craterocephalus stercusmuscarum
AAATTGAAGAAAACAAGAGGGTCTAATCAGTTTTTGCACACCTGTATATTCTTATCTTTTATTTGCACTTTCATACCTAAAATCCATTTATCAGTTTGACTTGTGTTTCAGAGAGGGACATGTTTTATAAATCGCTCTGCACTCACTGATGCAGAGCCTTTGTGCTCTAATTCAGACTGGTCTTCATGGTACCTCTTCATAGATGAACCCTTGTAAAAACCCAAAGCTCATTTGGGACACACACGGTCAGCGGCCGTGCACATCCAGGCGTGGATGCAGCCGCCTCCCCCGTTGCGCTCATTTCCACTCCCCTGGCTGCTGGTCTGTTTGGCACCGATAACTACTTCATGGATTTCTTTCCCAGATATCTTCACCGCGCTGCCTTTAAATCCTTACCCATTCTCTCTCTCTCTCTCTCTATTGTCAGCTTTGTTTTACAAACAGGGCAGTGATACCGCCTCTCTGAGGCACACCTCTTCCCCCGCGCCCTGGCCAGCTGTCAGACTAGATGTGCCATGACAGCGGGCATACTTGGTACGCCGGTGGACATTCACAAACACACACAGACACACACACAAACACACACACACGCATGAATATGAACACTCTGCAAACAATCACCGCAGACAGCACATACTAGTGCTCTGTGTGACCTCACCTTGACCTGACGTAAGACGCCTTCCTCGCATCCTCGCGACTGATACACCTCGACAGGTGTGTGCAATGTGTGCCCGCAGTCAGTCTGATGCAGATTTGATGTACGGCTGCTGAGTGTGCGAGTGAAACTGGGACACGAAGAGGCCAAATATGTATCCTGGTTAAATGCGGGTGTGTTTGCTTCCCTGCATATGTTGCTATTTCATTCCCCTTTCTTCTCCCTTGAATTTTCAACCATTCTTCTTTACCTTTCATTGGCTTATCGTTCAGCCTCAGAGCTCATTTAGAGGTATGTCTATTAGCCGCACACAGTCACATGCGCATACTTGCACTAACAAAGGATGCAAACAAACACAGACCACCTCAGCTGTTTGAGGACACTTTCTGTTTAATGTTATTTATAAACAGCTTTTCAGTCTGGCGTTGTCCGATAACCACATAGAAAAACGAAGGAGAGGAGAGGAAGGGAATGCGGAGGTGCGTGTGCACGTGCGTGTTGGGAGATGGAAGAGAAAGGAACAGCGCAGGAGAGGAGTAGGCATAGAGAATAAACAGATAGACATGGAGGGAGAAGGGACGGGAGGGACAGGAGGAGGGGCAAAGAGCGGGATGAAAAGTAGGTAAGAAAAGGCAGTGCAGCGATTATCCTCGATGAGTCAGCAAAACAAAAAGACAAAAGTCAAAAGAAGGAAATAATTATAATAATATATATTTTTTTAAAAAACAAAGCTCCAGCACGAGCTCCTGTTCATTTTTCAGAGGACTGCTGAGACACAACAACAAAAAAAAAAAGCCAGAACAGCCGGTTTCATCATCATTTTGTTACTCTTTTTTTCTTTCTTTTCTCTCTCTCTCTCTCTCTTTCTCGTTTTTTTAACAAAAGTCATCCGCACAGGGTTAAACAGACACAAATTTACATCACCTCTTGGTTAACAGCAGCACAAACAAGTTCACCGGTAGGGATCTCTAATCCTACACGTTGGGACAATGACACCAGTGACAGGCTTCGGAACATCCCCGACATCTAGATAGATAGACAGCAAAAAGGCGGGGCCCAGCAGGAAACACACACAAGCAGGGTACAAATGTGGCCCCTGCCCTTGGATTCCCATCCAGACCAGGTAATTTTAGGTTTCCAACGAACCAGACTCAGAATTATTTGTGCTTTTTTTTGCCTCAACCTGTCAGGATTTTGGTTATTGTTTGCTTTAGTGGGTCGTTTGTATAAAGATAGAATTTATTATGTTGTAATGTTGTAAGAGGTAAACAAACCCGCAGGTTTACTGGCCAGTTGAAGTACCCATCTGTGTTTATCTGTACAACTTAACCTGTAATTAAGCATTTAAGACTTCAGGCTAGTAACTTGAGGTCTAAAGTCGAAGTCGAGAGAATTTCTGTTGAGCTCGGCTCTGTGATCAGAAAGGAGATAGATGTTTGCAGTGGGCTGCGAGGGTGATTGATCGGGCTTTGTCATGGGGCTTGTGTGCTTCATCTGCTTCAGTTCAAAAGGGTCATAATCTCCCATAGTCCTCACTGTCCTTATTAAGTCCTGAGGAAGAGTCCCGGGCCTCTGACACAACTTTTGGATTTTCTCTCTTCTCAGACCTAGCAGCAATTAAATCCACTTTTCCCATCAGGCTTGCAGGTTTGCCAAGTCCAGCTGTTCTGGAGCGCACCAGGCCAGAGAGGAGGAAGAAGGAAATATAGCAGTTTGTGAGTCCCTTTTCCCTTTGTGGATCATCACAGATACTAAGCTGTAGTTTTCCATATTCTCCGGGAGGATCCCCCTCACTGTACCTCCAAAAACAGTTTTTTTCCTGATTCTCAAACCTTTCTGTGAATGAGACACAGCCTTCACAGCATCACTGAGGAAAGTGCATATCAAGTTCAGGGAATCCAAAGTTCTGAGTCAGGCCGAAGCCTTAGCTTGTCCTTGGCCGGTAGAGATGAGGCCTGTGTTTTGAAGCCAGTGAGGATGGAGAGTGAATGAAACTGTATCGCGCCTCTAGAGTTCGTCCCCTATTGAAACTGGTTTCCTTTAGGCACTCTTGATGTCAGGCTTCGTTCTATCCACATGGCTTCAGTGTTTTTTTTTATTTTATTTATTTTACTTGTTTTGTGGGTTTGTTATTGTTGTTTTTTTTTTTTGTGAACACAGTCATACAAACAGGAACAAAACTCTTCCCTCTCGCATTTACACAGAATGGGATGGGCTGGCCATTAAGATGATGGCTTTTTAAGTTGCGATGCTAAAGCGTGAACGAACGATGACCTTCAACAGGACTGATTTGAAGAATTGGCGGTTATGTTCTCGTGTCACAATTTCAGTCGTGGTTTTCCGGTGCTAACAACACAGACGAGCGTTAAAGCTGCCACGGAACGTGGGAGTAAAGCCACTTTATCAGTAGATTGACAGTGATTATAGCTATTACTGCTAAAACCCTTCACAATGACTCATTTCACTGCCACTTGTGTGTGCAGTACTTTTGTGTCTTAAGGTACTCCTCGGTGAGCAGAGATCTAGTCTCAGAGTGAGTGACGGATCGAGGGTGTGCTTACGCCATGGAGTCAAGAGGGCGAACTGTTTTGACACATTGTGCTCTTCCTTTTATTGAAATTAATTACTGCGTCATTATTTAATGCGGCTGTACAGGGGTTTTAAGAACATAAATTCTGTGAAGTGGTTGATGCCAAAGAAACAAAAAGTTTGTCTGTTGCTTCCCTCGCTGACATCATCAAAACAATAGGCTTAGTTGTTTTCCCTGACTTCCATGTATCGATTATGATAAAGGTCCCTGCAGGGATTCAGTAAGGATACTCAAGGATCTTCGTTATACACAGTCATCCATACGTGCTTCCTTGAACAGCCAGGGCAGGATGTTTCAGGGCAATGAGTTGAAAAGTTGCATCACCAGCACAAAAGTATTAAACTTGTTTCTCAGCGTAGGATCACAAAATAGACTGACAGCATGAGAGCTGAGAAACAGGAAATGGAATCTGCAAGGTGGGAACCTGCTTTATTTGTTGCTCTTTGGACCCCGCTTGGTGGGCCAACAGAAGTTCTGGGGATGCACTTGTTCCTCCTTCTTCCCCCAGACATGTCATATTTACCATCGTCTGGAGCATAGTCTTTTTCTCCCCCCTCCCGAAGGACCTGCACCTCATTGAGCCCCCCTTTTATCTTACGTCCCCGGCGAGTACAGTTTTTGCGGCTTCCCTTGGGTGGCCGTGGCAAGGGTGAGGGTGAAGGCAAGCTGTACTGGTCCCCATGGGGCAGGTATGGCCGCTGATGATGGTTGTGATGGTTTCTGTGGCGATTCAGGTGATTTAAAGACTCTCCGTGCTCCATCTCGCCACCGGGGGCGCCGTGCGCGTGACCCTCCCGCGACAGACAACTGGGGAGTTCCTCTTTCTTCAGCGTTTTCAGGTCCTTTCCTGTCAGCTCTGGGGGTGAGACACAGATCAGTGAGGAGGTGGAGCCTCTGAATCGGCGCAGCCAATCCCATAGTGACAGCGCCTTGCAGTCGCACTCCCAGGGGTTGTCGTTGAGACGCAGGTACTCTAGGGCTGGCAGCAGAGTCAAAGTGGCACCAGATAGCTCAGTGAGGGTGTTGTTAAACAGGTATAGGGTGGTGAGACGTCGCAGGTCATGGAAGGCCTGACGATCAACCCACTGGATTTTGTTCTGGTGAAGAAGAAGCCGGTCTAAGACCCCAAGACCTCTGAAAGTGTTTTGGCGAAGACTCCAAAGACGATTGCCATGAAGGAAAAGGTGACTGAGGTTAAGCAGGTCGATGAACAGATCGTCCTCCAAGAACTCCAGCTGGTTGTCCTGCAAGGATATACAGAAAGAGAAATAAGGGAAGAAAAAAACACTTATAACAAGTCACGGCACATAAAATATCCATTTGGTATCAAAAAACCTGTGTAAACATAGTTTTCTTTATTATATGTAAATGTAAGCAGTGAGGAAGCTTTTGTGTTATTGTTTTGCAAGGACAGTATTAAATACAGCGTGCCAACAGACTTCATAATATTTTACATAGTACAACAGAGTGAATAGGTATGTTGTGTCACAGAATAGCATCACAAAGTTGAACACTTTAAATTCAGGAAAAAGCTGGACTGTTGGATAATCGGTGCAGCTGTCTGAGGTTTACTCAGTCATGTGTTTGAGGTCGAGGAGTATGTTGGAATCCCTTCTCCTCAAAGATGTTGATAATTGGACACGTTTACTTTATTGTGGGAGAGTTTTTGTCTGTGGCCCCGAGCTTCACAATAATCTTCAACAATTTGATACAGCAAATAACATGTTGTGCCAACCCAAGGTAAAGACATAACAAAAGGAACAGCATAAAAACACATGTAGCAACTCTGTTTGATGGTACCTCTCTGGTTTGCTGTCATGTTTTCTGTAATGTTGTAATGTCTTCTTTGTCTTCTTATATTGTGTTTAAGGTTTTGTAAATTGATTGTGTTTTGCAGCCAAATGAAACTCTTTTGTTACTGTTTCATTTTGTGTCTTCATTTTTTGCTGTTAAGTTGTATTTTGTGTTCTCCTAAATCTCAGTGATTCTCAATCTTTAGTTTTTTTGTTTGTCATGTTTCCCTAAACATTTCGGGAGTTTTGTGAGATGTTAATGTGTGTTCTAAAGTATCAATGTGTTGTTCTTCCATTTCTCCCACGCTGCCCTACTTTGCACCTCGGGGCCTCCGTAAATATTTTAGTATTTTCACAACATTAAAGATGCCATGTGATCGAGTTCCAATTCATTAGCAGTAAGTGCAGGCTGATGGACAAATAATGCTGCAATGTGAGTTTGGCTGAGGATCTGATTCACAGCGGGGATAAAAGGCAAATCGCATTATGGTACCTGTAGGTAGAGGTACTGGAGGTTATGTAGGCCTGAAAATATCCCTGCAGGCAGGCTGATCAGACCGCAGTGGTACAGGTGCAGAGCGTGTAGCCGACCCAGCCCCAGGAAGGTGTCTGAAGCAATAGCCTTTAGGTGCCGATTGTCCCCAAGGTCAAGCTCCTCAAGGCGGTCAAAACCGTGGAAGGTGGATGGCTGTATATAGGAGATGTTGTTGGAATAAAGCCACAACATGGTGGTGGTGGGCGAGAAATGACCCCGGAGCAACCGTTGGATCTTGTTGTTTTGCAAGAAGACACGCTCGCTTTGGGCAGGGATGCCCTCGGGCACGGCATGGAAGTTGTGGGCTTGGCAGGAAACGGTGCTGGGCGAAGTGTAGCAGATGCAATGGCGAGGGCAGGACAGAGAGAGATCCAGGCCCCACAGCACCAGCAGTAACTCCACCCCACCATAACCTGAGCGGAGAGAGAGATGGAGGGGCAGAGAAAGGGAGAGAGACAAGCAGAGGTAATTGAATTCATACTGCAGAGATTCTGTTATCAGACACATCTTGAATGAAGCACTCGTCGATCTGAGTTTACAAGGACAACAATGGGCACGGTTCAGCGCAGACAAATTACAACGCTGACACAAATCTTACACATACGCTCAACGTACATTCATGTATTGCCTTATGAGTCCAATTCCACATATTCCACATATCCTTTCCTGCCCTTCAGTGTTATCTGCATCCGAAACTCACAAGATTGTTTTTTCCTTGTGTGACATAAACCTTGAAAACCCGTGAAGTCCTTTTTTTTTCTTCTTCTTTTAACAAAATGCAAAAATACTTGCAAGTGTGATGCCTTTATTGTGTGGCAGTATGATTTTCAGCATGTTTTTTCTTTTTTTGTGGTTCCCTGTGACAGTCTCGATAGAGCGGGACACACACACACAGACACACACACATCAAGCGATCATGCACAGCATTACATCCTTTGGTTATCCTCTAAAGGTGACAGAAAATCGATATATCTCCTCCTTACAAGCAAACACGCTGCACACCTGTAATACTTTTCCACAATAAGGGAAGCCGAGGAAAAAAAGGGAGGGAGATGAGGTGGTGGATGAGGGAAAGAAATCATCTGGAGCCGGCCTGCGAAGTGGATATTACTTTGTAGTTTTCAGCTTCCCATCATGTCACTCTCATTTATTTATTTATTTGACCTTTTCTTTCCAGCCTTGGATCATTTCATTGTTTTATGTGTCTCAGTACTGGAGAGATTAAAAAAAGTGGGAGGGGGGTAAAGCTGATAGAGCTAAAGGGGGGAGACACAGTGATCCTGAGAGTAATACCAGAACCAGAGATGAAATGCAATATAAACACCATATGTGGACATGGCTGTATATCCTTATGTAAACCCATTTTAATTTGGGGGGGGGTTGAACAATCGGAGCATTTAAACCAAATGTCACATGTTTTAAGGGTCATAGAGGGTTAAAATGTAGTTTATAGTGGCATATGGCTCCAGTGGCATGTAAGCTAAGGGTGCAAACAGTGCATGATATAAGCTGCATCTTTTCAAGAATAGAAAGACATCAGCGTGTCTGTAATAATGAACAGATGTGATGGACAGATGCCAGGTTGGCTGGAACCGTGCTGCATTGTTAAAGAACAGCATGCTCTGAGGACCCTGGAGTATTAGCCTATGTGTGTGTGTGTGTGTGTGTGAGGCCGTGGGCCAGTAGTAACATACAGTAATGTGCCTGAGTCTATATTTGTTGTGTCTGTCCTCGAGAGCGTGACATTTTATCTGTGGCGTTTGTTTTTTAAGAAAAGGTCACAGTTGTCAAATGAAACAAACAAAAAAACCATAATCAGCGTACATCATGATGACTAATCTCCCCTGTCATTTACCAAAAGTAAACAAATACCGTGCAAAACTTTAATATTGCATGATGGAATTAATTTTCATCGATAGGCCTATGAACAACTACTTAATTATTTGTAGATTTATGCATCTTTTTGCCATTTAATTCTGAATAATAATTCATAATTTAGCTACAAATTTATGATACATGATGTACAAGTGACTGATTTATGATTAAAGCAGTGTAACATGGTTTATTACTTGTTACTGCATATTATTATATAATGAGGCTGTATTAAATTTAAGCTTATGCTTAAAAAGTTACTTTCAGTTCTACATACTGCAACCCCATATCAAAGACAGCAGACACATGAAGTAAAATGTAAAATAATCATGTAGCGCAACGATTTGCATGTGGCAGCAGAACCGGATCATTACTTTGCAAATGAAAACATGTTGGTTTGAAGAAAGAGAGGTGAAGGTCGACCTTTGACTTGCAATCGTCTCTTCTTTTAACATTTAGCTTTGGAACTAAAGACACCAAAAGCCACATTCACCTGCAAGAAGTAAGTTTCATTTGACTATTCATTCACACTAAATGACTGGTGGAAAGGTTGGATGCTGGGTAAAATAATAAATAATGTAGGGATCAATACAAATTTATCAAAGGCGGATTTTGCTGAGGAACTTTACATGTTTACAGTGCACAACAACCCAGCCCCATCGACCATACACCCACACGGATAGCTCCTTTCATGCAGTCACAGTGACTTATCTATTTGGTTTCAAGTTGTACAGTAACACACAGCTGGTTGTCTGTCTCGCAGGATGTCTGTCTGTTCTTTACTCTATGTTTGATTGGTCCACCTGAGCCGGCCTTTATGCATCTCCTCCTTCTTTCTCCAGAACATCCCCACTCGCCTTCCTCCCACACTCGCCTCCCTTTACAGCTTTACCTCCACGCGCTGCTCTGCCCCATGCTGCGTCTTTTAATTAGGTGTAAAGCTGTTGTTTGTTATTTTGTGGGCATGTGCGTGAAATAAATTAATGATGTGTACATTTGTCTCTGTTTGAAGCTTCTTGCTGAGAATCACTTGACAGCACTTGACTGGACAATATTGTTATTGTCTTTGCTTGAATAGAAATATGTGGGTTTTTTTTAAATCGCTGTTATTAATTGCAAATCTCAGTTGTGTCACGAATCACAACTGTGATCTCTCATCAATTAATGAATGTTTACAGTGTTAAACTAACCAGAAGGATGTTCCCACTTGTCCCATTGCATTTTTCACAAATCTCCAGTACAAGTCTCCTTGACACATGTTCATGCTGATGTTGCTCCTAGCATTACTTTGCATTTCCAATTGCATTCGCTCCCTTGTTGCCTTTTGTTTACCCCTGCAGTCTTTCATATTTTATCTATATTTTCATCACTGCTGTAAAATCTGACTTCCCCTTTACCCTTTTCATTCATTCCCATTATATCTGCTATCTTTCTGTTTTCCTCATCATGCCCGCGTTTCCCGTCTCAAGGATATGATGTCTGCTTGCATATTTACTGTGGATGCTTGAGTTTACAGACTAAGAAAAGGAGATGGGAGCCTTTGGTCGAGAGGCTGCTGCTTGTCATGGAGGGGGGCAGTTTCCTGTCAACACGTTGTTTTGGAGAAATGTTATTCATTTCTATTCTATTCTTTATTTATTCAATCCAAAATGTCTGGTAAACCTTTCCCTCTGTATTACAGACTCATTTTCTGGTATTTTTTATGTGGCAAAGAAAAGAGTTTTAGAGTTTCAGTAGGATGTGTTTGTGTTCCCAGGAAACGGTCGAATACTCTTCGCTCCTTCGTCTGGATGTGCCGAATGAAAACAATAACAAAGTTTTTAAGTTTCAGTATGTTCAAACACTGGAGACTTAGGGTCTCTTTGGCTTTATAGCTGTATGTTTTAATTTCATTCAGCTCCTACACGATATCCAACTTATTAAATGACATTTTGCCAAGACAGAAAGCAGCCTGTAAGCCAAGACTAAAACCCTCAACTTTAATTTAAAGCAGCGTCAATATAGCCATACCTAAAAACCTTTTTACCTTGCCTTCTTTGTAGTGTGTTTCCAGGTTGTGAGTTAAATCCCTTGGTTTGCTTTTGCCAAAGCATCAATAAGGAATGCAACGTTTGGGTTTGTTGCTTTATCAAACAGAAAGAGAGCATTATATGCCGAAGCATATTGTACTATTTGAGCTAAATAATTTTTGGCCACGGAGAGGGAGCCATTAAAGGAATGGAACGGCTCTGGGGTTACAACCTCAACTGCAAACCACAACATCTGCTGTTTAGTCCATCCTAGGACTTTTGCTGCATTTTCATTTTCGCTCAGTCACTGTCGCTTCTCAGCTGTTTGTCAAATTCCTCTGAAATACTCTGAAAAGTAATCTCTTGCTCAAACAGCTTTCCTGCTTTGGTGAAAGCTTTTCATAAGAACTTTGAACCTGACTGTGGGGACATGCTTATGCGACTTTGGAGCATGACGCTGGGTGCTCTTATCTGCCATAGTAGCACATTACAACTTTTTGGCAAAAGGGTTGTTAAAATGTCAACTTGATCGGATTATTATCACAGAAGTGGTTGCTTCTAAACATTTCTACTTTCCATTTCATGGAGGTCATCGTCTTTTTCAGCAAGTGATGCTTATTTAAAGGGAACATATCATGGAAAATCCACTTTTTTAAGCCCTTACATACCGGTTTTTGTCTTTTCCAAGCGGTCCGGAGTGCCGAAAAATGTAATTTATTCACTTCCGGTGCAGCATATAAATCTCATTATTCTTTTTGGTCATATTTTTTTAGTCTGTTTAGTTTTCTCCGCTATCTATTACGTTTTTCTATCTATTACGTCACTGTATTTGCTGCGGTTC
>JBBDHI010000016.1:12326637-12337316 GCA_037177115.1 Craterocephalus stercusmuscarum
GAGCCCGGTTCAAGCACTGGCATGTGAACACAACTCAGGAAAGATCGGACTCGGGCCCGGCCCGGACCCGAGTACGCTATGTGAAAAGGCCCTTAGATTCACTGTTGTATCAAGGCTTCAGCTGGCCAACCTGTAATTCTTTTATGTCCAAAGAAAAAACAGTGTTATGGTAAGAAAGTGGGAATAAAACACTCTTTACAGCAAAATTTAAAGCACATGCCCCCCCCCCAACACACACACACACTGTTTATGAGAGTTCAGCGGCTTCGCAGCTTAGAGCTGTAACACATCAGTCCATGTAATTATTTTCTCGTTCTTACACGTGGTGTATTGATCTTAAATGCAACAGAAATTGTTGCACAGCTAAATGATAAAGCAGGCCTGAGCGGGCAGAGCTTTCAGAGCTGAGAGAAGAAAAAAGGAGTCTGTGAGTAACCTTGAGATGAGACAGGAGGAGTGGTTGCAAAGGTCATTGATATGCACAGCCGTCACATGGATACTTGCTGTGCGCGCTGGTGTGTTTGTGTGTGTGTGTGTGTGTGTATGTGTGGCGATGCGTTTCATTCCCTTCTCCACAGTGAGCTGCATTAGAGATGTAATTGATCATTTGGATTCCACACCAGACATTGAATCTCTCAACAACTTGGTTTTCTAGTGGGATATATCCAGAGACGCGACACAAAGTACCTTATTCTCTATATTATGTCTTGATTTTAAAAATCTGTCCACAGCCGCGGGATGTCAGCACCGCAATAGCAAATTTGGATCAATCTCAGCACTCAATTACTTTGCCATTTGGTGCTTCACGACCCATATAAACATTTTGTCACAAATCCATATGTTATTATCATCCACCAAGGCGATCATAGACGCTAGCAAACACACACAGCAGAACGCAAAAGAGCAGGCGCAGCTTGTTTGACTGTAGATTTGACAATGGCCTGCAGGCAAAATGTATGTGTGCCATTGCAGCTGTCAGCACGGAGGGAGGAAGTAAGCATGTGACATTAGTCTATCTGTCACACCGCCATCAGACCCACAGCTTCATATTTCACAATGAGATTTTAAAACTTGGATGAAGTCAGTTTATTCCTAATCTGTTGAGGCTTTTAAAAGCATTTAGGCTCAGTTCGAAGAAGAACTCCATCACACTGCTGAAAAGACTCATTTGTGAGAAAATTCTAATTTGGATCCTGAGAAAGCAACTGGTTTTAAAGTCAGCCAAAGGACACAGCCTGACTGGATTAGTTGTAATTTTACCTGTGTAAACTGATATTGATCATTGGATTTACCACAGAGTTAAAGCGCCTTGTAGAATATCGTGGCATGAGGAAATAACATACAGGTAGTTACATATTCAGAGGCAGTGCAAGCAAGAGAGAGGATGAAATCATCAAAAAGTGATCAAAATAAAAGATGAAAAGGAGTGTAAGATCTGGCATTCATACGACAAGCAGTCCAGAGTCATGCTGTCTTTCATGTTCTGTAAGCCATCCATCAAATCTGCTGATATTGCTACTGTCTTCATGTGTTGTGTAGATCAGAAGATAAAGGGAGAGACAAGGCAAAGATATGGCATGAGGTGAAAAGGATAAGTGGATCAACATTTATGCTCCTCAGGGTCATTGTTCTCATACAGATGTAAAGCGCGGACGTAATAAACAAAGATAAAGATTCAGCGTGACATAAACTTCCCCAGGATATCATTATCTTAGATGTCAGTGCAAATGAATTCCTGTAAATCTGCTTAGTCATAATGGGGGAAAAGACGCTCATCATGACTTTACAATGATTGCATTTTAAGTGTTCTTCGGTATTAAAGTCATCCATTGACCTGTTTCGTGCATCCATGAGTACAACTTTGTGAGAAGTGACTACGTTAGTAGCCAAGTTTTAACTCAAGTTCAAATCGTTGCTTTAACATATTGTTAACATTTACTGAAACAACAGGGCACCAAAGCTTATGTTTCAATTGCTTTAACCTGACAACGGATTAAATCGAGTGTTTACTGAAAATATTTACTGTTACTTCAGACCACTCGCCTGCCAAAAAATGTTTTTCTGCAGCACGCTTTGACAGTGTTGAGACCAAATAATGTTGGAAATCTGTCCAATACTGTCGATCACAGTCCTTTCAACATCCTTAGGCTTTAGAATTATCAGCTCTTCTTTATTTTCTTTGTAATTCACATTGAATCAAGCTAACTGCTGAGTAAAATCAGGAGTCTGTGCTTTTTTCCCAGAATAATTGTTGAATAAATGGTTATAATCTTGCTGAAATTTACATTTTGCAAATATATATTAGAATAAACAAGGGCCTCACCAGTTACAACATTTTCATATTAGAGATAAAAAATATATATTTTTAATGAATGATTCAACATTGTTTATACATGTTTATATTAAATGATATGCAGAAGTAAGAATTTTAATTCACTGAAAGCAAAGATGCAAACTATCTTCAACTTTATTAATAATTACTTAATTTTTCTGTCATTAGACTATTATTAGGAGTTGATGTGTTTCTTGATCAGTCATGCTAAATACGTTGGGGAGGAATCTGAGCACTATGCTTTCAAAAAAAAACAATTTTATCACATTATTCTAATATTTTATAGCCAAATTGTGAAAATTTCCTCAAATAAAAGTAATGCTCTATCTTTATTCGCTATAACTGGGCATAAAAAGGCATTTTGTTTTTCCAGTGAGGCAGCTCTTCTTTCACAAACTTTAACTTTTGATGTGGTGTTGCTCACACAGCATCTTTGTGCATCACCGTGAAAAAGTAGATAAATAGAGAGACAACCAAAATGTTGGGCGACGGAGGCCAAGTCAAGTGAGGGAAACAAATCCAGCTTCAAACAAGCTGGGAAACAAAGCTTCGGCAGCTACCCAAACCAGCCAAGCTAGTCGCCAATCAGCCTGCAAGGCCCCTCTTCTCGCAGAACGATGCTGGCAGCAGGAGCTGGCCAACCAGAGAGAGATAGAGGAAGACTAAGAGACGGACAAGAAGAGAAAGATAGTGGGAGTTTCATCACACAAAAACACTCATACTCCTTCTCGTCGCTCTCCAGCTCTTGTTTTATCCCACCGCGGAGAGGTAGTGCAAGGAAAGGTGACAGATAAAGATAACTGTATGTCAGGCTGACTGAACAATTACTCTGAATTTTATTATTGTGACTGACAGCAACATATTTGTGGGAGGAGATACAAAGCCATGCATCAGCCTTCACCACTGCCTGATTTTGCTGTGTGGGTGGATGGGTGGGTGGGTGCTATCCATCTGAAATTACAGGAAGATTAAAATTGAAGCATCTCTCCCTGAAGCCACCAAGCAGTCCCTGTCTCCCTGTCATATATACACACACACACACACACACACACACACACATGCACAATGACAGCACTAATCAGCTCTCTGTCAAGCCCATTAGATCCCACCCTTAATGAGGAGATTGCCCAGCTTGTGCCTTGACTCGGGCAAACCAAGTGGGCTAATATCTGGCGATGTGTACAGATGTAGCCTATGCGTCTTGTTTCCCTCCTCTGAGGACTTTCAGTGTTTCTACCCAAGTGTTTCTTTTCAAGGTTCAGCAGCTGTGCTCTACAAATGCATCCTTTCAAGACGTCCAATGTATGTTTTTTTTTTCTTTCTTTGAGGAGGGATTGGCAGATGACTCACCACTCCATCGCAAACATAGCCGGCCTTTAAAATGTCTCTGTTTATCATTTTATTTCCATGCGTAACGTCATATGTTTAAGAGAAAAGATTAGATGGTGAATTTGAGGAATTTGGGGATTTTTATTGGAGTTTATCAAACGCTACTTGAGCACGGGACTCCTTTCCTGTCAACCCACGCAAAAACCAAGGTCATTTGGACAAAAAAGAAAAGGAAAACTTACAACCACAAAATAGCAGCGTACAAGTGAACAGCAGGAGTCGTGCACGCGCCGTTGCTCTCTGGGCGACACTTCCACCGGGTTTTAATCTCCGCGGGCTCGCGCGGACACGCCGGGAGATTTCCCGGCACTTACTGTAGACTGAAGTCGAAATTGACCACAAACACGCGAGCGCGTACACCACATTGGGGTTCAACTTTCCCAAGCGTGAGGGCAAAAAAGCCACGTTGTGAACTTTTTCTCCCACATACTCGCCTTTTCATTCGCGCACGCAGCAGCAACAGCACCAGCCGCCCCTCGTTCAGGCAAGTCTCCACAAACTGCAGTGCGGCAGTTCGCTACTTTAAAAATTATTTTTACATGAAGTGAATAAATATTTAATTTCCTTTCCAGTCCGGGCTGCCGGAGCGCATAAAAGGGAGGACGGCGGCCAAGTTAGAGCAGCGGCAAGACGCATCTGAGACTCAGATAGCCTAATCCACAATTAGACAAAAAATACAAATAAAAATAGGCTACTTTAAGAATCTTCTCCCAACTCAAGAACACACACATACACACACCAATGAACATCCATCACCGGCTGCAAAAACAAGTGAAGTCTGCTTCTTCTTACCTCTTCTGAACATATTGACAGCGGCTGTCGGGACCGTCTAGCAGACTCCGTGCTGAAGTAGCATCCCGGTCCAGTCCAGTCCTGCTGCTGTTCTCCCGATTGTTTTGTTTCCTTTTAACCGCTCGCAGGTAGTCTGTAGTCTTGTCCTCTTGGTGCCTGTTCAAGTGGAGGCGATTGGTAGAGAAGGATGAGGACGAGGAGGTGGCGGAGGAGTAGGAGAAAAAGAGGCTAGACTTATGTCTGGAAATAAATAGGCATATGCCTACATGGCTATAGCCTACACAGGCTGGAGATAGAAAAATGAAGACAAGAAAAATCCGCAAAAAAAAGAAGAAAAAACAAGTTGTCCGCAGTTTTAATAACCCACCCCTCCCCCCAAAAAGACACCTGGTCCTGTCCCAACACACGGAGGGGTTGTAGTATTTCAACTCACCGCCATTCCGGTGTTTACTGATAGCCTAAGTAGAATACATTTTTACTTGATTTTAAGTCCGGGGTTTAGAAGATCGCGTCCTGAGTGCGTAAGAAAACAAACAGATGAAAGTTCCTTTATGTCTCCATCATCGTCAGTTCCTCGGTTGCAGGTCAGGTGGAGTCTAAAATGTGCTGCGTCCGTATCGCCAGTGTGAGTCAGTGCCGTCTACTGTCTCTGTTGCCGGAGAGCTCGGAGGCTTCAGTCCCCCACCCACCCCCCCACTCTCTCTCTCACACACACACCGACACACACACACACACACAGCAAATGTGACTGATGAATGCCAGAGCACCGAACTCTTTCTTGCCATCGCTAAATTCAAATTGGATAAGCTTTAGTTGCATAAAAAAGGAAGAATCACATGTTCATCAGGCAATTATAGAAGTAGCTCTCATATTAAAATCCTCCTTGTATCAGGTCTTTCGCCCTCACTCTGCCCACTCTTTAGTCTCCCTCAATTCAATTTCATTTCAATTGTCCATAAACAATATTACAAAAGACTTCAGTTATAATTCATTTACCGCCTTTCTTCCCCTGCTTTCACTCATTTACTTCCAGCTTCTTTCTCTCTGCTCAAGTGTAAATTTGAAGCCGTTTTTTAATAGCATAGCCATAATAGAATCAAATACAACACAGCATTTTGGATAAGCCTTACAATTTAATAGGCCTATTTTTAATAAGCGTGGCAATTGATTTTGTTGAAAAGAATTAAATTAAAAAAAAGATATCACGAAATTCTTATAACTGGATATTTTAATTATTGTGCAGAAGAAACACAGTCTTAAGTGTAGATGGACACTCCCACTCACATAGAAACTGCATATGAATATTCTGAACTTATCGTTATCTCTTGTCAAGTTTATAAACTCAGAAAGCCATGTGTCTGATTTCTTCAGGTAAAAATGTGTTCCTGATTTACTTAGATTAAAAAGAGACAGAAAAAAGACTAAAGTTAAACAGAAATAGATCAGGACCCCGTTACCCTGCCTAAGAAGTGCATCCTGTGTCATCTAAACAACCAAGCTTTCAGGCCCAGCGACGCAGCCTAGGCAGCAACTGAAACATGACCATGACTGAAAACAATTCACAGCAAACTTTAAAGATTGGCTCCGGAAACACCTGATGACAGATGTGTTAAAGTTTTTAGAAAAGGCCTCTTGACAAATAAGACTGATAAGCTAATGGACAGACGACATTTCCAGTTACCCGCCAGAAAGGTGGATTATAGCTATCGACTTATTTCGGTAAGGGTGAGTTAGACAGTTGAATAATCTCCTGCCATCTTCCAGATGATATTTGACCAAACAGCTGTAATTTGACCCCATGGTTTTCCAATGGGTTGAAGGCAGAATGGCTTGGTTGCAAGTGCAAGACTGCAGAACCGCCAGGGGGTTAAACATGGCATTCTCAAACTGAGGTCAAATTCTGCAGCATTCAAATGCACCATAACCTACAACTCCACAGGCAGAGATTTACCAAAGAGCCTGCTATCTGGCTAAACAGCAAAAGCATTAATTATCACAGAAAAGGTCTGGCTCTCTTCCATGCTCAGGCATGTAAAAACTTGTGGATCTGCTGTAGAGAATAAATGACTTCTCATTGCACCTTAAATCAAAGGCCTCATGGGTGAATTGGCAAACTTGAAAAGAAAGGCCACATTTGCCCCTGTGATCAACCTGCTGCAGCAAAACTATAACGGAGGGACTGGATCTACAAGATTCTAGCTTGTAAACTGAGCGAGTCAAGAATGTGAAAGGGAGAGAGGAGCCATCCCAGCAACTTTTCATCAGTCTGCTTTTCTTGACTGTGCAGCAGGATAAACAACCCTCCGATTCAAAGATTAACAACCCAAGTGCTGTTTAATGAACAGACTAGAAGTGATTAAATGTTGTTTTTTTTATTATTTCTGAGGCATAAACTGAACTATCTGGGAAGAAACACAACACTTGGGAAAACAGGCTCTGTTTCTTATTAACTAAAATAGTGAAAAGTTGCATGGTGAATGCGTCGTGATTATGGATGTATGAGTGTGAGTGGCAGGGCCAGCGAGATTGATCAGAGCTCATGTAAGAATTAGAGCAACTAAAGTGCTGAAGAGGATCTCTATACGATTAGAGAATTATTGTTCTTGAAACAAAGTTGAGACAACATTGATTGTTCTGATAGTCCAGCCAAGGCTTGGACTTCAACTCAGACTAATTGAAATAATATTACAAAAAAGAAGAAAGAAAGAAAGGAAACAACTCTATCTGAGCAAGAGGAGTTTGAATGCTGTGTCTGCAGACAGTAACCATATGTAGTTGCTTAGTGTCCCTTGAAAAACCAAAAGACTTCTGTGGAAAATCTGAAGATAGTGATAGATGCCTCCCACTCAATAACACAGAGCCAAGAGGATCTGTAATGAAGAATGGGATGCTCTGCTCAAATCCAGGTGCAAATCTCATAGGAACTAATACGAAAAGGTTCATAGTTCTAGCAGGAAACAGGGCAAAGGGAATCTTGTGTAAATGGGTTGAGGAGGAATCATTTTATAAATGAGAAATTCTGAAATAAATAAGTCTAATAAATAATTTCAGTTCATGATGAGTAAGTCAGTGTGCAATGATGCAAAAGCATAGCAATTTGATCCAAAGAAGAGAACCGCTCCGTGCTTTCTTTTATCTTGGTTTGTTAAATTGGTAAAGGGCCTGTGCTCTCTCTCCATTTTTTTAAATTATATTTCTGTAGTTGTTTTATCTCTTGTTATAAATTTGAAACTGTCAGAGCAATGATCTGCAGCTCTCTCTATTTTAAATGGTATCGATAACTTGGTTGGATGAATGTTTCTGATTGTTATAAACAACACTGATGAAATGATTTCAATAATCGGAAACATACAAAAGGGCAAATGTTGATGAGTGTAAGTAAAGTCCCGCATGGATACGTTTGCCTCTGGATATATCCCTGACATTGTTCAGTCTAACACCAAATTTTGACATTAGTTATTAAATCATCCATATAAAATGCAGCATATTATATTTGCTGGCCATGAAACGCAACACTCAAAAAAAGAAAAAGCATTTTCATGGATAAAGATCTGGGAAACTTAGACATCAGCATAAAGACAAAAACAAGTTGTTGTTAGTCGTCATTTTACAACATGTACATGGAAAATATACATCTACTGTTTGATTTGGGTTTTGACCCCTTTGCTTTAATTATCCAATATTTACCTCCCCGTTTGCACAGTCTCAGTCTTTACCTGAGCATTGCAAATGTTTGCTGTCTTCACCTATTATTCAGTCATTTTGCTTGTTGTTTGTCTCGGCGGGTTCATTATCTGCCTGCTGTGGATGGTAATAAAGTCACTCACCTGGCTTTACACACTGTCAATTCATCCAGAGTTCATGAAAGAACATCAAAGGAGCTGGTGCTACAGCAGAGGCTTCATGCAAGTCTGAGCAAAAAAGGATCGAGAATTTAAATTGAACAGCATATTGATAAGCTATTCACCTGTCGTTGTCCCTGATCAAACAAACAGGAAAAGCAATCCAAGTCGAAACAAGGACCTTACAGTATTCCAGTACTTCGCCTTCATTAACCAGTTAAAGTCGACAGGATAGGCAGATCTCAGTGACAAAGTTGTGAATGACATGGAACACTTGGCCCAAAACACGGATATCAGCATCAGCTCAGCTGCAGGTTCTGCTTTTATTAGAGTTAGAGTCCAGACCTATGATGGTTGTCTTCCTGTTCAAGTTTTTTTTGGATTGTTTTTTTGTGGAAATCTGCTTCTATTTGACTGAGAGACAAAATTTTGTTTTGTGTGGTGTAATAATGCAGCCTACTAGAAGAAAGTTCAGGAAAAACATCCAATAACTAATACCATGAGGACAAAAGAAAACTTAACAGAGCGTGAACAAAACTGCTATTTGATTGATTAAATTAATCATACATTGAAATAATAGTGAATCTGAAAAATGTCATTATCACAAATGTGTGTTGGATGCTGTGTGTCTTTCTCTGGTTTGCACACAAGTTATCAGTTACTGTGCTGATTGGACCTCTAGTCAGGTTAAAGGTGGATGCAGACTGAAGATTAAATATGGTTAATTATAGCCCCGCTGGGTTTACGGTGCTGTGTTGCCACTGGTTCACATGATAGTTCATGAGATATATGTCGGTCCATGGCACAAACATATTGATTTTACCATGATTAACGACCAAATAAGTTTATAATTTTCCCTGCACAGAAACTGCTTGAGTTTAAATCCGTCAACAAGTTGACAACCTACATATTTCCATGCATGTTCCAACATGATGACATCCCCTATCCACATCTATTGGATGTTTTTTGTCATAAGAGATAAGGAGGTTAAGATGCAAAATAGCTCTTGTTTAAGACTTGTCCTTGAGGATGTTTTCTTTCTTTCTTGAAGTAAGAACAGCCTTGCCTCTCTCTCTTTCCCATCTTCTAATAATCTCTTAATTTTCTGCTGTGCTCAGGTGGTTAGGTGTCAAAGTAGATGGTTACATTTAGAATTGATAGATTTATTGCAAAATACAGAGAGTGACAAAATATTAGCTTACATAGTTGTACATTCAAAGTTGCAGTTGCCATCATATGTACAATAGTTGTTGCACAGAAAACAACTGGTATGCGTTACCATCTCCCACTTTAAAGTATAGGTTGTAACACTACTCAGCCCATACTGGATATGTGAGGAAATGTTCGCATTGCACTTTTTTGGGGGTATGACTGGGTTGTGTATTTCCACGTAAATGCCACTCTCACTCTCTTAAGAGGTAAAACTGGGTAAAACTGTACAGTAGCAGCCTGATGGAAAAGCTATAACTGTATAACATGACACATGACGTGAGAATATAAACATGATCATCATTATGCATTGGTTTTCATTCAAACTTCCCCTAAACGACAGATGTTTGCAAATTGAAGCTCTCTTCTTATTTATAGCTAAGTTTCAGGTGAGCTGATTGTTTAAACGGATGTCCTCAATCCTCTGAAAGTCAGTTCTGTCACAGTAAATTTCTAAACGCTCAACTTATGGTCACTTGTTAGTTTTCGCCACCTGACTACCAGAGTTTATTGGAGGAGCAAGAGTAAACACGGCCTCCAACAATTTCATTCACCAGAGAGTTGTTACAATCAGCAGCATTACTCAGATTAGTCAATTTATTGCTTGTATGTATTAAAATAACACAGTGGGTCTTTGATGGATTAATATCACTTGTTGCAGAAAATATTTACATACAAGCCTGCATTTATTACAGAGTTTTCCTAAAAGTGAATGATTTCCTGATAACCCAGAGCCAAAGAAAGATAGCCAATCCAATTTCATTTGTAAAGCGCTTTAAAAACAACACTGCCAACCAAAGTGCTGTACACAACAAGGGTAAGAGGATATGGGGAAAGTATGGCTACCAACAGGAAGACATTGATGTAATTTTAATGAAATAAGATCATTAGCCAGTTATTATTATGGAATTTAATCTATTCCATCAGATTTTGAAATTTATAAGCCTCTGAATTTGATACAGTGAAATTTCATACAGCAAAATAACAGGCAATTTTTTTTCATCTGAATTAAAGGAAACATATCATGCCAAATCCACTTTTTTAGGTCCTTAAAATGTCTTTTTCAAGCAGTGCCGCGTATATATCTTATTGTTTTTTTTGGCTCATATTTTTCA
>JBBDHI010000016.1:12545305-12557533 GCA_037177115.1 Craterocephalus stercusmuscarum
TTATGAAATTACCACTTTTACCACATACTATACCAGGTAGAAAACCATTTTTCTTAGAAAGATTAAAATAATATCAGCCATAGTTCCTTTAAGTCAGGACATTTTAGTTAGCGAAAGCCGCTAATTTTTAGCTTCGGTGTGACGCGCTCTCTTTGCCAATGGGGTTAACTTCCGTAACTCCGGATTCCCTAGGGGAACGCTCTCACTGACTGATTGGAATCTGGAAGTTCCGGAAGTTAACCCCATTGGTAGAGAAAGAGCGTCACGCCAAAGCTAAAAATTTGCCGCTTTCGCTAACTAAAATGGCCTGGACTCGTACATATACGCAATCATTGAGTCATTTATTTCTATGGACTTCCCCCTTTTACCTCATAATATACCACGTAGAAACCATTTTTCTTAGAAAGATAAAAACAATATCAGGTATAGCTCCTTCATTGCCACAGTTATGACTGCTATAAACAATCAGTAGTTTAACATTCATAAAAAATTACAGTTGACACAATAGGTCTTGATCTGGCTGTTCATCAGGTGAAAAATCCTCGACTCGACACATTTGACCCTTATCACCTTGATAAAGTTTTTTCTCAAACAACTTTCAATATGACATATTTACTTCAGTTATTTTTACAATCAGTTTCCACCTGATTTTACTCCCAGTGGACTCAGCACCCGTACATTTAAGTACTGTATATATTCAGGTTATTCATTCACTGTCTTCATATGTCTAAGTTGTTGTTTTCTGATAAGCCACACTTTGTATTTCTCTCCCCAGTCTCCCGATCAGTTGGCTAAGATTGAGCAGGAAGCCATCCGACTCTCTGAGGAAATCAAAGCAGAGTACTGGGCTGTGTCTGCAAAGTCAGGTGGGAGATAAACAGGGCCATTTATATAAACAATGCTACTTATTTGCTCTTGTGCTTTATTTCTGTTTGATCCTTTTTGCTTTCTCATTAAACCCTGCTGTCTGTCTTCTTGCTCGTTCCAGGAGATGGCATCAGGGACTTCTTCTTACGAGTGGCTTCTCTGACTTTTGAGGCCAATGTTTTGGCTGAACTCGAGAAAAGTGGGCCAAGGCACGTCAAAGACATAATCAGTGAGTCACTTAATTCAGAAATCAGTCAGTGGCTGCAAGGCTTGTCTACTCATCATCTTATAAAGTTGACTTTTTATCAGGTGAAGAACCACATTTGATCGCTTCATTACACAAACTTCTCACTACCTTTCAAATATGTAAGATTACTGATCAACGATCAATAATTCTTAGTAAAATATAGAAAATGGCTACAAGGCTTCACATTTTCCATCCAAACTGTTCATGAAAATAAGGATCTAATAAGAAAATCTTAGAAAACAAAGAGAGTTGAAGCCACAGCTCGGTCAGATTTTATACAGCAGAGGAATATTTCTACTCATTGTCCAGCTCGTTACTGTCTCTCATAACGCTTTATTAATCGAGGAAGTGTGTGAGTCTGTGCAGCTACTCTGGTTCTCACACTCATGTGACACGGACCAGCAGCTGTGTCATGTGACTGGGGTCGGTTTATTACATTTAGATGCTTTGGTATGAACAGAACAGAAGATTACTGGAAGAATAACAGTGTTATCTATAATAGGGTTTTGGATTTGGGCTTTATTAGCAATTCTGTTAATTGATTTTACACAAAAGCTAGGCTGCGGCCTCTCTATGTGGAGTTAACATCTTCCCCCCTTGCAGGCGCAGGTGCTCTCTGGGTAGTCTGTCTTAATCCCACAATACAAAAAAACATGCTAATTAGATTAAATAAAGAGCCTACAATGAGCCCATGTGTGAGCGCAAACATGTGTAAGCTTCTTGTTTGTCTTGTTTGCCTCTGTGATGGACTGGTGACCTGCTCAGGTGTACCCGGCATATCATCCCCACAAAGCCCTAAATAGGATGCATAACGGATAGAGGGAAGAAAGGTGAAACGGTATGAAAGGAGTAGCTTGTTAACAAGATAGTATTGATCCTCTTGTATTGATCCATCTGTCTCATGAGATGTGACAAGCACCTCAATTTCATGAGTAAATGCCTTATGACTTGTATCATCGTCACTCCTTCCACATTGTAAGTCCGGTGGACTTTGCAGACTTTTCTAACTGCAGAAAAGAGATTAAGAAATATTACATGGATGTAATTTTGAAAAACTATGTGGAACAAAAAGCAGCAATATCAGACATTTTTTGTAGAAAATACAGCATTTTGTGTTTATCAGAAAATCCGTGTCAGTAATAAAGATAGAAGCTGTTTAATCAAACTTGTTTAATTTGTTACAGCATGAAAGCATTGAAATATCTGATGGAAACAGGCAGACATTAATTTAGCAACTTGAGTCACTTCACTGGTTTCAATCTTTTTACGCAACTAATTGACAGAAAAATGAGCTTGTGTTCTGTGGGATGGTAGCGTTGTAAAGGGATATTTTGTCTCATTACAGAGATCACAGACAGGACAGAGGCTGATCACAAACCGAAGAGGAAGTCCAACTGTTGCTGAGGATGAACCTTTGGGATGTGCAAACGACCACCTGGGTTTTACTGTGCGAGGGAGCAGCAAACACAAAGCGGAACACTCACCAGGAAAATTCATCACAAACACGGTCCCAGCGGCTCAGAGTGGATATGAATAACGATGTCAAGCTACTGATGTGTTCATATCGTTTGGAAAACTGCCGTAGAAGCATTTGGTTTCATCCAACTTGTAGCTTCGGTGTTATGAGTCTGTAAACAGGTCCATCAGCAGGGGGACTTGTCCTTTCAGGAATGTTTAGCGACAACAGAGGCTCTGTGATATCATTGGTTACATAAACTTTGCTCACAAGAAGAAGACTGTTCTCTAAATTTTAAAAAGCACTTGGTTGACACCTTCATAAAAAGACCCATGTGTCTAAAGCAACATTTTTCCACTGATACGGCTGAAATTCAAGAATCAGACCTGCTGCATTATCGTTTCCTTTCCTCACTGGCCTCCCGTCATGTGTCTCTGTGCTGCTAATTTGAAACGTACGCCGGCTCCAATGACCACCGTCACGCTCATAAACCTGCTCTCTGCTCTGACACAAGGGTTCACATGATCTTGAAAAAGGAGGGATTGTTTGCAGGAATGGGAACGAGAAGCGAGCTGAATCTCCGCCCAGCGGATTTTCCCCGACATGATGGAAGAGGAAGAGGCGCGTGCCTTCATGAGTTTATCTTCTTATCTCACTTTTGATGCAGATATCTCTCTTTTTCAGAAGCATGCAAACCCTCTCACTTTTTGTTTGCTCAGCTGTTCAATCTTAACTGAATAATAATTACATTTTGCCTTATCAGTTCATCCACCAATGTCCCAGAATGACAGTGTGAAAACATGTCATCAGAGGTGTTTATGTGAAATGTAATTTAAGTCTTCACTCTTCATTAAATGTTTTGAAAACGCTCTTTTTGCAGAAATGACAGCAAGTCTCTATATAGGTTTTCTAGAAGCTTTGCACACCTGAGTGTGGTTTTGTTCTCATTGTTGTTGGTTAATCAGCTCTATATGAAGCATCTGTAATGTCCTCTTTAATCGGTTTATGTCAAAACAGACTGTGGGGCATTGATTTTATAAACTGGGGTAACATCATGTAGAATGCAGGTTCACTATGAAAACAATAGTCCTGATAGTAAAACTTTGAATATGGCTGCAATTTCTCTGTTTCCCCTTGCAGTGTTCTCTTAGATACTTTAAAGAAGTCAACATTTGTCACTGGCTAACAAACTCGGGGACAACTTTAGTGTTTATCCATCTGGGCCAGGAGCAAAGCGAGACATCACCAGGTGCCCCAGTCCTACTTCCTGTCATGAAAGATCTCTCTGCATTTGGCTCCATTTCTATCTCCTTCAGAGGCACCACCATGGCACACTGCTAACTAAATGATTGGCATCAACACATTTATTCTGTTTTTTTTTTAAGTATTAACTAATTGCAGATCCAGTGATTCATCTTTGTGAAGCACTGGCTAAGGATGACTAAGAGTCCATTTACTTACCATTTTCTTCGGTCAGGTTTGGTTTAGGGACCAGCTCCACAGGAAGCCCACTGTTCTTCTTTGGTAGCTCCACTCTGTTTTCGTGGCAGAGTCCTGAAGAGTCCTTTTGATTTCTCTGTTTTGTTTTTACAGTACAAATGGCAAATCTATAGAATTTTTTTGTCTGTATCTAGTTATTCTTTTCTATCTACAGGTTTGGTTTATCACATGTGGAAATGCATAGCTATATATATTTTTATGCTTGCATTTGACTTTGGTGAAGCCCGTTTTTGTTTGCCCATTCACTTGCATTGGTTAGTGGGACCCTGAAGAGAACTGATCATCAGCAAAGCAACCACACAAATGCTCAAATGTAAAAAAGGTGTTAATTTGAGCACATCTTATTAAGAATTTTAAAAGAAGACAGGCCTCAGATTGACTGGACTGGAACACAGTACAAAGGCTCCTAATATGCTTGAAAATGTAAGATTCTACATGAATTAAAAATTCATTTTTAAAAGAACAAGTGTTTACTTTGTGTGAGATATGAAGTATTTTGATTGAAGGAAATTTAATTCTGTTTAAAACAAAAATAAATCCAGGAACTGAGCACTTCTCACTGTGATCATTGCTCAGACTGAGCTGTGAATAAACTGGATGAGACTTTTCCTTTCAGGTGACATCACAAAAGCAATGAAGACAATAAAAAAAAAACAAACATGCCGACACTTTCTTCTTTAACACGTCGTCATTTCCAGTTTTTCAAATCAGGACAAACAGGACAGTTTACTATGAACACTTTTATTAAAGGGATCACCGGTAAAAAAGGTCACCAGCAGAGCAGAGACATAATCTCTCCATCTTCACCGTCTGCTGCTGACAACCAATCAGTCTCTCTGAGACAGGTGCGACATCTTAACCCGGCAAGAGAAGTAAAACTCAGCATGTTTACTCAAAAATAATTATTTAAAATATGCATTTTGAGAGATCATGATGCTTTGCACACTGAAACTTAGAGCACACCATAGGAACCAGTGCTGCTTGTTTGTACTGTGCTACGACACAGCGAGAAGTGAATGCATGAAGAAAGCAGTGACATCAAACTGCCCGACGATCACGAAATGTATTCTCAATATATATTCATTCAACTGAAATGACTGCGTGCAGCTGAGAAAATGACAAAGTCGGGAATATAAACACAGAGGGTAGAAGTCAGTCAGACAGGATCTTTGCTGATAGTGTTAGAAAACCGAGTTACTGTTGCAGCTGTGAAGAATCTTGTTAATTTCAGTGGGAACACCAAACGGTATGAGCGCTGAGATCACATCCGACACACGACAAACGTAACACAAACCCCTAAACTGCAACCACTTAAGATGCATGAGATCAAAATTTGAGTAAACTTTTAAAAAAGGAAAAACACAACTTGACAAACTTGTAGTTGGTCGCTCGACAAGCGAGTTATTTTGTCAAACTTCTGCCAGTTGTCGTTACTAAAATCAATAGCTCTAAAATATCTACCCTCTTCTGCACCGCCTTTGCCTTTTTACACACGAGGTCATCAAAAGCAACAACCGATTCAAATGTGGCGTGTTGTTCATGTCCAAACCACAAAGTCAACAATACATTAGAGCAGTATACAGGGGAAACACAGTCAGCTGATCATAATACAGCATGTGGTGGAAACAATTAGCGGGATTGACAAAGCCTTCTTTTTTAACCCCCTTCACTGTGTGAGCTTGTGTCTGTACAGTTACACTTGCGTTTGCTTCGTCACTTGTAAGGAGCCGAGTCTTAACATTCAAACAGAAAAAAAGAGGAAAAAAAACTGTCTTTATTCACTCTGATTCAATCCATACAAAAATTAAATTACCTGATCGGCCTAGCAATGCGCTCTTTTGGCAACTGCTTTCAAAAATCCACCAACCACAAAGGAGCAAAGAATGACTGTTCTCTTCTGTCAAAACCATCAGGAATTGAACTAAAACCAATAGCAATAACAAAGATAGGAGGACAGCTCTTCTGTCAGTGTCTATGTAGGTCCATATCCTATATGTAACTGATAATTCAAGTATTTTTTTTTCTCATTGTACTGCCCTTGTGCATGACATGTACAGCTATTTTGATTATACAAAATACTATGGAGCCACAGCAGACTGGCTGAGACAGGAATATAAACCATTTGCTATGAAATGGTCAGACAGGAAGGTGTTGACCTGAACCATGAAGCCAAGCTGACTCCTACAGCCACGATATGAGGAGGGGAGGAGGATGAATGCATCATCTGGATGGAGTGGGCATCAGCTGCTGGTCAAACAGAGTGAAGAGGCTGATGAGAAAGGTGAAGAGTTATCTAAATGACGCAGTACAATGGATGAAGTGTGGTGGGGGGGTGAGGTGGGGGGGGGATGCAGCAACGCCCCCCTCTGTATCCTATCGGTCCATTTCATCCAGCAGGGGTGTGGCATCTCCAGCGAGAGACATGGGCGTGCTCTCTATCATGGGGCTGGGTGACGGCCGCGGCGTCATCCTCTGGGCTTTCTTCCGCCCTTCTGCTTCTTTCTCCTTAAGCCACTGCTCGGCCATCTTGCCCCAGTCCACTGCGGAGGAGCTGCTGCTCGGCCTGCGGGGAGGACGGGCAGAGGGGGAGGGGTTTCATTAGAAAGGGTATGAAGTCAAATCTGAGGTTGTGCCAGACTGCAGCTCAGACTGGAGGTTTAGCACCACCTAGTGGTAGAATACTGCATATGAGGAGTTTAACCATCAAGTCAGTCTGGTTAAATCAGCTTCATTTAAAAAAAAAGGGGCGGAAAAACAACAACAAAAAAAGATTGAAATAGTTAAATATCCACAAAACACACATTGCCTCCTGGTACTTACTTTGGCTGTGGCGGCGGCTGCTGTTGTGGTGTGCGTCCTCGGGATGATGTGGAGGACGATGGCGTGCCAGACGAGTGGCCATGGTGACTGCTGTGGTGGCCGTGATGGCCGTGGTGGGGCAGGTGTGGGTGGGCATGTGTGTGAGAGTGGGAGGACTGAGGGGTAGAGCCTGGGTACTGCGGTGTGCCCAAAGCCTGCTGGCTCGGCGTGGTGTAGGAGTAGCTGGGCGTCATCATCGGCGTCGCCATGGGCTGTTGTGGCGTAGCGAAGACCTGGGAAGAATGAAGTGTCGGTCATGGACGAGTGTCACCCAGTTATTAATGACATTCAGTGTTTATGTTTCTAGAACCTCTAGTCAAAGTGCAGGTAAAATAACTTCAAAACAAATCAGTAAGCCCATTCAGACCTGAGAGTTTCAGCTTAAAGGTGCATTGTGTATTTTGAAATGCTAAATACTGTTATTTTCTTTCCCCAACATCCTCTTACAGCAGCCTGATGTTTCTGATGAGCTGATCTCTGTTCATCTCAGCTGCCTCTATAGTCCTGTTTCTGCTGCTCACTGAGCGGCGTGCATGTGCGTTGACGCGCTGCGTGTACTCGTTAACCTGGCCACTGCCGGTATCATATTGTTTACTCTGCCGCCATTAGAGCATCATGGAGACACCCTGATGACAGTAAATGGATAACAAGAGACCGGTGGCCTCAAGAGCCTCTCACACACCAACACACACTCCCGTAAGACAAAGACAAGAATAGAAATTGTCTGGTGTGATGAGAGTAAAACCAGAGAGAACATCGGAGCAGCTTTATATAAACGGAGGAGCTCCGATCTGCTCAGGGAATAAAACGAGACCCTCAGCTGTCTTTCTTCTTACTGAAAAGGGAAATGCATGAAATGGTATGATGGAAATAAGGATACATAATATTGCAATGCTACATTTTTAGTATGTAACACTAACCCTACTGTTAGCATACAAGCTAATAAAGGCCACAAGCTACTCGTATGCTCGCTATGCTATGCTTTACTTATTCATTGTGCATTTAACTGCGGGCTCAGACTGCGCAGTGCAGCAAAACAGACCAATATTGTGGAACTTGAAGCGGCTCATGCGCATATACAACATTGCCGTCACTTACACTTGTCCCCGGAGGGGATTATTTCATAAAACCCTAAAATCATTGTTGAATTAGTCTGTTATGACCTCCCTCTCCCTTTCCAAAGTTTCTTTTAACATTAAAGTTGCCCTCACATGATAAGCGGAGGAGCTTCCTCCTCCTCCTGTGCTGCCACCGTAGCCGTACTGACTGGAGCCCCACTGCGCGGGGGTGGTGTTGGGGTTCTGGCCCTGGCCCGTGACTGCAGCGATGGCATTGAACATCTGAGAAGTCATGTTGCGTGGGAGGGCGTTGACAGCTCGTGTCAAGTCTGGGGAAAAAGCAGTGCACACATTACAAATGGTACAATCAACTTCAGCCTGTGCTCAATGGTGCACTTCTGTGTGGAAAAGGCACGGGACTTGCCTGCAATGTTAATGTTAGCGGGGGTGGCATTCAGGGACGCCGGCGTCCTCGTTCGGCTGCTGTTGCTAGGAGTGATGCCTTTGATTGAGGATAAAATGTTTGTTATCTTCGGTGTGTTCCTAAATTTTATTGCCTCTCCAAACTGTAGGAATAAAGCTGAAATACCTGGTACTGGCTCTTGGTAATGGTCCTTAAACCAACGGAATAGCCCATTTACAGTGGGAAATATCTGGGAGCGGTAGCGGAAACCGTCTGGGGTTATGGTCACGTACTCGATCCTAAAAAGACAAACAAAGAATTGTTGAATATGCAACTACATGAACAGAGTGCTGGCAAACTGTTTCCAGGGAATCGTGATTGGAGAAGTTTGTCTCGGAAATTTACACTCTGATCATTTTTATATAAATGTATCTTTATATTAATGGATGTTAGATAACTATGCTAAGATTAAGTTTGATTTGGGAGCAATGCTAGATTGATAACATATTTCTGCGTTTGTCAACACAGCTGAACCTAGTTGGATTCCAGACAAAGGTTAAAGACTAAACTCTGATTCCAGAGGCCGTCCAATTGAGGTAAGAGTTAGTTTTGTCCACACATTTAAAACCTACAGAGATTGGCTAGAAGGTGCAGGCAAGAGGCCAGAGCAGAGTAAAACCACACTTGGTGGAAGGATGAGTTGTAAACGACTTCTACAGACTCTACTGATGAACCAACAGAATAATAAAGATGCAAGAAAACAGCTCAAGTTTAGTGGAATTTATTTCTCGGCATCTAATCAAGAATTTCAATGAGATGTTTTATAGATAAACACGAAATAAGAAGTTTAAATCATTGCCTTGATGTTAATGTGCAAATAGTTTAAGGGTCTATCAGCCCTACCAGTGTAAGCAACAAAATCAGCCTTTACGGGTATGACTCACCCGAATGACACCTGTCTCACACATTAATGATTTAAGTTGTGTGGAAATGAACAGGAGACTAATGAGGCACTAAATAACAGCCAGTAGAAAAAAACTATGAATACTGTAACTACTGACATCCAGATAAAAGCCTGATATCTGTGATCGCCGCCTGCTATCATAAAGTGTGCCACAGCATTTAACGGCATCATCTGTTAACTTGTGTGCTGCGTTGTTTTGAGGAGCAGCTCTTTTCTCATCATTTATTATCTTTTTACCAGCATTGATTGTTTATGTGAACCATTCCAAGAAACCGGATAAAACCATCTGCTCACCGGGGCTTCCCACGAGGCTGGTAACCCAATATGAATTTTCCTGGAAGATCTTTACATGCAGAAATAAAGTAAGGAATAAAAGTAGGCTTTTCCCTCTTCGCCCGGATCAATGACTCCTCCATTTTCTATCAAGGAGAAAAAAAAACTAAATGAGCCATCACAGTCAGCAGAACAACCTGGTTATGGTGCCAGAAGTTAGACTGATATTATGAAAAGCAAACAAGAGTGCAGTGTAAAAAGAAAAATCAGTGCACACCTCTTTGCTTCCCCCATTGCAGTCCAGGAAATACTTGTGTCCCAACAGGTCACGAGCAAAAGAAGCCATTGGCTGAATGTACCGTGCAGTGATTTCATCCAGATCTTCAAACTCCTGCAGAGAATCACAGGCGAGCATGTAGAAAATGAAGCACTTTCCCCAACACATCTTCCACATGTGTATGAATGACAGGAACATATCAAACCAAGAAGAAAGGGTGACTCACTTCATTGTTAATCCAGAGCGTGTGCCCTAAGCTGAAAGCGTTCTCTTTGCCTTCCTCTCTCACATCCACATGCTGGTAGATGCCATCAGCAACCTGCAAAACACACATTGAGCAGAAGGTTTTGGATTTGCTTTTCATGTCAACTCATTTCGGTCATATCCTGCCAACGCATGCTCAGATTCTACAAAGACCACCGCCCTCATTCTTCCTCATCAATACATTACATTTTCCAGATGTATTTCCAAATGTGATCCCTTACAACTGTGCTGTGTTTCACCATCTCTGTCTTACTTTCCAGGTGACTGTGAGATGGTTTTCTCCTTTGCTGCTGGGCCTGATGATCAAGTCTCCCTGGTCCAGGGTCTCCATCATCTTCTCTGCCTGGTTGAAGCTGATATTGTGGAAGTTGGGGTGGGCGATCACACGCTTTATATATGCTTTGGTGACACAGCATAAGAAATGAATGAATCAATGATGTTAAAGTAAAAATACAAAAAGAATTAAATGGAATAATTTTGTTTTTTAACATCAACTCTGTACGTCATCATACTCACGGGTTCGCTGTTGCTTCTTTTTCAGCTCTTCTTCCCGTTTCTGGTCCTCAGACTCTGTGTCAAAGTCGTAGTAGGTATCCTTAGGAAGCTTCCACTCATTAGCCTTGTCCATCAGATCGGAGGTGCGGCATGTGAGGTCCACACTAAATTTCTCAATGTCGATTTTCATGATGCGGCAATGAACCGTCATACCCACCTGGAGACGGTGTGGAATAATCAATCATTAAACTAGTGCCACAACACAAAAATAAAACTATACAGTGATTGGTTATGGATTTATCAGGACTTGTAACATACACAGCATCAACAGGAAAAAATGTTTTGTATGTTTAATTATTCAATTTAAAATTTTAGTCAATACACGTTAGGGTGAAAATGAAAAGAAAAGCAAACCATCATTTTAAAGCATCAGCAAACCACAACCAACAATGAATCACCTTGACCCTCTCCTCAGGGTGTTTGACCACTTTGTCACTGAGGAACTTGGTGGGAATGAATCCCTGAACACCATTATCTAATCTGGACCGCACCCCGATGGCCTGACCTGGACATGAGCCGCTGTCAAAGTGGTTCCAGACCTAAAAGCATTAACACAAACATAACAAATTAAAGATGTGAAACAATTAGGTCTCATTCTGCTCAATAGTTTCCTGATGTCTGGTACCTCACTAAGTTCAGGGAAATTGTCCTGTTGGCAGAAGGGACACTGCCACAGGCCTGTGGAATCATTACGGATGGCCTGGTCGTAACTCTCTCCCTGAGGCCGGCGGTGAGCAATACCAGTCACTACACTGGTGATGAGCTTTCCTAGAAGGAAATAAAGCAAAACATCAGTCACAACTTCTCATTGTTCTTCTGCGTCTGGTCTATTAAACAACTGAAACAGTTTCTTAAATCGAATGGAGAATCTCTGAGCAGGTTGTTTTCAAGCAACAAGCACATCTGTTTTGTATGTACCAATATAAAAGGTCTCTGGGGTCTCCTTAGTGAGCATGTTGAAGACCTCCTCGGTGTTGGGAACTCTGTAGGGAACTCTGAGGTCTTTGTACCTGCAGCTCAATTCTGCTCGGATGTCATACAGCGTAATTCCCTTGTTGCCATAACCCTATGAGGAGGGAGAAAGGAAGAAAAAGGCAAAGATGCGATGAAACACTTAAGATTTTGTTTGCATCACGGATTCTTTAAATAGATGGACGTCTCTTTTTGTCTGTACTATAGGTATAGTCCAGGGGTCTGCAACCTTTACAATCCAGCGAGCCAAGGAAAACTCCTTTAGAGCTGCAAATGTTGCAGGAACTTTTGTAAAAAGACAACTTATTATATTTGATAAAAAGCTACGATTGGAAACTATGTAATTTTTCTATTTTTAGGATTTTTTGTTGTTTTTTGGGGGGATTTAAAAAAATAGTTTTAGGTATTAAAATAAAGACAGAAAAAACAAACAATAAAACAATAAAAAAAGAGAACCTTGCAAGAGGAAGATTTTCCTCTTTAGGATGCATTTATTTATTATTAAATTCATTAATTTATTTAAAGAAGTCTAT
>JBBDHI010000016.1:12734164-12749030 GCA_037177115.1 Craterocephalus stercusmuscarum
ATTTTCGAGTCTTTGGCAGTGAACAAACGGACTTGAAAAGAAGTCAAAAGATGTCATTGGCAGCCAATGAGTTAATAGCAGTTTTAAGAAATAGTAAATGTTCTGTTTGAGCAAGACAAGTATGCCAAACTCCAGTCCCCCCGGAGCAGATATCATGCAACTTCTACATGCATCTTCTCCAATACTCCTAAAACAAATGGCTCATTCACAAGTCAGTCAGCTCTGTAGAGCCGGTAACAACCTCTGCTTTTAATTTTGGTGTTTTGGAGAAGGGATGTATAGAAAAGTTGTAAGATAGTTGCTCTTTAGGACTAGATTGGATTTGTGCTTTCAAGTAGGAAATTCAGTATTTTTATGAATGAAAAAATATCCTGGCGGTGTTCTGAATTTTACAACTTACAATTAATAAATGGTAAAACTTTTTGGCATATTCTACTAAACCTCAACCTTGCTCCCGATTTAAACCTGGGAACTTTCAGTTTCAGTAAGGAACTACAGCTAGTGTCTGTCTGCTACTTCTGGTCTATCATTCATACTATACTTGGCCTGAATAATTTCTTCAGGCCCACTGTATCTTTTATGGAGCCAAATAATTTCTGGTATTTGAGCAGAAAAACATTTCACACGAACAACAAATATTTTGGGAGTTGAGAAAACCTTTAATGGGTAGAAACATAACTGCGTGGCAGAGGTCAGTGCTTTTAACAAAATCTCATAAATAAACCAATCATTTCAGAGGGAGGCATTGACAAATCCATGAAAGATAACAATGACTAGCAGAATGATGATTTCTGACGGACGCTGGGATGGATGCTGAGGGTCTACAGCCCGTCCGTTGACTGGGGTGCTTCGGAGTGCCAAGAGCAGGAACACGTTGGCTGAACCGACAGGTAAACAACTATCCCTGTGAGTAGGATAACAGCTGCAGCTTCTTCGTTGACCTTTAACCTTTAAGAGAAGACATTCCAGCTCGCATGATCTCATCCACTAGCAAGATGTTGCTGGCGATCACCGTGCTGTAAATGAAGGCATATTGTAGAGCTTTAGACTCAATTATTCATTTCAAATATCGCCCCAACTTCATAATTTAGAGATAAATCTCACCATGAATGGAGAAGCTGTTTCTTGACACTGTAATTATCCCATACGCCTGCTTCCCCTGCCACCATTGGTTCCCCTGCAAAATATAAAAAGGTACAAAGAAAAACATGAGATTTTTGCCAATTTAATTAATTTTAATCTTGAAAATGAGGCACTTGTGATAAGTGCTCTGCTCACTACTGCAGCTCTGACTGACCTGTGCTGAGGTCGACTCCAACAAGCAGACCAGACTCTTTGTATTCTGTCTGAAGCTTCAGCAGGGTCTCCTGTGGGTCATATCCAGAGTTTTGGGCCAAAACCTGTAAAAGATACAAAAAGGTTAATACAGTCTGCGGATGAACAACTGCGGATAAATCTGTTTCATCATAGTTCTCTTTGATGAGACGAGAATATCAAAAACAGAGAAGCACAGAGTTCTGTGACATGAGGTAAATAAAAAACCTGCAGGAAAATAAAACTTTCACCTTCGGGATGACCAGAAGAGCATCTGAAAACGCCTGGACTCCCAGCTGGGCTCTGCCTTTCACGTTGGGCTTGTGTTTTACCAAAGAGTCGGCTACAGCAACCTCAAACGCGCCTGCGCCAGGCACAACGCTTCCTGATGAGACAGAGGTGAAGCAGGACGTTCAGAAGACAAACATCATGGATGTTCAGGGTCATGAAATTTCTTCTTTAATTACTGCAAGTTTAAAGCAGAACTAAGTGCTGGTTAAAAGAAAGTTTGTTCTGATCAACTGAATACATGTAGAAGAGGAAAAACTCTCCCAATGCAGAGGTAAAGACCAGAGATATTGTAGCACAGACATTTAAGACCAGAGAGAGCCACGTTGGTGTCCCTGGGTGTTCGCTGTGCAAATGGACCACAATTACATTTCATGCTGAAGTAAAGTAAAACCTACAAAAAGAGCATTGTGTAGAAATGTCTCAATATAACTTTAGAAACCGTAATAATCACTGGATCCAAACACCTTCAACACAGTTTCTAAATTTGAGGGTAGGGATGCAAAATTAATCGAATATCAATTGATTGTTGATAAAAAAAAATTACTAGATTAAAATAAATTAAACGCAATTAATCATTCTGAGCCCGTATTTTCTCGCCAGCCCACATGAGGGCACGCTTGATGCCAGAAGTCCTTAACCCACATGTGGGAACGCAAGAGAAGCCGTCAGACATAATTCAATTTGAAATTAGTGATAATAAATAATAATAATAATCATCATCATCAATTTGTGAATATGTTCCTGCTGTTAAGAATGATGATTTGCATTTTCTCTTAAAAGGTGCTATAGAAGATGTTTCTCTTAACATTTTGTAATATTAGATGTAAATGGGTTCACTGCCCCATAAGGTATGATTGATTAAAATCTTTAAACATGTAATTGTCATTATACATCAGCTGTGAAAGTAATGGAACTCTAAAAACATCGACCAATCATTTTTGGTGTCACTGCATGTTTTATTTGTCTATTGGACCGTCTGAGGACAGAGCTAAACGCCACTAAAGGCGGTGCCAAAAATATATATGTTTTCAATGCTGCTAAGAAGAGGAGAAATACGTTAGAAGACGTTTCTGACATGATGGCAGGGTCGGCCAGACGCCGGTGTCGCAGCCGAAACCAAGCTCATCGTAGGCGTGGCATGGAGGGAGCTGAGATTTGAAGAGGCTGGTTGTACGAATTTTCTTTCTTCAAAAACTCATTAACAGTCTCTGCTTTCTGAACAGCCACAAACATCTTCTATAAGACCTTTAAGATAACATTTTCATAGAAAGGAACCTATTGATTCACTTATCAATTAATCCATTATCAATTGATAAGATGAAACAAATATCAATCATCCCCAGTTCTGGGTCTTAGAGTTGCTTCAGAAAGAAAACCTGCCACCAGATGCTGACTGAGTCCCGGCTAAACCCAGTTACTGGGTTGTTTAGAAAGACTTGGGCACATAGTACCGAGGCAGTGTCTTACCATCTTCAATGGCATTCTTGACCGCCCGCAGACCATCCCTCACAGCGTCTTTGATCTGTGTGAGGGTGTGTTTGTTTGGCCCCTTCACCAGCAGGGTAACTGAGCGAGGGTTCCCACATTTCTCAATGAATGTGAACTTCTCCTCTCCCTGCAGACAGCATTGATAGCAATTAGCAGTTATAAAAAAAACATGCTTAAACACTGGACACTTGAAGAGAAAAAAATAGAGATTCTTGTAAAATGTAACCAGAGCACTGGACACAAATACTCACAAGAGTGTGTTCATAAACCAGTCCGGCGTGGCCCAGGCACTCAGGTGTGAGGTCATCCACTGAATTCATGGCAATGCCACCACATGCGAGTGTGAGTCTACAGAGGAAAGAACAAACTGGATGTAAAACAGTTTTATGTAAATCGAACATTAGGACATTAGTCTCTCAAACTGGAAAACTTACAGCATTGTTTCTACACACACACACCTGAGTAATGGTGTAAGCGTCTAAAGCTGAGATTTAATTAAGTAACAACACTTCCTAAGGTTTAAATTCCTAATTGTTTATTTATCACCCCAAAGAGTAGCTTTGTAATGTTAAAGTTAACATGAGTTACTGAGTTATCAAGTCTTCCAACTTGCAGCTGGATTATGTTATATTCATGTGCAATTTCATTAAAAGTGAGTCGTTAAGCTGATAGTACCCTGGCAGCCTGAAAGTTGCCCTCTTGTGGCCAAGCAGAAAAAAAGACTAATGACAACTTGAAAACTGTACAGGCAGTCGAAATAACGTGCTCGTAGTGCCTTTAGCATCTATAAATCTCCCTTGACAAAGAGTGCACAAACACATTTAGCATTTCAGAGACATCTTAAATACAAAGCTGAAACTCCTTATCAGTTTTTTTCTCATTCTGTTAAATTCTGTTCCCCAATGAGATCTCATTCAAATTGCAAACATTTTTCAATAAAAAAATAAAAATAAAAAATAAAAACCAGTATGCGTGTCACTTCTAAAACAAGTTCCTGTCTTACCTCTCCATGTTCCTCCTCTTTGCTCTGCGCAATGCAACGATGCCTTCCTTGGCGAGGGCGTCCAGGGAGAATGGGTCGATTCCCTACAAACCACAGAACAGATTTATATGTTTGCAGTCATCAACTGAAGGAATAATTAACCATTTTATTTGTCCATAATGTAAAGATTATTCTGATCTGATGAATACATGTAGGGGAGGAGCGGACTCTCCTAATGCAGAGGTACAGATCAGAGTTACTGTGGCACAGACTAAAGACCAGGGAGAGCTACGTTAGCATCCTTGGGTGTTCACTGTGCATCTAACAACTTATTTCAGTGGTTCGTGCTCTTATAGACATTTACAGTCTCAGATTATAACACTTGCATAATAAGTGACGGGTTTTTCTTGGTAGGACAAATCTGTCTTTGTTTTTCCCCTTAAATTCAGCCTGACTGATCAGCTGTGAAGTGTAAAGAATCTCTGCTAGCTAATGAAAAAAGCAGCACTCTTCAATGCACCTTCTGGTTAATGACGACGAAGCCTTTTTCATCATCGGGACAGACTTTCTTCTTCAGAGCGACGATCTTTTGCACACGATCCTCAATGAACTTCCTTTCAGCGGCCACAAGCTTCTCCCTCTCCCCTGCGCTTTTGTAGAAGAAGCCGGAGTTGACCTCCGTCTTTTCATACTCCAGGGACACGTTACATGTCAGCACGTAGGCATCCTCCACCCTCTTCTTCATGTCTGGGTGCCGGGCACCGTGGTCCAGCACCAACCCTCTGATCAGTCTGAGAAAGAAAGAGAAAAGCTTTTTGATTTCTCTGCCGCAGGCTGAAACACTGCTGAGGTCGCGTCTGTGTGAAAACTTACTGCGTGTCGCAGTCGGTCTTGTGCTTCATCTCCATGATCTCCACCATGTACAGGTCGATGGGCTCGTTGGGTTTAGCGATGGTGAGAACAGCGTCTACGACAGCCTGGAGACAGACAACTCGGTCATGATCAAACAAAATCACTTCTAAATGTTTGATGAACCAGTAAAGGTTGTTTCTCTCTGGTATATCATCACCAGTTGGTTTAAGATGCTGAAAACAAAGTCTGCGTGTCTTACCTCGGTGAGAAGGTCTGCAAGCTCAGCGTGGACCTTGGTCCTGAGGGAGGTGCGGGCAACATTGATGAGCGTCTCTCTGTCCATTTCCCGAGTCACCTTCACTTCTTCCAGAACAGCCAAGGCTTTTTCTTTTGCTGCTTCGAAGCCCTCAGCGATGATTCTTGGGTGAAGCCCCTGAAACGCAGAGTAGGAGGGGATATGGCTCAAATCAGTCCAGCTCAGTTTATCAGATTTGGAGATTCAACACCGTAGCGCCGCAAACACACGTCACTTCACACACTAACCTCTGACACGTAAAGGTCGGCCTGCTTCAGCAGTTCTCCGATGATTAGGACGTTGGAGGTGGTTCCATCTCCTGTGATGTCGTCCTGCGCTGTGGCAACCTTTGCAATCAGTGAAGCTGTCGGGTGCTGAATTTGCTGGAAACAAACAGGTTGGAATAAAATTGTAGCATAAAATCTGTAGTAGTATTCAAAATGAACCACGTTCAATTTATGTCACACAGCTCCTCTTCAAACGCCATCACCACCTAGCTCAATGCTATGTGAGCGGCAAGTTCCAGTTACTTTAACCTTTCCTGCATACATTTTATGTTGCAAGCAAGCATTGACCTAATTAAACTGGGTGGAGATCCCATTCTAATGGTAATATGCTAACATGCAGAACACCTAAATGAAAAATGTTATTAAGCTACCAAAGCTTTCACACTTTATGCTTTTGTCTCCATAGTTGCCAAAGTTCATTATGATAAACTCTGGAAGGTGTTTGGTTTTTTTTGTTTGTTTTTTTAAAGAACCAATTGCTTGTTTGTCCAACTTGTTTCAGCTGGTTGTTCAGCATCAAAGTGAAGCTCTGTGTTTGCAGAGACATGGATATACTGAAGAGTTCCAATGGGTGAAAATATTGCAGTGGCATTGGGAAATGTTAAATGGGCATCACCATAATTTCCCTGAGGGCACTAATTTAGCAAATAATGTAATTTGTGACAAATTACTCAGACTATTCTGTCAAATGTAAATTGGATTAAAGATGTAAAGCCACTGAAATAACTATAAAACTAGAATATTGTTCTGTTTGAGAATAATGTGAAGAGTGAGAATATTTATTTGTAAACACAAATAACAAGTGATGTTAAGATTATGTTCCTCTAAATACATGGAGGGATGAGCAGATTAACTTAATGCAGGATACCAGCAGAAACCAGGAAAAACAATGTTAGCATCCTTGTATGTTTATTGTGTCCCTAGCTGCTTATGCCTAAAAACAAAAATTCACTTTCATTTATCAACTAAAAGCTGAGTTTTCTCCCTCTCTCAACTTTTTAAAAATTAGATCACCTTAATTGGTATCAACAAACAAATTGATTGCTCTCAAGTAAGAAAAACGGATATTTAAGTCATTTACAAGCAGATGACTTGTTCATTATAAAACATTTGTTATGACAAGGTTCCATTGTTTACAAGGGTTAATGTAAAGGACTAAGCTGTGTCTACAGACCCATTAATCTCCCAGCTCATCACTTCCTTACCATCTCGTGTAACAAGACGTTGCCATCTTTGGTCAGCTTTATGTCTCCTGCACCAGACACCAGCCTGCAGGTCCAGAAAGCCAAACAATTCCATTAAAATAACATTCAAGACGATTTATCACAAAGTGCTCGCTGGTGCGTGCAGTTCATTTACTGGCAGGCTCTAACAATTACATTTTCATCCGATCATGATATGACCATAACCCACAGAAGAGCGCAGTCTGCCCCCTGCTAACAACTGTTAGAAGAAATAAGCCCGAAACTCATGATTAAACTACCAGGGACAAGTTCCGACTAAAATCATCCCTCTTTCTTTTTTATTCCGTGTTGACATAAACTTTGGGATTCTGCCCCCTCATGCTACACAGTATGCTAACTAGCTATGGCTAACATGCTAGCTTTAGCTTAGTGGTCGTCAGAATGGTTCACGACGATGACTGGGCAGGGCAACGTGCGCCGGGAAACCCATTAATCGTTTCCTAAAGAGGGCCGTAGCGTAACAAAATTACGATTTAATTAATATTGTTGTTATTTGTCAGAAAGCAGTCCATCTTTTAACAACACAGTACCACATGGCAACTGACTAATAACGGTTAGAGTAGTTTAATGCCGAATAAATCATGTTAGCTACTTAGCACTAAGTTAGCATAGCACGCGTGCTGCACAAAGAGCTCCGGCGGCGCTCACATTTTCATGGTCCCCTTCGGTCCCAGGTTACTCCTCAGCACATCCTGAAGCCCCCGGGCGGCACTGATATTTACCGCAAGGGCAGCCTGGGCTCTGGCCACCTCTGCTTTTGGGTTCAGAGCTTTTACGGCGGCCATAGCGAAGCAGCACAACCAGCGGAGTTTGAGTAAAAAGTCTCGCCGGCTGAGAATTAGCGCTGCTCGGGCGCGGACAGCTTTAGAAAGGGGAGTCGGTTTCCAGAAGGCTCCAACACGTGTTCTCGTGCTGCCTTTAGGTGAGCAGACGAGGGTAGGAAATTATGCTTTGACATAGCGTCATATCACCAAAGTGATTGAGAGACCACCACATTAAGCCATTAATTATTCTTTTATTTATTCTTCATCAGGTTACCAAACTACATGTTTATATAACATTAGTAGATTAAGACCAAGATAGGAAAGTAGACTGAGTGGCAACGTGTATAGCTACCAGTGGCAACTGGTAAGATATTTTTTTAGATGGGGCTGAGTAACATCCAGTGATAGTCAAAGATTGCAAACATGAGTTAATGCCAAAAAGAAAACCAAGTTATTTCCACTTTAAAAGCTAATAGCCTACACATAACTGTTATTTTATTTCATCATTAAATAACACAATGACAAATATAAGAAAATATGAACTTAGTCACTCACAAAGGAAAATAATTTATAGAAACAGTATTGTATAACAATAACAATATTTTCTACAAATTAAATATATTTGGTCACAATATATTTTGAAATAGGAGCTGTGCTGATTTAAATCTAAAATAATGAACACTAGTACCCGACAAGTGAACTGATTACATACTTTGATTCTTCCAAGAACAATTAAGACAAGCATGGTTGAGGGTAACAGTTCAAATCAAAGTAATGTTCTTCTTTTTATTTGTAGAGGAACTTTGCTCTCTTCTTTTTCTGCTTTATAACAAACCTCTAGATCAGGGGTCTGCAACCTGCGGCTCTGGAGCCACAAGTGGCTCATCCACATAGTGGACCTTCCACTATGGTTCTTGATAAGAGGCTCAACATGATGAAGAACCAACTAATGTTCTTAAATACAGATATTGTGACAATCCAGGTTTTAGCAGTTTTTTCATTAAATAATTGTGTTGAATTTCTACAACATGACACTAAAACTACTAGTCATATTCTTTTAGGTCGATTTTTCTTCTCAGTCGGAAATTAGTAACTTTTTTTTATTATTATTATACAAATATTGACATCATAAAAAGGAAAATCTGCTTTTTGCACAGTTTTGCCAATCATCAAAAATTTTCATTTATTCAAAAATGTAGCTGGACCGAGAGTGAAAGTGGCTCTTTGGACTGTAAAGGTTGCAGACCCCTGCTCTAGATGACCCTTTTATTAAAGTCAGCAATGTCTCTCACAAGTTTCCTCTCCCCGGAGAGCACAGCCAGAGCACTGAGGGCATCATGTATCATGGAGTTCCTCAGGAAGGTTCTTCATCCTCTCCAGAGTGGAGAATCACCTCTCTGATTCAGACGTTGTCATGAGGATCTGGAGAAGGTTGACATTCTCTGAGAAAGGACTCTGGTACGAAGGCACTGCTCCACCACAAGCTTTCTCTGTTCTTGTAGAGTTATTTGGCCTAGTCCACCATCATATAAGCCTCAACAGTCATGTCCAAGACCTCTACAGGAAAGCTTCCGCTGTGTTGAGTCAAGAGATCTCCATTCAGCAGCGTTGCACTGATTAGATGCTGGGTGAAGGCAATAGTAAGTTTGTATTTTGCGCATTTTTGTTAATTTTCTTCCTTCCAGTCAAACTCTTGAAAGTCATCCAGCTGCAGTGATGTTCTGTCATAAAACAGCTACCCCTATGTGCTCTGGTGTTCTGTTTCTTTATTTTCTCAGATAAATATTTCACTAACATTAGTTTTACTAGGCAGATAAAGTTGCATCATATATTTGGCAGTAAAATTATGCTATATTGTCTAACAATTAAAACATACAGTGGGATGCAGGAAAAACTGATTTAAAACATTTTAAACATCATTTTACACATTACTGCATTTATCAAATTTGTAAATATAAAAAGCAGCTTTCACATTGTTTGTAAAAAGCTTTTGAATGATACTTTCTACTGGGAGGGTGGCGCCCTAGCGCCTACTATTGGCCAGCTGCCCATTGCTCATATCGACTAATTGGCATTTGAGTAACTCGGAAAGGGAGGAGCCATTTCATTTTGCACTATAAAGCACTGTTGCGCCGTTTGAGAGTAATGAGGCCCGCAGGAGGAGGACAGCTGAAACCTTTTAGAAGGACGAAGCCTGGTGTTCATCAACAATAATGAGGGAAATAGTGCATCTTCAGGCTGGCCAGTGCGGTAACCAGATTGGTGCCAAAGTAAGTAGGCCACTTATCACCCTAACTTTATCTTAACCTTTTGTGTGTTTTTAAAATAGGCCTACTCTTGCTTAAAAATGCCATGCATGTTTGTCGTTTTCATGCTGTGCTTGTGCTTCTCCGGCACATAAATATCACCATACCAGGGATATTCAGTTCATCCTGCAAGCTCCGCATTCCAGCTGGTTTTCAGCGTGCACCGGCGCCAAATTTTAAATAAATTGGTGCAGTCAATCAGCTTCTGCACTATGGTTAGTCAGAGTCAGGTGGGTTGATGCAGGGGCACGTGGGAACCCTGCTGGGTTGTGGACCTCAGAGTCGAGTATTCCTGCCATTCACCGGACCCATGTGTTCGTTCTGTTTTTCCACCAACATCCACACATGTCCATTTTTCTTTTTACAATATGGTATTTTTTTTGATATTTCAACAAAAATTTTAATGCGACTTTTTTTTTATTTAACCAGTTTCTCAAACGCGACAAAAACTAATCTGATTGTCCAGCTTGGTTTGAATTCCTAACCAGGAACGGCGGATGAGTGCGCGCGCGCTGAACAAAGTACAGCGGGAAAAATGTGGCATCCACAGACTGTAAAAGAGGCCCCCCATTAAACATGCTTCTCCCTCCATTACTGTTGAAATGATGCTTGATTGTAGTTTTGTTTTTTATATATAATTGTATGTTTGGGTATTAAATGTGAATGCATTTCATTGCAGTTCTGGGAGGTCATCAGTGATGAACATGGAATTGACCCAACTGGTACTTACCAAGGAGACAGCGATGTCCAACTAGACCGGATCAATGTTTACTACAATGAAGCATCAGGTATGTACAGCCACAAGGTTTATTATTTTGTTTTGACCCCCCAAAATGAGAATTTGACTTTTGTTGCAGGTGGTAAATATGTTCCACGCGCCGTGCTCGTGGATCTGGAGCCAGGCACCATGGATTCTGTGAGATCTGGACCTTTCGGCCAGGTCTTTAGGCCTGACAACTTTGTTTTCGGTAGGTAACTGAGATGTGAAGTCACTGTGCTCCATGGGGGAAGTGCTCTGTAGCTGATCTGTGATCTTGTTTACTAGGCCAGAGCGGTGCTGGTAACAACTGGGCCAAGGGCCATTACACAGAGGGTGCAGAGCTGGTGGACTCTGTCCTGGATGTGGTGAGGAAGGAGGCAGAAAGTTGTGACTGCCTGCAGGGCTTCCAGCTCACTCACTCACTCGGTGGTGGCACGGGCTCCGGGATGGGTACCCTGCTAATCAGTAAGATCCGTGAAGAGTACCCCGACCGCATCATGAACACCTTCAGCGTGGTGCCTTCCCCAAAAGTGTCCGACACAGTGGTGGAGCCCTACAATGCCACATTATCTGTCCACCAGCTCGTCGAGAACACAGATGAGACGTTTTGTATTGATAACGAGGCTCTCTATGACATCTGCTTCCGCACACTCAAACTCTCCAACCCCTCATATGGAGACCTCAACCACTTGGTCTCTGCAACCATGAGCGGCGTCACCACCTGCCTCAGGTTCCCCGGCCAGCTGAACGCCGACCTGCGCAAGCTGGCCGTCAACATGGTGCCGTTCCCCCGGCTTCATTTCTTCATGCCGGGCTTCGCTCCGCTCACTAGCAGAGGCAGCCAGCAGTACAGATCGCTCTCAGTCCCCGAGCTCACCCAGCAGATGTTCGACGCCAAGAACATGATGGCCGCCTGCGACCCGCGCCACGGCCGCTACCTGACCGTAGCCGCCATCTTCCGCGGCCGCATGTCCATGAAGGAGGTGGATGAGCAGATGATGAATGTGCAGAACAAGAACAGCAGCTACTTCGTCGAGTGGATCCCCAACAATGTCAAAACCGCCGTCTGCGACATTCCTCCAAGAGGCCTCAAGATGGCCGCCACCTTCATCGGCAACAGCACCGCCATCCAGGAGCTCTTCAAGCGCATCTCTGAGCAGTTCACTGCCATGTTCAGACGCAAAGCTTTCCTGCACTGGTACACCGGAGAGGGGATGGATGAGATGGAGTTCACAGAAGCTGAGAGCAACATGAACGACCTGGTGTCGGAGTACCAGCAGTACCAGGATGCCACAGCTGAGGAGGAGGCAGAGTTTGAGGAGGATGTTGAGGAAGATCTGGCTTAAGTTTTTCCTTTTCTGGTCTGAGTACCCGGCCAGTCACGGTTCAACTTTCACTATTTAATACTGCTCAAAATAAAAAATTATTGGCATGAGTCATCCCTCTCTGGGTTTTATTTTTAATAATTTATTAAACAGATACAGGTGCATTGGTTGTCAGGTATAGTGGTGGAAAATTTTTGGACACGCTTAGAAATGCACACGATCCCAAATATGTTCAAATGGAAAAACTGTTTTTTTTTTCTGATTTTTGTTTCATATTTTGCTGTGACTCTACTAAACTGTATTTAAAGACCAAGAAGGATTCTTGCTTGCATTGTTTTCTCTTGCTTTATTGTACGACGCTCTTAAGTGTTTAGACAAAATGGATTTGATCTGAATTGCATATGTCATGCATGGGTTGTTAAATTGTATAATGCCTTATTTTTTTAATTGGTGGTGCAAGAAAATATCCTCACTGTTTCACCACCAGGAGCCTGAACTGTTGCTACAAGGCAGGATGGATCCATCCTTTACTGCTGAGATTTAGATTTAGACATCTCAGACTAGCCACCATTGTCCGGCTGCCCATCTGCTTCAAGGTTGGGCGTGATGCGTGTTATTTTGCATACAGTATGTTGGTTGGAACCAGTGTTTGACTTCCTGTTGCCTTTCTATCATCTGGAACCAGTTTGCCCATTCTCCCTTGGCATTTTGGTTCAGACAATTCATAGAAAAACCCTATAACTGTCAGATTAAGTAATCTCTTTTCTTCCTCATTAAAGCTCAGATTGAATTTAAGCAAGTTGATATTTTGGGATTTGAAAATGTCCCCATAAAGCTGACTACCTCAAACCTTTAAGCAGCCAGTCATGTGAGGGTAAGAGACGAAGGTTCATTATTAAAATTGCATGTTTCAATAATTGTATATCTTTTTAAAAATTAAATCTAGAAAAGTCGTCCGCCAAGTAAACAATTTTATTATCCTTTTAATTAGCTTGCCTTCCCAAACACAGGCGAATATTTGACATTTTCAATTTAGATACCAATTCCTTCTTTTACTTATTTGAAAGTGAGATGTCCTACAGTTACTGAAGGCAACATAAGTTTTAGGATATGCACAGCCTTTGCTCAGTTCTACAAGAAGTGCAGTTAGAATAAGAGTCCAGATGTGGGTCAAATAATTATAAATTCAGCCTCAGATAATTTTTTATGACAAAATATTGTAGGTTGCCATTGGCTTGAGGTGGAAACAAGTAAAAGTACCCATCTAAAAATCTACTTGAGTAAAAGTAAAAAAGCACTTGATTTAGAATGCAATTTCATTAAAAGTTACTTAGTAACTTCCATTATAGATATGAAGGGATATTTTGCTTAGCAAGAATGATTTTAGGTTCAGGCTTTTTCCCCCTGTTGCATTAAATGTTTTACTTAGTAATGGGGGAGATTTCTGTTATAGTGACATTAAATCACTTGGGCAAAAAACTAATTACAAAATTTGAAATTACTCACCAAAACTAGTCAATATATAGTAACTTAAGTACATTTATTACTCTCCGCCACTGCAAAATAAATGCAAGTATGTTTTTTCCCGTCATGGATGGATGCAGATCAGAGCAAATACTGACGTTTACATCAGCATTTTTGTGTCTAACAACAATGTGGAATAGAAGGAACAGACCTTTTCTTCAATTCATCAGAAATTTAATTAAATATGTACAACTAATTTAATTAAAGCACTGCATTGTACATTTACCACACAGACATCTCCTGCCCTCTTGTTTATCATCAAGAGATGGTTATGAAGACCCCACTGGTTTACATATATACAGGAGTGACGTTGTCTCTGACTTATTACATAAGTCCACTATGTTCCCCTACAAACTCACCGTTTAAAAAACAAAGAAAAAAGACCTTCCATCTCTGTTAGAGCACACAGTCGCCTAGCTTGACACAAGGACATGCAGAACCAGTCAACGTATAGTAGCTTGTTCTGTAATTACCGATTAACTCTGCTTTAATCACATTTTCTAATCATTTTAATCACCCTTCACTTCTCTTCACAACCACAGGAGCCAAGTGCAAACCAGAAGTATCATGATGTTAAATTTAGTTGTAAAGGATGTGGTCAGTTTAACAGAGGATACCAATGAGACGGGGAATTTCATATTTATAAATCCAGCAGCAATAAAAAGGATGTTATCTTTTCACTCTAACACGGTTTGATAAGTTTGTAGGCTTGAACTTATGAACAGCTTCATATAATGTTGCTTTCATTTCATCCAGCCAAATCATTTGAAAGCATATCACCAGTACATGCCTCAGATGGTTGGACTGAAGCCTTGTAAACATAAGACAAATTGTTTAAGTAAATAAACACAGTGAATCGCGATTTTCTTGGGAAAAGTGTCCATAGCCTGTAAAATCTGTTGCATTTGCACAGAGCTTACAAATCATGTTGGAATTTCCACAAATTTTACATGACAGAACCGGTGAGGAGAGGGTGTGTGAAAAATTCAAAAACTATCTCCAACATATCAGTAACTCAGGAATAGCTGCAACATGTCCAATTTAAGAGAAAATCATTCTGACCTAATTCTCTGAAGATGGCTCCAAGGTAACGGGAGTGAAGAAACAAAGCAAGAAACGAAACATATTTATATTACGCCGACGCCTCCGGCAGTGCACGCTCTGATGGGTGATACACGCTAGAAATCGGTGTAGTCGTCGCAGTGGCTGCTGAGTGTTTCCCCTGATGTCTGTGGTTACTTTGTGGGCGAACTCTTCATGGGAATCATTATTCTGGATTCCATATGCTGAATAAGAGGGACTATGGAAAGACAAAAGACAAAGACACAATAGCTTAGCTTTGAAGCACATGAACCTGATCTGCACCTGTGCACAAGGACTCTTATTCATTTTACCCAGTTATTAAGAATCAGAATAATCATCCAAATTTATATT
>JBBDHI010000016.1:12900235-12910480 GCA_037177115.1 Craterocephalus stercusmuscarum
CCATGTTTTTTTGGGCTACATATCACATCACAGAACAAGGATTAATACCCCATTAAACCATTCTCTATCACCTTTAAATCATCGCTTGAATGTTCATTTACGCTCATTTAATACATAAACCAATATGACACAAAACATAGCTGTTCTTCACCATTATGCATTTATTCATACGTCTGACACGTTTATTTAATTAACCATTGTTCAGTAAAGAGAGCTGTCATCACCCTGGATTTGGTTGGCATCTATCCTGCCTGTGGCTGTTATGTGACAGTGTCAATATTCAGGAAACAAATGGACACACATGCATCAGAATACAGTCAAAATCGGAAACATAAGCAGTCAGTGGTCGATTCAGCTTGAGACCATAAGCAGTCACATTTGGGGCACAAGCATAGACACCTAGCCTCACTAAAACATATCATATAATCTGAGGTAAGTGCCATTTCCTGTATTGGCTTTATTGTTTTATTCTGTTTACACTCACCCTTTGCTAAAAGAAAAAAAAACTACAACTAAAAGTGATGTTGGACAAACTGCTGCTCTATGGTGGCGTTAAACTAAAGTTCAAGCCCTCTTCCTCCCCTTGGCTTTACTATTTAACTCATAATTACTGAAGAGGAGGAATTTGGATTTAGTCTAAAGGCCAGAACACCCTCACCAGATAAACTAGCCATTTATGTCAGCACAGAATTGAGTGGAGACCGTGAGACACATGGGACAGTTACAGAACATCAGCATTTATCAGAGTTGTGTTTGTGTACCTAAATATCAGAATGCTGACCAACAAATGGGGTTTGTGCTCACTTGTAGGTGACGGTGGCTTTGTGCGTGGATGGCTGGAACCTCCTCTGGCTGTAGGTACATCCCAGATATGCCAGAGGGCATCTCTCTTCAAACCATCCACTCAGACACATCTGGATGTCGCTGTGCACGTTCCTGTAATACAGACGATGCATCAGACATTTATTGCACATAATAAACATGTCCATCCATGTTTGTCATACCTTATCACTAACATCTGTTATCAGCTGCATACCACTGCTAAACTAGATGCTGTAAACAGCGTTTATCTGCCATTACTTATAAAATCTTATGTTCTTTGTTTTTTTTTTTTTTTGGTATCGCTGTTGTTTCTTTGCATTTTCACGATTTTCATAAATCTCATTTTGATATATTTTTTTCTTTTTTGCAGGATCCTAGAGAGATTATTCTGTAATGTTTGGATGCATTTACCTCAACCCCACTGATTTGAATCCTAGTTTGTTTTGGGGAGATGTAACAGAACTCTGACCCTAGTCCCCATTAAAATGATGGTCTTGCTCTATATAAGTGAACCAAATGCAAAATGCAACTACAACAAATGATACTTTGAGCACAACACAGGACACTGTAGGTAAACACAACCAAAACCAGAGCTAAGAACAATGTTTGTGTTAATGCATGAAGTCAGAACAAGGCAAAAGTTCTGACAGAAATATGGTCAGTCCAAGACTGCAGGGACTTGATGAAGCTATATGTTTTGCTCTTATGTGGTAAAAATGTTCCCTGCATCAACCCATAGATTTTCGTATTCACTGTTTGACTCGTCTTTTACAGATGAGGACAGAAATACTCATTTAAAAGCTCTGGCATGCTTGACTAAGTCCAGTGTGAAGCAAACCTGGATTGGAAGAATGTAGCGACCGCCAATCGTACTGAGTTCAGCCTGCTTTAGGTATGAAAACATCACTAGATCCTCCCTTTTATATGCTACGTTGTTATTTGCGTCAGTTCTGTCAGATTTTTGTATTTCTGTATTTCTGTTTTGGATTTTGGATTCCCTGCCTTGTAATTTAAGACGTGGCTTTAGTAGATACGTGTTGCGGTTTACTACAGACTGAAACACACCTGAAGTGAGTGGCAAATTCCCTGCGGTGGAAGGTGTGACCACAGAGGAAGGTGAAGGCACAGCTGGCTCTGTGGTGCCTGCTGCTCACGCTCTCTGCCTGCAGCTGCAGATGAAGTTTCACCGGTTTGTCTTTCATCACCTCTGCCAAAGTGGTCTTTCCTTTAAAAGGAGCCGAGCGGAAGGAGTGCGTCTGCGTTCCTATGTCAACATAGAGCCCATCGGCCGCTTTTGACTCACTGATCTGTGCAGGAGAAGAAAAAACGAACAGACCAAAAATCACAATACCTGCTCAGGGATAAATAAATGTTTTTTTAAGCTTGAGGAAAATAAAAGTCAATCATCTGCTCTTGAAAGGTTTGAGAAGTAGGAGGTTTGTGTCATACTTTATGACCCATGACTGCTTGTTCAGCGTAGCCCAGCAAGGTGGCTGCTGCTTCATCGGTGAACCAGCTATCTTCACTGGCTCCGAGGTCTGACGTGTCCACACCTCTGCGTTCGCTCTGAGCTCGTGCTGCCTGGTCGTACAGATGAACCCGCCGCTTGTAGTGATAACTGTCAGGGACCTTACAGGAGCCAATGTGTGGAATGAGAGAGAATATTACATAGGTATGACTTATCTATATATCATTGAACAATAATGAGAGACTTAGCAGGGTAACTTCAGGATCAACTCTAGGTTTTTAGCATGATGCTTTCCAGTAAAATCAGACTGTGCCCCTGGGTTCAGGTGTTGATCCCCACCCATCTGCTTTACATCAAGTCTGTTTTAGGTTCCAAATATACTTCAGAGGCCTGTTCTACGAAGCGTCATTAACACATCTCATCTTGCTGTGTTGACTTACCAGATGTTCAGGATCTAGATTAGCTGTACAATGAAATTGTTTTAAACTCAGTAATTTATCTCAAGGTTTTCCCGAATCGATCAGTGCACGCTCACAGAAAAGGGGTGAAGTCTGCAGCTTCTGACCAATCAGCATGGGGAATGCCTGAAGGCTGCAGAGTAGCAGAAGTAGGACGTGCAGGCACTTATTCTTTAGAAATATGAGGAATTTAAAAACGTCTTCCAGGGCAAAATCACCACTGCGAGGGAAAGCTGGCAGGAAATGTCTAACTGAACTCTTCAGATTATACAATATTAATGAATCAGTGAGTAAAAGCACTCTAATCATTCAGTTTCATTTTATTACGGCCCAGGCGGTTCGAGCAGAGCTTCCTCACTTTTCTTCATATTCTGTCTGTTTGTCAGCAACATAACTCAAATGGATGGATTTTTTTCACATTTTCAGGAAATCTCAGAAATGTAATTACAATGAAGAAAAAGTGATAGACCGCCTGGATTCAGGAATTCTTTAAGGAATCTTTAAGGATTCTTTACCGAGGTGAGATAGCGATAATTGTGCCATTAAAGGTTTTAACTAAAAAAAAATAAAGCCCTCAGTCAGTCTGAACAAAAAAAATAAGTCAATTCTAAAAAAAATCTAAATAAAGGGCTTGGTGGGGGTTTGGTAGCTATAGCACTCTCCATGTTTGTGTTGGAATATTAATCCCGAGCTGTATTCTATATAAATTCATGATTCTGCACTTCTGTCATGATATCATTGTTATTATTATCTCCTTATTTCAGAAGCACCAGTGGAGCTAAACGGACAAGTGGAAAAGTCAAGAAGAAGTAGAAGAACATACTTCAAAGCAGCCAGTGAAAGGCTTTATTCTGCATCAAAAGGATTGCATCCATCACAAAAAACTCTCTCTTCTAAGCTCTTCTCTATGCCAACATCATCTTCTAAAAAAAATGGCCAGGTCCTTTTCCTAGAGAGCTGATTGGTCAGTCTGAAAGTACCACCAGAACTTAACCAGGTTAGCTGTTCAGCATCTGTTACCGTAGTGATACATCACATTGAGAAGTAAACCAGCTTCGTAGTACGGAAAACGCTGGTTTAACCCAAAATTACCCCAAGGAAATCCAGCATGCCTCACACGCCTCAGCACTCTGTGACGGGGCTTTGGAAACAAACATCAGATAATATTTTGGTGACCCAGAAATATGTGGAACAATCTCAGCTGTGAGCTTTGACTGTTTGTGTCGGTGCTTTAACTTTGCTCTGCATGGAACAAAAACAGGACAAAGATGTGCTTTGTAATGAAGTGAAACTTAGCGTTACATAGAGTTTTACATATAGAGTCCTGCAAGGTAAAAACGCATGAGGTGTAAAATCATCACCTTGAAAGAGCGCAGCGTCTGCACAGGAATCGGCTCCAAGTTGCCATAGACAAAGTCTTTTTCCCTCGGGGTACAAGCCTCGATTTGACCGAAGGCGAGCAGCATCCGACCATGATGCACCACATACATGTTGTACTCCTGCGGGGTGAGCTCCTGGCACAGACGATCCAGGACCCCTTCCTGCCACGGGGCCAGCCCGGTCTTACTCGTGTCAGCAGAACTGCCCTCCTCTGCGTCTTTGTGCTCTACAGACGTGCTGACTTGCCTCTCAGCCTCTTTGCAATCCCTCACACTCTGGCTCTTTGACTTCTCAGCAGATTCCTCTTGTTTTGGATTTTTTAGCTTTTCCTGAGCGACCTCACAGCCGCCTCTGTCCATGTTGAACATCATCTCAAACAGGTTGTACTTCTCTTTGTTGATGGCCGCTCCTTGTCCCACGCTGTTCTGTGGAGCTTCTTCCACGACACTATTTGTGCACGTGCTGTTTTCAGGAGGATCTTCAGAAGACGACACAAGATGAGCAATTAAAATGAAATTTAGTGTATCATCTTTATTTTAAAAAAATCCCTCTTTATGAGAATTTTTAAAGAATCTGTGACAGGTTTAACAAAGGGATTTGTTGGAAGGGATTCAAGCATCTACGATCAAAACATTTACACTGAGAAGTGTGTAAGACATCCTGAAGGTTTGGGTTTTTCCTTTAATAAAGTGGTTTTATCATATTGAACCAAAGCAGCTCTAAGACTCACCTTCACTGACATCTTTATGTGGAATATCATCGACAAACCCTCCGACTGCTGTCTCCTCTTTCACCTCTTCCTTTACTTCCTCCTCTTCTGAATCCATCAGCTCTGGATAAAGGGGTCTCATTTTGAGACGGCTGAACAGGTCAGACTGATCGACCATTGCCAAGGCAACATCCAGCGCATCCACCTGTGCATCACGGTCCTTCAGCACGTTGTCCTGCAGGGCGTGGAAGCTGTGTGGGCTTGTGTCATCGTTGGGCCAGCGAAGCCACTCCATGGTGCAGCACACCACGCTGGCTGGACACGCCTGGAGGTGAGCAGCCTGTGATGAGCGGGGCATCTGCAGAGTGCAGCCGAAGGCAGCGTTGAGGCAGGGCACCCGTACGTTGGGGCAGAGCAGCAGGTGATCCTCCTCCTTGCAGAGGTGGAACACAGCCCCGCAGAGCAGACGGCAGGAGGTGAGCACACAGCACACGGAGACCTCCACCCGGGCCCTGCAGCGCCGGCTGTAGCAGGAATCACAGTGGACGTGCTGTTGCACCCTGGAGGCTCGAGATCGATGACTCTGAGTGAATGCAAAAGGAAATACAAAATGAAATGGAAAATGTGTTTTCTTTTAAATCATGCACAGTTTTACTGTCATTGCTTTTCTTTGGTTTCATCCTCTGTGTGATTGCATTGTAAAGACGTAGAAAAAACAAAGCTCAACGGTCCACCAGAATGAAGCAAGGTTAAAAGGGACAATTCTGAAATATACAAATAATATATTAATATACAAAATTCTTGGTATATTTTTTTTGTCTTAATTTCAATTTGTAAAAAACAACACAGTATCCAACGTGATAAGTAAAAAAAAATAAAAATAAAAATAAATAAATAAATAAATAATAATAATATATATTTATATATATATACACACACACACACAAATTAAATGTGAAGCTCGCTGGTAACTCACCATAACTGGTTGGTTTGGTGACCCTGTGGGAGAGATGAAGAAAAAAATGTGATGCGTCAGGCTGTTGATGATCACTGAATCCTCAATACATCACTTACTCAATACTTTTTGACATGTCCATTGAATTTATTGCAGTGTCTACTTGCAATCATAAATCTCCAATCATTATATCAAACACAGAGTGTCCAACGGTTCTGTTGATGGGAAGTGGTTATGATGGTCAGTAGGTTAACAAACCTCTCATCTGAAAGGCCTTTTCGGTTTTAACCAGTTACATCCAGCGTTTCTTAATCAGGGCTAGACTGGAGTCCAGATTAAGATATTCTCTTGTGGTTTAAGCATAAATCAAATGAATAAAAATTCTGATACTGCTTTAGTCAATATAATTGATATTCTGGGGAACTCAAATACCAGTAAAAATATTTATGGTTCTTCAGTGGAATTAAAGAATCTGCCCTGAATCATTATACAAATGTGTGATCATGAATACAGTCCCAGTTTTTTCTGAAATGTTTCTTAATTCTTCTTCTTAAATCTTCTTTTCATCTGAGTCCATGTGACCAACTGGCAGCAAAAAGACCCGAAAATAAATAAATAAATAAAATAACTGACTAACCGAATGACACATATTTGCTTTTAAAATGTGAACAAAATGTTACCTGTTTAGCTCTTCTATTCCTCTAAATACAGAGCTGATGGTCAAACTCAGGTAGAAACTGTGTGCTCTGTCAAATGGTTCTGTAAGTAGCAACAGTAAGTTAATATTAAATCTTTTTACTTGTTTACTTCACTGCCTGCATAATTTAACTTAGATGAACTAAAAGAGAAAATATTCAGTGCAATCACATCGAGATCGAACTCGCCTTACCGAGCTGCCGGCACAAATGTGTTGTTTTGTCTCAGTGGTCTCATAACGTTCAGTCCTTGCATGTGCTCTTATTGCTGGCAGGTTATATTTAGCCAAGTAGCATGTTCAGAAGGAGAAATAACTCCCCCCTCTGTTACTGATTGCTGCAGAGAATTCAAGCTATCACGCTTTTTTTAAATATAAACTCATCTTCATTTACAGCAGAGCTGATATATAAGAACATCTGTTTTAAGTACAAATAAAGAATTCATTGTTTGTTGGACTAAAGATTAGATATACACCAGTTGCTTTTAGTACTCTTGGATCTCCACTAGAGGACACTGTTTGGATTTAAATAGGTTTTTGGATGGTTTGCAAGTTTAAATAATGTCCAACAAGGACACAATGTTAATCAGAGACAGGTTTCTTTATATTAAAGGCTGAGAGTGCTGGTAACTCACTCCGTGTTACAGAGCACCTGTGTAACATTTCTCGGTCAGAGCTCAGCTCTATTTATAACCCATACATAACACAGACACGCACACAAATGCTCGGTCTGTAAAAGCACAAGGCAGAATACACGGCGCGCGTTTTTCTTCTCTTCAGCTCACACGGCGGTAGGTCAAAACCTCAAATTCACTCCTTTCACTCTCAGGTGACTTTTTTGGTCTAAGCTGGTTGTTATGAGAGACCTGGAGTTACATTTTCTCTGTTTGCAGGACAGACCTGCAGCTTCAGGTTAATAAACCCACCAGAAGAAGAGCAGAAGGATGGTATGGCTCAATTTTTCAAATGTAAAATCAAATGTTGACTCAAATCAACAGTTTTGCTTCTTTAGTAGGTTATTTCTTGTGAAGGTCAGTGCTTTTGTTGCTTCAGGTGTCTTTCAACTCATTTTGTCAAACAAACTGTACAGTATTTAGGATATTTTGCAGCACTTTTCATGTGAAAAGTTGTTTAGAGTTAAAGTTCATCTGCACATATTTATTACTGATGATGCACCATGATACACTGTGGAACACAAATGGAGCAAAATGCTAACTTGTTTTCTTTCAGAGTCATCGATCTCGAGCCTCCAGAGTGCGCCAGCACGTCCACTGTGATTCCTGCTACAGCCGGCGCTGCAGGGCACGGGTGGAGGTCTCCGTGTGCTGTGTGCTGGCCTCCTGCCGTCTACTCTGCGGGGCTGTGTTCCACCTCTGCAAGGAGGACGATCACCTGCTGCTCTGCCCCAATGTACGGGTGCCCTGCCTCAACGCTGAGTACGGCTGCCCGCTCCAGCTGCCCCGCTCCGCGCAGGCAGCTCACCTCCAGGTGTGTCCAGCCAGCGTGGTGTGCTGCTCCATGGAGTGGAACCGCTGGCCAGCCAATGACGCCCACTCCCACCCGAACACGGAGCTTCACGAAAACCTGATAGGAGAGCGAGAGCAAGGAGGATGTCTGGACCTGGCCATGGCCCTGAAGGACCAGGACCATCTGTTCCACGCCATGAAGATGAAGAAGCTGTTCCCAGAGTTGGTCCAGAGCGTGGAGGAAGAAGAAAGGGAGGAGAGAAGGAAGGAGGAGGAGAGGAGAAAGGAGAAGAGGAGAAGGGAGAAGGAGGAAGCAGAGAGAGTTGCTGCAAAAGAGGCTACGGAAAACCTCTGGGAGTCTTTCAACAAGTTTAACATCTGTTCTGTTGAAAAAGAGCCCGAGGAGGAAGATGAGGATGAAATTATATTTCAGCCCGTGTTAACCCAGGAGGAGAGGGAGGCTCTCGCCAGGGCAACAGATGTAGACTCTGACCTGCTGCAGAACTACAATGCTTGGGAGAGAATGTTCAGCATGGAGATGGGCGGATGCAGGGAAACCGAAGGTTCGGCTGCAGCGGGCGGAGGAAAGGGAGCGAGCAGAGGGAAAGGACTGCATGCTCTGCCCGAGGAAGAGGAAGATTTGTGCGCCGGTGCAGCAGCAAGTGGCGCATGCACTGCTTCCTCCTCCTGCCTGGAGAAGAAACCTGTGAAGAACTTTGTGTACGGACACGTGGAACCGATGAAGATCATCACTGTACGCACCTTTAAAATCCCCACCAGCTTTGCAGCGAGGCAGGGCCGCATCCGCAACCCGGGCTTCTACAAGAGGCAGAGTAAAGCAGTGGACACCAGCGACCTGGGGGTGGCGCTGCAGGACATGCCAGTGTGGGAAGAAGTTCAGGTGAGACGGCTAATCAGCTGAATGCTTCCCTGATCCGTGGATACTTGGTATGTGTTCAACAACGTAACATCCACCTTCCACTGGAGTCCTTTTAGTTTTTCTTTTTAAACCTGTGCTCGGCATGAAATACCATCAGTCAGATTTCTGGTTTATGGTCCGGTGTATGCCCAGTTTAGGCTACAGACTGTGAGGCCCATTGTGCACACACCTGGCCTAAATAAAACCCAGCTGATGCTCTGTCAACAAGCCACTGGTGTGACGCACACAGACTGCTCACACACCCAAATATTTAAACAGACAACTCAACAAAGTGAAACTGAGGTTGATGCGGCTCGGTCTGTAAGGTGTTATTCCTCCAACTCAGGCTTTAAATCCAACTTTAAAGCACTTTAAAGAAAGCACAGAAGTCATGAAAAAAGGTGTTGCCTATGGTGGGTTTGAACCTTCTGACTTCAGATGTATCTAACAGCCCAAAAGTTTCATCACAGACAACGAAAACAAAGCAGTACTCCGGTTACAGCCCACACAGAAGATCCAACATGCTTTTTTTGTTTAGTCACTGCATGACGCACTTGATTTTCCTCTCAGGCTTCCCTGCTGTGTTCCCTGGAGAGGGAGCAGAGGGGTCACCTCATTGCTGAGAGCAATTCTACAGACAGCTTGCTGACAGATGAAGGTACGCAGACCTACAGCTTTCTGTCCGCCCCGTTCCAAAGAAACATGTCGCTGGCAGATCTGACAGCTGGAAAACCGCTGGAGCTGCACCTCCAGCTGCAGATTGAGAGCGTCACCAGCCGACATCACAAGGCCAACTCCGCCTTCACCTTCACCTGCGGACACACCTTCCAGCGCAGAGAGTATGGCAAGCATTACAAGTGAGGGTCTTTACTGTCATTCATTTATTAGATGATTCCTTCACCATCATGTCAGAGTTGCTCTCCCACCTGTTCACCATTAAATGCTGCTGAATGCAGGAACATCCACAGTGACATCCAGATGGGTGTGAACGGCTGGTTCGAGCAGAGGTGTCCGCTGTCGTATTTGGGCTGCACCTACAGCCAGAGGAAGTTTCGGCCCGCAACATATGAAGCCACCATCCAATACAAGTGAGACAAAAATAGCAATGAATGTACTGTAGGCTGTAATGATTTAAATGACCCGAAGCTGTAGTTTTTACACAATATCTGAAAATAAACTACATGCAATTTTTGAAAAATCTCTTTAAAACACAATGAAAGCACCACATAAAAATCCACTTTTTAAGCCCTTAAATGCATGTTTTTGTCTTTTTCGAGCATTCAAGAGTGCAGAAAAATTTAATTTATTCACTTCCGGTGCAGCATATAAATCTTATTATACTTTTTGGGTCATATTTTTCAGTCTGTTTAGTTT
>JBBDHI010000016.1:12942136-12959026 GCA_037177115.1 Craterocephalus stercusmuscarum
AATCACGAGGGCAGGAAAAGTAAAAATTTGAGTATTGTTACTATTGCCACTGAAAAACTGTTTTCATCATAAAGCTTGTCTGCATTTATCAGTGGGGATATGTTCCAGTTGAAGAAAGGCATGAAGTTTGTAGCTTCAAACTACAAACTGTTGCAGTGTTGCTCTATATATTTATCAAGTTTAGCCTCTATGGAAGCTCCTGAACATCCAATTAAGTTAAGTTAAGTTATTAAGTTTTCAGTTAAGACTTCTGAAAGGCCTTTAGGACCTTCAGCCTTCACGCACAGACTGTCTACTCCTCTTCATCAGCTCTCACTCGTCCTTTGTAACCACGGTAACTGAAAGAAGTCCTTTTCCAAGAGGCCGGCCTGTCATTTTCATCAGCGCAACTAAGAGAACATCTAAGAATTTGTGGCGAGCCCAGCACAACATGCACAGGCAGAGCCGAGCGGCTGATGCTGGTAATCTGACCCTTGATCTTATGCGCATCTTCCCCCCCCCGGCGTTCTTACGTATCATGTCATTTCAGCCACTTACTCACAGCTGATCACGCACACCGCGACTTGTCTGCACCCGCTTACCACAGCGTGTGCGACTGGCTGCAGGCCACCTCATGCCTACGCTCCTTTATCGAGGACTTTAAAGGGGAAGTTAAACAATCTCTTCTTCTCTTTCGGCAGAAATGCACGCGCCCGAATCAGCAGGAAGAAGAGGGAACCATCATCTGTGCTTTTTTTTTTTTTTTTTTTTTAAAAGGGACTCGGAGCCGTCTTGTTTTGAACTCTCACGCTCGCTGGCTGACTCCCACCGCTCCCTCAACCATGGCCCCCAAATGGCTGACACACAGCAGTTCTTCACTGGCAAGCTTTATGTTCCTGTACACATGCTAAAGCTGCCAGCTGAAGAACTGCTCTGGTCAGCCCTGCCCCGGATGACTCAAGAAGAGGAAGAGGATGTGGGGTGCTGGGAATAAGATTCAGCTCTGCCTTGACTCACTGTCGGACCAAATTTAAACCAGTGTTGTGCATATTTTTGTGTTGATTGTATAAAGTATTTATTTTACAACATTACCTTACAATTACAAATGACAAAAACTGCTTTAATTATGTTTTATTTCCTCCTACAATAAAGAACAAAATGTTCTCTGAGAAGTTTTCTCTTTTTTTCTGTGTGCCTAATGCACATTATAAGTAATAAAACACATACAGGCATTTTAGGATTTCTTTCCAGAAATAAAACACTTTTGGAAAAGCACAATAGTCATAAATGAGTCGTTTTTGTTTTGAACCTGAAAGGTTTTTGTAATCCCACTGCAAACAGAAAACAGATCAAATGATTTTTTCAAAATGGACTTGTCACTGTTCATTAGCCTTATTCATTAGCCTTACGTTATCTTTATTCCTCTGAAGTCTCACCTCACTTAAGTCAACAAGTTCATATTTAGTCAGAGCTGTGGACCAAGTTCAGCTTACTGTTCCACATAAACAAGAGGGAGTCGGGGAATGGGGGAAAAAACTTACCTAACGTCTGTTCTTCAGGGCCTGAAGGCGTCACCAGCTGCTTCATGGAATTCCTGCACAGCATGTTCGCTTGTGAAGTCACAAGAGGGTTTTTTTTTTTCAGTACCCTCTGAAAGTGAAAATGTTTGTAGATGGAAAATTTTTTTGCACAAATGCTTTATTAATACGCCACACTGAGTCATGTAATGGTTGTTATATAAATGTGACCTGAGGACACAACTGTTCTTTTTCATTTTGTGAACCGGACCACGCTGGTTTTTTGTGACAGGAAACTTCACTAATATTTCTGCTCCCACCGACCAACAGGAGTTTGTAAAGGATGATTCTCCAAATGCTGAATGCTGATAAAGCTTGGCTTTCAAGGTTTGGGATGCGCTTTCTCCAAATCACCACCAGGTGACGCAATGCTCTGCAGAAAAATTCAGACTGAGCTGGCATCTCTTCCATGATGTGATTACTCATTTGATGAGAATTAACCACGACTGAGATTTTTAATTTTTCACTATTATAGTCCTTATTGCATCCTCACCCATCAGTAAATACCCAAATTCACCACCAGAGGTAAAGTTGAACCCATTATTCTCTATTTCTAGAACATTAACTGGGAAATATTCAGAGATTCAGTCAGTGACAACTCCACAGCTGAGATAGCATGAGGTTTGAGAAGCCCAGTCACAAATAAACATGTGTACATCTGCATAAGGAAAGCTGTAAATGAAAGAGTAAATAACCTCAGAATAATGAGACAATGACACCAATACTTTGAAATGAGCTCCACCCAATTTGTTAAAATGGAAATGGGAGAATGACAAAAGCTAAATCCACAGCGGTTCTAGTGAAACAAGGCTCACAGGATGGGCCACTGTTGAAAACTTGCATTTTTACAGGTAGTATGTTCATAATCATTACACGGGGCTCTGAGTAAAACAAACTCAAGCTAAGCTTTTCATCATACAACAAGCAGAAATAAAAATGGCATAAACTGATTTACAAACTGCAAACTAAACTCTACATAAAAAAGCACATGACATTAAAATTAAGATTACCTGCACAAAGTAGAATAAAAAGTTTAAGAATTCATTACAGACTTTTTCTGTGTAAATTCTGTGGATTCACATCAAGCATAGTCCTATGTTAGGTTGTGTTAGCTGTGCTTCTTTGGGTAGTTTTTCGATAGCGATGCATCAGATTTACTAGTAATGGATAAAATATTTACTCAGTACTTCACTGTAATGTGCATTCAGGATATTTTATACTTCTACACATTTCATAACAAAATGTTCTTATTTTGTCCACCATATTTGAGTGTTAGTAAGATAAGAAATCCTTATTTAAATTATTGTAATACAGTTGCACCTGAAATTATTCAACCCCCTGCACATTTTGCACAATTTCAGAAATTTTCCATAATTTTACAGATCTCCTTGGTAAAATATTGACAAACACATTGAATCTTGTAAAATGACAAAGAGTTTCAACTGTTTTGTAGCAGTTTGCAAAGTTTAGGGTCAATATGAATGTTTAGGTTATTTCAGAATTATTCAACCCCCTGGAGAAGGGCTCTGGTCACTGCAGATACCCAGCCAGTCCTGATGTTAGAACTCCTAGATTTCACACAAGTGTGTGTGCAAAATGTCCTATTGACATATTAACATCTTTAGGATTATAAGTCAGATTTTGTACACCTTGGTGTCACTGAGCGTTTCTGAAAACAAGCAAAATGCCTAAATAGAAGAACTTTCTAAAAAGTTGATTTATTGCCATGCACACGCGGTAAAGATTACAAAAAGACAGCAGAGGCACTAAATTTACCTCGAGACACCATTGGCAGCATTATTCGGATGTTTAAAGCCAAAGGAACTGTGGAGACATTGAGAGGTCGAAAATGAAATCTCACAAAGGCTATCATGCACCTGATCTGCAGACAAGTGACCAAGAAACCTCAAGTGACTGCCAGGGAACTGCAGGAAGACCTGGAGTCAGCCGGCACTGCTGTTTCCATGAGTACCATAAGGCGCACACTAAATGCTGAAGGTCTTCATGAGTACAATAAGGTGCACACTACTGTAGCCTTGGTCCATCAGGCCAAAGAGCTCAAGCTTGGTTTTGTCGCTCCATTCCATTCCAACTTCTGTGGCTTGTCCAGGTGATTTTTTGTAAAATGATGGCGACTTTTTCTGGGCTTTGGTGTCAGAAGAGTTGTATGTCTTGGAGTGCTGCCATGAAGCCTTATGGTACTCATGGTAACAGCAGTGCTGGCTGACTCCAGGTCTTCCTGCAGTTCCCTGGCAGTCACTCGAGACTGGAGAGCTTTATATGTGAGAAGAAGGATTTTAAACTATCCTGGATTTAACAGGAAGCCGATTAAGAGAAGCTAGAACTGGAGAAATATGATTTCTCCTGCTGGTTCTTATCAGAACCTGGCATTGTGGATCAGCTGGAGACTTCTCAGGGCATATTTAGGACAGCCCACCAGTAAAGAATTTAAAAAATCTAGAAGTGACAAAGGCATAGACTCGATTTTCTGCATCACGCAGGTGGAACAAGGCGGTTCTAGAAACCTGTTTGATATGCGAGTTAAAGGACAAGTCCTGGTCAAAATAACTCCAAGGTTCCTCACAGTTGTATTAGAGGCCAAATTAATGTCATCCAGAGTAATCATTTAGTGTGTTTTTCAGTTCCATCAGCAACAACCTCAGTCTCAGTTTGAAGGAGGAAATTCAGTCCAAGTCTTTATGTCTTTAAGACATCTTAGTAATCTACAAAACTGATAAATGTCATAAGTAGATCTGAGTATCGTCTGCATAGCCATGGAATTTTATACCATGCTGTCTAGTTTTACGCACGGGAAGCACGTACAATGTGTAGAGGATTGGTACAGAACCCTGCAGAACTCTGCCTGAGTCCTTCAACTAGGGATAAAAAAAAAAAGAATTGATTGTATGTGTGTTTTCGTAACATCATGCGTATGTTTTTTGATGTAATTGTTTCACAGTTTTTGGGAGTGGTGCTGTTATAAGCCTCAGTGGCTTCTAACTCTCCCATGTTAATGTTATTTGTATTATCACACAGCATCTAAAAGGCTGTATTTTGTTGGTTTAGTTTTTATTCTTTTCCATGAATAACTAATAACTAAAAGCAGGAGCATTTGCTTTGTCACATGGCTTCGTACAGACAGTTAGGCTCCTGTTAAATGCTCCGGCATAACAGAACTTTATAAGTTTCTGAGTCAGCAGGAGGTGAAATTGTTGAGAGGCTAGTGTTTCTGTTTTTTGTTCTTCTCGATTTCTCTATCACACTCTCTTTGCTGTGTCCAAAATGCTGATACAGCTTCTGCCCACGCGCGTAAATGGAAAGCTTTTACGCACCGCGCGTGTTCACTTTAAAATAAGTTTAATTGTTGCTTTTTGACTGCCCACGCCTTGCCTAGTGCTTAAGTAGGCCTCTGGCACAAAGGATGCGCTGTTGAGATGTACGGGATGCGGTAATACCTCCCTACATATCACAGAGGGGTGGGGGGTAAAAAGCAAGGCGTGCGTCCGGACGCTCAGCGCCAACTAAACGCGAGAGATTCAGACATCAATAACATCTCGCTCATCAATAGGAATTTCAGATGGAGTTAGTCTGCTTAATTAAATAGCTCGCCTTGACTGCATCGCGCTCTGATTTTATAACATTTAATCTAATGACCCCCAATGGAGAACATCTGAGGAAAGTCTTTTCAGCATCTCCATCATTAGGACAGCAGCGCCTTCGGACAAATAACGCGGCTTGGAGATAATTCTTCTGCTTCGGTGATGGCTATCAACACTGATGCTGCTTTTGGGAAAAGCGCCCTCGGCGAAAGGGAAGTTTCCAACCCCACCAACTTCCAGGATACGGAGAAGCTGTTGAACACCACAGCTGTAGAGCCAACAGGGCAGAGCAACCTCAAACCATCCGACTCCTTCTCACTGAATATCAGAGGGAGCATCCGCTCCCTGGATGCGGAACAGAACGGACACAGATCGCCGCTCAAGTCGGGCTCAGTCGGACAGCTGTCGACCCCACCCAGATCCAACTCCCGGATCAGCCTGGGCCAGCTGTCCTCCCCGGTACCACCGGGGTCTGTACCCCAACTTTTCCTCTGGCTCGCCGTGGTGTCCTGTTTCTGTCCCGCTGTGCCCTTAAACGTATGCGCCCTGTGGTATGCAAGTGTGGTGAGTCCAGCATTCATTTTGCGTTTTAACTTTCTCTAAGTTAATGATGTTAAAATCACTGGATACATTCTGAATACTCATGTAAACTAGATTTTTTTTGAGCCACTACAGGTGGTTTGCGCCTTTGTTGCATTTGAATAATAAATGACTGATCTTTTCCCTCTTTTTGAAAGTCGAGGAGTGTTCTCCACACTGGAGATATTGCGGGAGCAAGGAAGTATGCCCGTATATCTATGCTGCTGAGCATTATGGCAATGCTAATGGGTGTGGCTGTAATCATCTTCATCGTGTTCACAATAGGTATGGAAGACATGCATAGCACAAACACACACAATGTTTGGTTCAATGCTGTGTAGCTTAATTTCTCTGCTCTGTCTCTCAGAGACCCAGAACTGAATTGTGGGATGGAAAGAGTCTCCTCTAACCTCATCGGATGTCCGATTTGCACAGAAGAAAGAAGAAGGTGTTGTTTTGTAGAAAAAGCACAAAATCTCACTTGATATCAGGCTAAAGAGACTTTGGAGTATGGCTTACCTTTTTTCTTCTGCTATGGACACAAAAAAAAAGACTTTCATCGTTTTCCTCATCGTACTCATGCCCGACAACCCTGCAAACTCAGGAACCAACAACAGAAAAATGGAGGCTGCTCACAGTTATTGAGCATGTACAAACTACACACAGACCTTAACATCAGTACAGCTACACCTGCCTCACTAATTCACATCACACATACCCATCAATAAGCAAAACTTCCTCAGAGCCTGAATTAGAAGGGAAATACTACCGCTGTATGTGCTTCAAAGAGGCAAACACAAAAAACAGCTTGTCGCTTGCCCTGCTTTTCCTAAAATTTCCAACCAACATTGACATTTCTGTTTGACACTGGAGTTTTGTGGCTTTGGGAAAATGTATGAGCCATTTCATTACACTGTTTACATAGAGTTTAAAAACACACATTCATAGAAAAAAAAAGCCTTTCTGCAGTCATAATGTGGTATATTGCATTGCGCGCTGACATGATAAGCCTCATTTCTGTCTGACTTTGCTGAGCTCTGTGGATCTCAAAGACTCGTTATGTTTACATTGTATTGCAAATGAGGAATGGGGATGCTAACTCATGTATGCACTGATCCTGGCACTCTGATGTTCGTGTTTATACATTTATACTGTACGACTGGTTTACTGTGCCATAGTTCTGCATGTCTAAAATAAACTTGAATGAGCATGACCGACTTGCAAGTGAGCTCATCACCTTTAATTAAGAAAGCATGACACACTGTACACAATCGCAGCAAAACCTGTTAAATATCTTCATGCAATTACAGGTAAACAAGCAGGAATTTACAAAGTATACAAATGAAATCCTCTAAACAATCATTTTAGAGGGAGTCAGTTACAACTGAAGAAAAAACACGTGAAAGCACAACATTTCTCGGCAACACTTGGTACGAGTTACAGGAAATATCAGTGAAAAGTGTAGAGCAGGAGAAGTACGGTGCATATGCCGATCACCCCGCCCAGAATGAGCGAGTCCCGCCTCTTGCGCAAATTGATCTTCTGGATGAGGCTGTTGATGGCAGGGAAACGATCTGAGGTGTGATGAAGGAAAATAATTAAGATCAAAGCCAGGCCAACACTCCCTACTGTAAGCAAGTGATGATAAAGCAGCAGCAGGGAAAATCCATCATCTGATGAAGTCATTTCACCGTTCTGCCTGGACCCAGCCCAGACAGCTTTATGTAAATATGCAGCACATAATTTAAATCTAAGAGAAGTGAAGGGGAAGAGGAGAATCGATTTTAGTGCTAAAAGGATACTGGCCAAAGTTGTGACCCTGGTTTGAATGGACTTCAGCATCCCACGCTGAAATGTGATGTTCTCTTTGGTAGCCATGGCGATACTGGATGGAGAGAAATGGTGAGGGATTAGCAGCATGAACAGAAAACAGAAAGCTGTCCTCGCAGCATCACATTACGCCGCTTTTAATGCTTCTGCCAATGAGCTAAAAAGTAAGAAGGCCTGTTTTAATCGACCAGACTGAGTTGTGTTTCCTCGTAATGAGTGTGTGCGTTCAGAGGGAGAGCGAGGAGGATGAGTGGATGAAGCAATAAAGCTTACCTTATTGCACTGTCGATAAGCCTGTCTGAACTGTGAACATGGAAAAAGAGAAAATGAGAGAAAAGAAACATAAGATCCAGTCAACCTTCCTAAAATAACCTTTTAAGACAATTTCGAATATGATGGATATTTATCGTGAGTGATATCTGTTGGTTTTATTGTCTATTAAAAAATAGAAAAATAACCACTTCTGATTCCTGCAAGAGAAAGAAATGCTGCTCATAAAGAATTCGTTTTAGCTGTTTTATATATCTGATATGAACATGTTTACAGTTTAGGAGGACCTGATATCTTACTTTAGGTGCATATGCATGGAAAACACAAATCGAGGTTTCAGCCTGATGCCATTAGTTGCTGAGATAAGTGACGCACAGAAAAATGAAGCGTTCAGTCCCGGACTGAGCACAGCATATATGGGCAGCAGTGTGCATCCTGTCAGACTCCACTGGAGACCAAAAATCAATACTGTGCTTTATATTTCCTCCATCTGTTCGTCCAGCCTCACCCACTATCTGTTCACTGCTGTCCTCCACCTTTTCTGCCGACCCTACATTAGCTGACACATTCCACAGGCATCTACTTTCGCACATCCCTACTTTTCTTCTTTTACTTTCATTATAAGTGAAGTTACTTTCTAAGCTGTAGCAGGAGCTTAACGTCTCTTTAAGGAGTCAATGTGGGCAGCAGATCTGCTTGTCTGCCAAACATAAAAGCAGGATTCTTCACAGATTTGGCTAGACGGATTCATATTTTAGTTAAATCTAATGAAAATACACAGTTTCTACTTCGTATGTGGAATATCCTGTTATGCATGTACATGAAGCAGAGTTCTTCATTATTATTACATGGGTGTGGGCACAGAGGACAATAGCATCAGCATCAATCTTCAGCTTGTAATACAACAAGACTCACCCACATGATACAAATGTAAGGTAAACACGAACAGCTGGCACACCACATGGAAAACATTGTCCTTGTGTGGGGATGACTTGCAGATAAAATGATAAATCAACTAATAAATAAAAGGTCTGTAAATAGGTATTCAAATGAGTGGGCAAATCTGCTAATCGAGATACTGAATCAATACACTGGAAAATTTTCTCTTAATGAACGGAGAGCGAATGGCCCCCCAGGGAGGAGCGTCGTGGCAGTTCAACAAAGTACAAGCACCAAATTGCTACCCAATTAATTCAAACTGGAGAATAAATAGAGATAAGATTGTTGCTGGTATGACCCAAGCCTGCATGTCATATCAGCTTCAGCTTGAGGCGATCCTTTGTTTACACTGCCTCCTTCACACGGGCCTCACCAGCTGCTTAGGATCTGCTGGACTGCAAAAGCTACACTTTTCTATAAAACCCAACGGGAAAGAGTGTCCAAACTTTAGACTGGTTCTGCAGAATCTACTGGGACTTGACCAGACCACCAGACTGCCATCCATCAATGCCACATTTCTGTAACACCTGACATGCTGATGTTGCGGTAAGGCACGTTGTTGTCACTTCCTGTGTTTCTGCTGGAGGTTTTTCCTTCCTGTTAAAAGGGAACTGTTTTTCTCCCCACCAACACCAGAAGGGTATTGATTGACGACTCTTTTCGATGCAGTCTGTTGGTTTCCTTACACAGGCTATTTGTTATTAATTGGCTAGTATGTATGTATATATGAATGTATAGCAATCCGATTGGCTTAAACTGATTGTCAGTGAAGCGCCTTGAGATGATGTTGTTATGATTTGGCGCTATACAAATAAAGTTGAACTGAACTGAATAGAAAATTAAAGAAGAAAAAAAAAACAGTCCCGTATCAACAATTCCTTTTCTTGTTCTGTGATGCAACAGCTGAAAAGCATTAATCATACTGATAGATGACAAATTATAAAAGGGAAAAATGTACATGTTCAGTTTGCATCTTTTTAGCCTGCTGTATGCACACACACTATTCTTCCACTGGATCAGGCTTGGACAAAAAACTTTTCAGAAAACACTAACAATCTGTTAAAACCCTGATGTACTGACAAGTACAATGCCACGCACTGACCCAGTTTTTATGACAGGAAGCGAATTTAAAATTAAATTAGGATTTGCTAAATGCCCAAGATTTCCTGAAAACGAGACCCACAAACTGCCTTTCAGTTCTGTTTCAAGCCTCATAGTTGTTCTCCATAAGTGTCTCATTATATCAGCGATATGCTGGCAGAGTCACTTTCAGTGATCCCGCCAGCTTGTCTTTTCCTGCTCTAACTTAAAGCAACACTGCAGAAGTTTCTGATCATAAACTCTGCTCTTCCGACTCATTTTGATGGTACACTGATATTCATTAGGCACATTTATGGAGCCGTTGTCCCACCCTGGGGCGTCATGTCCCAGCTGTGTTTTGCTTTACGGCACAATGTCGCAGACAAAAAACAAAACAAAACAGAAAGAGACCAAACAAGAGGTAAGATCAGAATCAACATCAGACTGACTTTTACCAGCTGGAGAGCGCTCAATGAAGAGACGATGGAAGACAGATGCTGAATTAGCTTCGTTAAATAAATGGAGGGATGCACAACAGGTCAGAATCTTCTCACAAGTCCTCCAACCACAACAATTCATGCTGGAACTGGAAATATCACTTTGCTACACGTTAACTGAACAATCAATGTTTCATATGTTTGGGTTTAAATGATTACTACTGCTGCATAATTGTTGAGAAAACATCATTTGCACCAGCATGCATCACTGTCAGTCCTTGTACAGTTAGTTTCCTCATAAAAAAAGGCAGCAAAGTGACTGAAGGACTGAAAGTGGGTTATGATTATTCTAAAAATTCTTACATATATTTAGCTAAAATAAGAAAAAATATTTCTTCAAAGAAAGGTATAGAAAATCTAATTTATGGCTGAATTGAATGTAGAATGGACTACTTAATACTCTCAGATTACTGCAATGGTTTCCAGTTAAATGTACCAACTAAAGAACCTCAGCTGTGTAAAGAGATGTTTACTATCTGGAGCTACAGCAGGTAGAGGCAGGAAGAGCTCAAACCAAACATGATGTAATGGTTTCAGCCATTTTGCTTCCCTAAGCTGGAATTGGCCCTGAAAAGATTATTTAGAAACATAGTCACTGGTATACCTCGGCTAGAGGAAAGGGGGTTTTCTGATCCAACATGTCTATTCATTCATGAGGACAACATGACTAACATGTCTCACACAAATTCTGCTTGTGCTTGCACATCGAGTATTCAGTGTTTTACTCCACACTACCCACTCAGTGGGATGCTAAATACAGGCTACCGACACAAGTGGGCTGCGTCTGAATTAATGGATGCTGGTTTTGTAATATTATTATTGGAATGATGACACATCAGAGAGCAAGATGGTCAAACAGAAATGCCAGTACACCACGAACACGGAAGAATTTCTGACATTTTGGATTTTTATTGAGTGTTTTGAGGTAAGAAATAGTTTGTTTTAAAACCTCTTACTTTCTGAGATGCTCATGTTCCTTCAGGAAGAGCTCAGTCCTTCGGTTATTCACCCCTGAACCGCTTTTGTAGGACCTGAACGAAAAAGCAACGAGAGGAGAACATCATGACGAGGGAATGAAATGAAAACAGCAACGTGAGAGTTTGATGTAACTGTAATTCATCCGTCCGATTCCTGCTCTGTAAAAACCCATTAAGCTCATGGGGAGGGAGGAAAGGGGAATCCGTCCAGCCAGATTTACATTATGCTTTCTGGCCAACAAAAAGAGGTCAACCTCATCAACAAGTTCGCCGCATTCACTCTGAAACAGGCACTTCGCTCCGTCCTGTTAACTGATACCTTCAGGCTGAGGATGAGCTTCCTGAGTTCAGGCTTTTTAGCAATTTGCACTGCTTAGCCCAAAATGTAATCCTCCATTTACACCATGGCCCCTCCATCTGGACTGATCATCCATCCAATTCATCATGCAGTGTCTTTGTTTTCATACACCTCACCTCTCATCTCTGTGGGATTCATTAAAATCTACTTTCATCCCTTTTCTAATCTGTCAACTTCAGATCAGGACACCTCTCTCGCCTCCGTCTGACTGCCTCGCTCGCCCTCTCCTCTTCTGATGAAGCACTTCTCCGGACTGAGGAAAGCCAGACGTAACCACTCTCACTCAGCTTTGGGTGAATGAAAGCCCTGTGGTTTGATTTACTGTAGAATGCACTTAGGAAAGCTATCCCCCAGAGACAGAGGGAAAAACAGGCAGAGAAAGAGAGTTAGACATACAAAGAGGAGGAGGAAGGATTGGCTAATGAGAGGAGGTGCCTCTTATTCGAGAATGAAATATGATCGAGGGAATGGAGAGTGTGAAAGGGTGGGGAAATTCGGAAGCAATGTTGACATCGCTGCCTCCTGCTGGTTAAGAACAACACAGCAAATATCCATAATGTGGAAGAGAAAACAGCAAGTCGGGCACACGGGGAGCGATAGACGACGGCGTCAGCGTCGCACATTGGCCTCTCCTCTTCAATAAATATGATTGGTTAGGAAACGAGGCGATTTGGACACTTTCAAAGCAGTCCCTATCAGACCAGGCACCAGAGATGAAATCTCGCTGCTGACTCTAATCTACAAGAGAAAAAGAGCCCTGGGTTCATCCCATATAACATACAAGGAAACAGTTATGTCATAATATAATACTGCTGTGATGCTGCAGCTTCTCCAGCCTGAACTGAACGAAGCGGGATAGAAAATGAGTGATAAACCTGATATAATCATTTAAGTATAAAAGTTTGGGAAAGTGGGGCCCATTTAGAATAATGTGATCCTCCAGGGTGAGACTGCAGTGTGTCCTCTGCTCTCATCTCTCTGCTCTGTCACCGAAACCCTCTCTGACTGGTTGGAGTAGCAGCGATAGCAACAAAAGCTGAACAATCCTCTACTTTCCTCTGTTGCGTCGCAAGCCCCCGAGTGCACGTCTGTGTGAACGAGCTTGAAATTTCACATGCTTGTCGCTTGGCTGAGGAGGGCAGCCGATTTTCGCTGCATCGCGCAGGTCCCATAGAAAATTATGGTGAAGGAGCAACGTCGCTCCCCGTGTGTGTCGAGCCCATAACAACTAAAAAGAGACAGTTTGAGATGTAATAACAAGAATATAACATAAAAGACACTGTCAACATCATATGAGGTGCATGTCAGAGTTTTTTACTACTCCATTCTTTTTTTTTTCACCTGTCTAGACCAGCATAGTAGCAAGACTGTATGTATAAAGTTCCTCTTGAAAATATGACATCTTTATTTTAAATGTGCATCTTATTACTGGACCTGACCGCAGGGGACAGAAAGAGAACAACAGAGTAGAAAGAGAGGAGGGAGGTGGGGGGACAATGCAATCCAACCAGAGAACCAACAACACACTATACAAATACAGACGCACAACTGAGAATATCCCACGTTCTTTGCAGGGTGGCAAAAGATAGATAAACATATAGCTAAGTAAAATAATAATAATTATAAATAATACAAATAAATAAATAATAATTAAGATAAAAGGAAAAGACTATCTGAGAAAAAAAATCTATATATCTCAGATGAAAACTATGTATAACATTCATTATTCTATTCTAAATCAATGATGTTGCAGGAAGAAAGGAAATGATCAGCGTATGAGTTGCTGAGAAAATACAGACCTAAAGTTTTTTGTATTGTTTAATTTTCGGTAAAGGCACAATAATATTATTTGATTCTCAACAGTCAATATTTATTTACTCTGTCTTCAGCAATAAAACTTTCTTACTTTAGCAACTTACAATGGACTTTTAAACAATTTTAAGGAGATTTTAAGCTATGATTTTAGACGTTTTATTGCATGTACAAAAAAAAGGTGGTAAGACCTTTAATTGTATTTTAAACAAACTTGGTTAAATAGTCAGTTCACCATAACAGGCAGCTGGATATTGTCAGAAGAAGGTGTTTGTTATAACTGAACTTGTCCAGCTAACCCTTACAACCTAATTAATACAGTATTTAAAATGGGCTTTAAGCAGTGAGGGTAAGTAAATCTGGTTATTTTTAAAGTATATACATACAAAGTCAGACCTTTTAACGGTGTGAAAATGTTTATCCATCATATGAGCTGTTCACGAACTTCATCGGAAAACGATGCATCAGCTAGTAACAGCAAATTAGCTGATATTGTTTTTCATCTGATAAGAATATATTATGTTTCTGAATACTGAGCTTAGGTGCAAATAGGCAGTCAGTAAGTGCTTACTCAATGTCCCTGTGAACAGAGCCCAGCAGATCTTCCCGCTCTCGCAGGCTGAAGAAGTTGCTTTTGGTTTTGTGGAACTCATGACTGTAGTCCTGCAGAAAAAACATTGTATGCGCCAGAAATCAATGTGTGGATGACCGAACAGCAGCACGAGATTACATAAAATGAAAACATGAAGCTGTAAGCACCTGTAAAATGTCTCTATGTCTCTGCAAGGTGTGCATTAATGCCGCATTATGTGATGAAGATCCAGGGGTGTTTGTATATTCTGCCATTTTGTCATTGACTGCTGAAAGCTGCCGAAAAAACAAACATAATAAAAAGAAGCCAGAGGAACAGCAACTTCCAAGGGGTTAAGCAATCTTAAAGCTTATAGTAGTTCACCTCAAAAAACAAGTAACAATGTTCAAAGTAAAGGAAAATTACCTCGGCAATTCTAAGAGTCAGAATGGAAAACATGGAAAAGCTCAGGGTAACACAAGCTACTGTGACGAAAGGAAATCCTTTAACCTCCAGTGACCATTCTGTATGCCTGACATTATACATACCTTGGTCAAAAGCTGCTCCAATTCAGTAGTCATGGCGACAAGCATACTGTCTTGAGATGGACCAAAAGAATCAGATCTGATTTCAGAAAAAAAATAAAGACAGGTCACTCCATGGCTGAGAGTTTATAAGTAGTGCTGCACTATTGAAGGGAAAATATACAATTATATTTTGTAAATACATTAAAAAATGATGCCACAACTGTCAGGTTGCAAAGTAGTAAATTCATTTGCGTGTTAAAAAATCTATCCAGTGTCTTTTCACTCCTTCCCTCCTGCTAAAGTAAAGTGAGTTTGCTGCTACCTGCCGTCTCTTGCCCGTTGGTCATGGCTGCTGTAGCTGGTACATAGTTTACTGAAGGAGACCAGTTTCAGGTCCAGTTCATTCTCCAGCTGCCTGGCTTGTTTACGTAAATCTGAGTGACGAAACAATGAGATGTCATATATTCATTTTATTTGACAAATATATTAAAATGGCAAAACATTACAATAAACACAAACTAATTTCAGAGATTAAATGTGACATCTATTCGAAAATTGTAAATAAGCCATCTGCCAAATCACAGCACCGTACAGTTTGGGCCACATTACTGAACCTAAGAGAGGGGTCTTTCACTTTAAGTAATACTATATTATTACTATTATACTATATTATTATTATATTATACTGTTTAATACGCTGGACATTTCCAGTGAATTTAGTCAGCAGATACCATCACTTTCCCCAAGAATTAGAGAATTAAAATATTAGATTTTTTCCTCATTGTTTCACACATTTAACCATATCCAGCCCTACAGGATATGCTTCAGCCTTCCGGGGCATTAGAGTGAAGAGTTCACCAAGTTACAGTCTTTATAATGAGATCATCACTGTCAGCAATTAAATCAATAAATCACTGACAGTGTGTACACAGTAAATAGTGGGGGACACATCTTTGATCAACTTTGCAACTGAGGGTTTCAGGGTCAGCGTCTTAAATTACAATTCACTCAAAAAGCAAAATGACAGTTAAATAGGACATTTAGAAAAAGGCAACACGTGCATGCATTTACTTCACACAAGTTGAGAATTGATACAGCTCCACGTTTCTTTAGGTTGACTTTCATTGGTGACGATATGTCTTACATTTTTCAAATGTTCCTAAAAACGGGCAACAGAGCGTGAAATAACAGTTTGGTAGCAATAAAATCATCTAGAAAGCGAACATTAGCGTGTCGGATCGACGAAAGAAACTTGTTAACTTCGACGAAGTTGTCCGACAAGCTAACATATTAGCCTGACACGTTAGCTTAGAAACAGCAAATGGAATAAATCTTATAAAGGTAACGCATTGCCTTAGCAGCTAAAAGTGTTTGGGGGATCAGTTCATAATGTAAAGGCAACAGGTTGTTTTCAATTTAACAATGTACTATTATTTACCTTCCCAGTAGTTAGTACCGGTTGCCATATTTGTTGTTGTCATGTCATCATGCACCGTCAAGGAAAAACTTGTGTCGCAAATCTCCTCCGCCCCACAGCATCACCTTGTGGCAACAACTGAAACACCAAGTTCTTCTATTATAGCTTTCTGTATCTTAGTAATAATTACTGATATATAGGCCTAGAGGTAAAGATGGTCATAGAAATTACTTAAAATGCCAAACACGTTTGTAATTGAATAGTGGCTGCTATTGGAAAACTTCTGCCAGACAGGCATATTTTTATCTGCGAGAGGATGTAGTGGTCTCATGTGCAGTGACAACTATATACTACTACAAAATTGTGTACACATGTATTTTCTCTTATGTGCTTTTTAAGTGTAATTTTGCCCTTGCAAATACAATTATATAATTATATTCTTGCACATATCAAGCAATGCTGGTTGTGCAGTTTTGAAGCCCAGAGGGTTTTCACAAACACACAGGGTTGTTTGTCCATTCAGACACTGAAGCTAAAATGGAGGCGCAGATACTGTATGGCAGCTGCCATGTACGTGGACCTATGGGAGGTAGGTAAAAAGGGCTCTGAAAGAATACAAATTTCAGTAATCATTCAGTTAAGTGATTAGATACCAATTGAAACAGTTTTTTAAACATATTACATTTTTCTACGTGGAAAACCATCACACAGGACCCCACAGACCCCCTTCCTCTTAAATTCTTAAACACAACACCACCACTTGATAGCACCATCACTTCTTCTTGTATATATTTTTGTATTGCATTTATGTTACTCTATATTATTTATTTTGCTTAACCTATTTCTTTTTTCTTTTTGTTAAGTGTCTCTATTTCTAT
>JBBDHI010000016.1:13329371-13339394 GCA_037177115.1 Craterocephalus stercusmuscarum
AATAATAATAATAATAATAATAATAATAATAATAATAATAATAATAATAATAATAATAATAATAATAATAATTTAAAAAAAGATTCAAGATAAGAAAGTTGAAAAAGTTACATTTATCAGTGATATCAACATGAAACAATCGGGCCTGGAGAAAATCTGAACGTTGAATTATCATGTTTCCTGCGAGCAGCACGGCATTCTGCACTGACCTTTTCTTTCTCGATGAAGTCTACGAAGTTGGTCCTCTCGATCTCCACCGGCTGGCCCTGTCGGTCGTATAAAGCCAGGACGAAATGGAAAAAGTTGGACTTCCGAAGGTTGGAGGGCGGCTGCTTCTCAAAGTGAGCCCGGGCCAGACCCACTCCACTGCGGACACATGCAAAAATAAGTCGGTTTTTAGAGATGGAGAATAAAAATAAAATAAAATAAGAATAATGATTTGAAAATTTATTTGGAGATTAAAAGAAGGAGGAAATCCAATTGATGCTCTTTTGTATGAAGTTGATATTTTAGAGCATCTTGTTTTATCAAAGAATGGATAAGAATAAAAAACAAACATAAAATCACATTTCAGTTGTCCCCTTGAATAATGCTATAGGCTCATCAAAATGTCTTTTTAGAGGTCCTTTTATATTTAAAGATGTCATGATGTATTTATTCAGCTTTCTGCTGACTGGATTTATTTAATTAAATACAAAAGTGCGAGTTAAAAAACAATAAAGCCAAGTTTTCTTAAATTTGAACTCAAAGCATGAGCACATTAATTATTTCCTCCTTTTGATTTCATATTCCTTATCCAACCACAGAGTAAAAATGTGTAGCGGTAGCACATGTTGCCACTGTTTAGTTAATGCCGGTCTATGCTGAGAAAATCTAAATCAGACTCCTTATTCCCCAAAATATCCCAGCAGTTAAATCCAGAAGTCTCTCCCCGGACATCAGCTCCTCCTCTGAATCCTCGCGGACAAAACGCACATTGATTCCATCTTTCTGAAGTAAAGAGGCTGGAAGAGGCTCCTTTTCGCGCGTGCAAAGCTCACCTTTGGGCAGCCGTGTTTGCGTCCAGCACGCCGCCCCCCTGCATCCAGCTCCGGACGTTCATGCCTCCCAGCGGCTCCTCTTTCAGGCTGCTGCCGCTTCTCTGAATGCTTTCCTGGATCCCAAACATGAACAAACCTCCGAAGCTTGAAAGCTTTTCCTTTAGTCTTCAGATGCCTATCCGCCTGACAGTGCACTTGCTCTGCTGTGGATCCTTCACGCCTGATTCAAGCGGAGCAACGTGGGTGCGCTCAGTTGCTGCTGCGTGCGCTTCCTTCGAAATCAGGCACCGCGCTCTTTATTCCTCTGACTCTTATCCTGAGGAGGGAGTGGACACTAAAACGGAGGGCACGTCATACCAGAGTTCTGAGATCCAAAAATGTCCAGACATTAAAAAGATTATTTTTAAAGGACGAGGAGAAGCAGATTGACCCAGAGTGGAAAGATGTTAAGAAGTCACTCCTGGCGCGCTGTGAGATCCACACTTTGAGCTGTCAGAGAGAGAGAAAAGACATCAGTAGCGCCCGGATCAGATGTCACCATTATATTCAACTTCTTTCTTCCTTCTTCCCCCCACACTTCGCTCTCTTTTCCCCTTTCTTTGACTCAGTGTTGTGGTCCGGGACGTGTTGCGGACTCGCTGATGTCCAGAGCAGCGCTGAGTCTTGCGGATGACTCCCGAGCTCTCAGCACTCTGTGCGCTCACTGAGGAAAGCGCTCTGTGACTCTTCCCAAAGGACCCCTCTCTCTGAGAACCAAACACGGGCTTCTCTCGCCCCGGGGGAGAGAGAGAGAGAGAGAGAGAGAGAGAGAGAGAGAGAGAGATGTGAAGGGAAAAAGGGAGGGGACAGGCGTAGCGGAGGGAAGGGACGGGACGAAAAGAGAGACGACGCCCCCAAACAAAGAGGAGAGTGAGTCTGTGTCTTACAGCTGCTGCGAAGCCCTTCTATCCTGCTGTCCGAGGACCTGCTCTGTCCTTTAAAACACATTTAAAAAGAAAAGGAAAGAAAAGAAAGGAAAAAAGCCTCGTGGCAAATTGCTTTTTGAAACATTGGTGACAAACTTTTTTATGCGCACCAAATTCCCGAAAAACCACTATTAAAAGTTATCTGTGCCCTCGCAGAGCTGCTGTTTGTGCTGAGAAAGAGCTCAACATCACTTCAGCGCGGTGCCACAGCAAAACACAACCAAATTAATTCAAAATCGAAAATTTCCCTGCACAATCAAAGATGATAAAGATATCTACAGTTAATTCTATAGTGTAGTAAATTCCATTTATGAGAAACCTTCGACCCTGCTGCCATTTTGTCCAATCTTCTAAAACCAAAAAACCTATATTTGCTGTAGTTTACCGGCCGCTTAAGCTATAGGTTCAATTATAGAAGTCATTTGTCATCGGCGCAGCATTATTCCTGGTCGCCATTGTCTTCAGTACAGGCCTACTTTTTGCAACCAAGCGCCGCAAGACGTACAAACAAAAGTGACAATAACAATAATTAGCTCAAAATAACAATGAACATAATTGAGGATAATTGCTAGCAGATTTCCCTGCTTTGTCTCTCCCTCTGGCACCATCTGTTATTTGAAACTATTTATCACGCCGCCATGGGGGAAGCCAAAACAAAACACAAATGTTAATAGATAAGGCAGTGAAGTATTTTAATAGAATAAAAACCAACAGCATATTGATCTACTGAGGTGCAAAAGGTCGACAAGTTTGGTATAATTCAGCCGGCTGTGAAAATGATTGGCAGGGCGATCTGGCACCGTTCCAAGGGTTTAATTCCCAAAGGTTGTTGAAAAACGCTCTTGACCTTGATTAAGGAGAAGAGTCTTTTATGCTCCGCTTTCCTGCTTATAGACGAAGACAGCGGCTCATCAGACCAGCAGAGAAAGGGAAAAGTAAGAATGTGGCTGACTGAGAATAAACGCCTAAATTAATGGTTTATAAATATTACAGGTCGATAAACCACTTTTCTGCATTGAAATGAAGAGGTTAGGATTTAACATTATTCATTTTAGGCCTGTTTCAGGCATAGCCACCATGTAGATGTCTTGGGAAACCTATATTTCTGTAGGTTTAAAAAGTGCATAACAAGTAGGCCTAGGGTTTATAAAAACAGGTGTTGCTACATGCGTTTAATTAAAAACTTATGTGAAAGTTTCCGAGAATCAAACCTATATCGCGAAATTTAATTTGACCTTTTTTTTCAAGTATATAAAACCTAGATAAATTAACTAAAGAGCAATCTAAGCCGCTGCTATTGTGTAAAAAGACTGGACTGCGGCGCGCGAGAGTAGCCTATGGCTGTTGCGAGCGACGGTTTAAACTTATATTTAAAAACAGCGCAGCAGCACCATCTTGCGTCTATCCGGTGCAATTACACCTCAGAGGCAATCTTGGACTTAATCGATCTTTTTAACAATGACTTATAAATATGAGTTGTTTCATACTGTGCAATATCCCGAAACTACAATATTTGCTTAAAAAAAAGATTATAAATATAATTTATTTCATAAATAGGCTACTGCATCCAACAACTTACAATTAAATGTAAATTCTCATTTGTGCCTTGCTATCTAAGCTACAAACGATAACATGCTTCTTGTCACAGGATTAATAAAGATCAGAGAGTTACCAGAGTGGATGGTTCATTTATTTAACATTCACTTTTTTCCAAAATAACCAAGGCAAAGCCAGGCATTCAGTTCAAAACCATCTGTGGTACATTTTAATAGGACATAACTGGCATTCAGAGCCAGGTTTCACAGACTAGGTCCTACATCTGTGTATACAGAAAAACATAAAAGAAATTAATCAGTTGAGTCTCAGAAAGCAGCCCTGAATGTGATCCTTCTCTTTTAAGAAAACTCAAAACATCTGTCAGTCAGAGGCAGAAGCATTGGGCAGCTGTGTGAAAAATGCATTCAGTAATGTTTAGAAGAGAGCTACTGACAACTACACATTTTCAATATCTGCTTGTACCTCTAAAATTTAAATTTCACAATTTGTAAAGCTTTATGAAAAATAAATTCAGTATTTCCAATTATATTGAGTTTCAAGATCTCTGCAGAGGGCAAAAGGTAGGGTATCATTTCTCCTGGTTGCTCAAATTCAGCAGAAACATTTTGAAAATGAAAACTTACGAGTTCATTTTGCAACAGAATGACTAAATATATTAGTCCACTGCAGTCAAGTGACTTCTTTCTTCCATTAACACACAAATAAGAAAGAATTGAAAATAAAATAAAAGACAGATATGACCGGTACATAACTGAATGGTAAATGGGTTATCATTGTAACACAGGGAAGCTCCTGAGAAGAGGAACTCAAATGTAAAATGGTTACTGCTCAGTAAAAGGAGCAGGAGTGATTCTTTGTAAACTACTGTGCCAACAGATTCACACATAGGTTAAACAGTCAGTGATGAGTTTCATATAAAATTTCATTTTGCAATTCAAATTTCAGAGAACACCAGAATGCAAATGATGCATTATTTCAATGTCTATCAGTTTTTATGTATTACAGTCAACGCTGGACTAAATACTGAACTTACTGTAGAGCATATGCAAAAACTATTTAAGGTTCAACTGTCGCAGACAGTATGAAGATCATGGATGAATAACTGCAACTTCCCCAACATGTGGGATGAACAGAGCAAATACTCATGGACAGCGAGCTTCCGCACTGATTATCATTTAATACTGCCGAGCATTCACATACAACTGCCAACGATCAATAACCACCTCCATACATTTTCTCTTTCAGGTGATCTCTCTGTATGACAGTTGAAAAGGTCAAAAACAAAATAAAAAAGAAATGTCTCACAAGGCCGTTCAAAACATCTGAACTCATTTCAGACGCGTCATTTTAAATCAAAGTGTATGGATAAAGAGTCGACAGAAAGAAAAACAAAGTATACACATAGAAACATGTGCAAAATACAAATCTACATTTTCTTTGAAAAAGAAAAAGAACAAAAAACAAATCGAACACAAAACAGCATTGGCCAGGTTTGATCCTACATTAATCATGTATTCATTCTCAGCGCTGTAGCCAATGCCTTCTAGAGAAAAAGTCATTCAGAATAATAAGACTTAGTAATAGTGGTAATAAGTAATACTGGTAAGAGTTAACTAGTACAACTCCAGTTCCTCAGCGCCATGCTGATCCCACTCCTAACTGTAGAGGGCACCGGAGTGATCACACCAGCCAGAAGGCGCGTCATACAGACTGGAGAAGCAGTAACGCTGACTGCGCTCAGATCAGAGGGATGCTTTCCACATTGCCTCTCAGTCACACGATGAGAAGCGACGAGGAAGTCATGCCCCGACCGTATAAATGTATCAACACTCCTCCGGATTAATGTAGATGCCACACAGAGAAACACTTATATACATCACACACAAAGAGGTTGGGCTGTTTCCTCGTACACAAACATCAGAGGGTATTTGGTTGCTGACAGCCACAGAACAGCTTTGGAGCATTGCTAGTATAAATGACATTAGTGCAAATACACAACAAAAATGATAAAAAGAAATGTAAAAGGTAGAAAAAACATTTGTAGCAAGGTTGGAGGAAATAAATTCTGTGGGAAGAGTAGGCAGCGTGCAAGCTCTACATACAAGCGTGCATCCCAACTCAGGATCCTCAAGCTCTACATCTTCCCATTAAATGCCTCTCAACACACATTTTTTTTCACTTCCCTGCCCCGTTTGCTAAGCACAAGAGCCACCTTTTGTTGCGTGTGTGTGAGAGCCCAAGCGTACTGGGAGACAGGAAACGGTTTGCTGGTAGTAACATCTTATGGAGTGAAGTGACTGAGTGAAGTGACTGAGAGTACCGATGGTCTTAGAAAAGACAGATTTTTGAAGTGATTGGAAGGAGCGAGATGATTGGCTAACACTACTGCCTAACATGATAGGCTGAAGACAAATGCACGTCAGCTATGTTTGGGAGGGTGTGTATGCTTTATAAAATATAGTCAAAAAGCAGCAGTTTGGGCTCCGTGTCAGCTCTGTGGACTAACACGTCACAGACTCCTACCATTCATTTGCCTCCTCTCCATCTCTCTGCTCTCTCAGTCCTTCTACACTGCGTGGTGTCCAACAAAATAGAGTAAAAATCACCTTAAAAATAACATTTCTGTAACAGCAATACAAAACTTTGGCAATGAGGAATAGAGCCACTTTTTCTTTTGCTGGGACCAGCCAAACAAGTCGGATTCAAATATTGAAGCAGTACAGTAGCGAAAGCTTTACAGACAAAATTAATTAGCTATTCCATTTGAACCCACTGATTTGTTTACACAGCAACACATGACTAAACTACAGCATGTATCCTCTGCTTAGCACCAGGCTTCAGGTCAAGTGACAGCCTAAAGGAACAACATTCAGTCTGTTAATTCTTAGTATTCACTAATACACAGAACCACTTTCATCCGGTACAGAAAACCCAAACTGTTGATCGAACTCAACCATTTGTCGACGTTATGAAATGTTAAGACTTTGTCACAGTTTAAAATGCAACCATCAGTCATCCGTAGTTCAACGCTGTCTCGACCTCTGATCCAATCCTCAGTAAGTCATGGCACATACAGGACAACAGAGAAACCCAAAATGTACAGCGCAGACAGAAAAGGCTGCACACACAAAGGCAGGAGGGACCAATCAGCACGTTAGCAGTAACATGCGACGCTAATATAGGTGAAAAATGCCATGTATAAAACCAGGAAATGACAAAAAGTCATGATACTTCTAAGATTTCACATTTTGTGGACATGAGATAGAACGGCCAATTATTTCTGAGATCAGATCGTTGCATTCCTCTCCCATAAAACCACAACAAAACAACTGCCAGTGAGTTAAACTGGATCCACTTAGATCAACAGGTCGGAGACGATGTTTGCTGTAACCATTGTAATTTTCCTCTTTAACACTGAGTAATCAACATCTGATAAGACTCTCTTGAATCTTTTCCTTTCATAAGGAATACGAACGAGTTGGGCTTTCCACATGATGGTGTAGCCAAAAAGCTGGGCAGGTAGAAGATAAGCAGATGGAGTGTCTGGATTTGTGGGATTGACTTTTCTTTGTGCATGCATGGATCCTGGGCCTGTCGGCTTGTATCTCACAGGCCGCATGGGGGAGGCGAATGTTCCTCAGAATGGCAGGAGGGCAGGTCAGACAGCGACGACCCCTGGCTGTCCGATGGGGACGCTGAGTGTAGCTGTGAGTGAGCGGGGGTCGCTGCTGGGGGGGTCAGTACCTGGGAAGATGAGTGGTTAGAGAGAGATGGGGAGGCTTTGTGGGGCTGAGATGAGGGAGGGTCAGGTGTGTCTGCTCTGTTGGACGTTGAGGGGGAGGATGAAGACAGGTTATTTGTTGGCGACTGGTTCTGATGAGAATCAGCCGCAAGTTGATGAGAGGGACATGAGGAAGATGATGATGATGATGGAGGTGTGGCATGGTTCAGGGGAGCAGAGGAAGCAGTAGAGGGAGAGGAGGAGGATGTTTCTTCAGCTGACAGGGCAGGCCCATCATCTCCCTCCTTCTCTACTGATCCTCTCTCCTTATTGGCTGTGGCTTCTTCCTGTCCTGCAGGGCTTTGATTGGCTTCGGTGTTGTCTTGGTTGGGAGCAGTGGTGGTTGGCGATTGGCTCTTGAGTTGTGAATGACAAAGAGGACACGTTTCCTGGACATACAGCCATTTCTTCAAACAGCCAGCATGGAAGAAATGACTGCACGGAGTGATCACAGCACTGTTCATGTCCTGCAAACAACCAAACACAACATGAGCATCGCTTCATGTCAGCTGTTGATCAAATATTCGCTTCATAAAAACACACAAAAGTTTGTATACCTGGAAGCAAATAGCACAGATGTCATTGTACTGCTCCAGCTGTGCATTGCTTGCTGTGGGGAGGCTTTTGATCTTGTTTACTGCATCTCTTCTGAGCAGGAAGCTCTGCCAGCCCAGCTGGGCTCTGAGCCAGACGTTATAGTACGAGTGGACCAGGATGATGGTGCTGCCCATGACGCTCCACTCCCCAAACACAGTCTCTGACACGCCATAACACACCACACACACTGCAACCTGCCAGGGTAGAAAAAAACAAGCTCAGTGGGAAGGAGGTTTACCATTTGTTGAAATTCTCTTAACTCAACATGTTTGCGTGTGTGTGTGTGTGTGTGTGTGTAACATGTACCAGGAACTCCAGTAATCTGTAGGTCCCATTGACACAGTAAATAACCTCGTCCATGTTTTCTACTGGAGCCTTTCGAAACTCCTCCACCATGAAGAGAACGTAGATAAGCAACGTGCCCAGAACCTACAGGTGACAAAGCAGAGTTTCACCTCCAGTCATTGAGGAAAAAATCCATGAAGTAAACTGTTGAATGACCCGTAGCTTGTATAGTTTGGCACATTGTAATGATATGAATAATGCAAACTTTTGTTGTGTCAAATCATAATCACAATCACTTAATAACCTAAAAGACTAAACACATCAGCTGCGTGGCTCTGCTCTAGAGAAAACAACAAAAACTATTCTGGTCTTCATCCGCTCCTGTCCACATGATAAAGTGGTCTTCGCAAAATATTGAATTGCAGAAAAACACGATAAAAGCACTTTGTGTATGAGCAGGCAATAGTGTCTGTTTCTGTGAGAGCACATTGAGTGATGAACAGATCAGAGAGGAGCGATAAGTTCACTAATCATTTAGCTTGTACACTACCTGCAGCGAGGTGAGGATTGATGAGGAGATGATAATGAGAAGCCAGAAGTCCATGTGGAAGAACTGACAGATCATATAAGCCATGTAAGCCGGAAAGATCAGCAGGAAGAGGCACAGAGACACCGCTCTAAAATGCTTCCATAAACTCCTACAGCAGCAAAATGTGCAAAAACAAAGGAAACAGGTTCATCGGTGTCAACACAGACATTTCACTCAAAGCAATTCATTCAGGTTACAAATCCCCCTTCCAAACGTTTGCCTGCCATTTCTAATCGTCAACTAGTGTTGATCTTTACATTCAGTGGCAAAATGTCAAAAACAGAAAGGCATGTCTTACACTGATAAATAACGAAGATTTCTGAAATATGCTGAAAAAATTAACAATGTACATAATAAAATATTCTTACTTGTCTCTGGAGGCCCCCAGGGCCAGGACTATAGGGTCAGCTATCTCCAGCATGGACTGCAGGATGGAAGCTACGACAATGAAGAGGATGATGGAGAGGAGGAACGCTCGATGGATGACCTGCAGCTCTATCAGGCCAGTTTGGACAGCAAGGATCAGCAGGGTGATACCCTCTGTCATTCCTCTGCACAGGAAAAAAACAGATTTGATTAAACATGCAGATATATTAAGACAGCCTCAAGTGGAAAAATAGCAAATACATAAACTAACCTGTGCATGGTGTTGTCATTCATAAAAGCTCTGTAGCCTTGCAAGTAGAACTTGCACAGAGTGAGAACTCCCAGTGCGATGAAGGAGACAGTGAAAACCAGACCCAGGAGCGAGTATGGTGTACTACAACATTCTGCAACACTGAGACGTGGTTGGAGGAAAGGGCAGGACAATGAAAGGGGAGAAAGGGGGACAGTGAGTATTGGCTACCAAGTACATAACAAGCCAGATAAAGAATTAATTCATTTTTTTTGGCCAATCACCAATCAGACATTTCACTGATCTGATCACGAGGAATCAAATGTGGCCTTTTAAATAATGTTTTACCCAAATTTATACATTTTAATGAGCATCTTAAAAATGATTTCTCTTGACAATTCTTTTGTCCTTAGCTGACTGAGATGAAAAGATAAAAACATCAATAACTTCTAATGGTCATTCACATTTAATCAGGACCGACCAAAATAATATGAGATACAAGTAATGGGCACAACAACTTAAAGGAATACTCCGCCCTCAGAATGATGTGCCTTCATTTGTTTACTCACCCCCGTGCTGATTGACACTTTGGA
>JBBDHI010000016.1:13361592-13371820 GCA_037177115.1 Craterocephalus stercusmuscarum
TTGGGAGACCCGATAGAGGAGGGAATGTCAGCTTTTTTATTAGAACAGGTCAGTCAAGCAAAGTAATTACTTCCAAGAAGCTTTATGACTATGATAATCTTGCATACAGCCGCTTTAAGTATAGTTTACTTACAATGATGCTTTTAATCACTTCTTTACCAACATGCAGGTCAATGATGATTAAAACTTTCACAAATCACAATTTTTTATCATTGGGGCCCAATCTCCTCCATGTCAAGCACAATTAGCTAAATCTGCTCATGGCAGATAATTCATCCTGTTGTAATATCCTGGCTGGACACATTTCTGACTCATGGTACTACTTAGAACTGTGTCTATATCTGATTGTGAAGTGCTCTGAGATGACATTGTCATGAATTGGCACTATGCAAATAAAGCTGAATTGAAATGAATTATTTTTTCCAAGTAAAACTATTAAATTCAGCAATTAAGTAAATATTTTGATAAATCCTTCTTTAAAATAAATTACTTATTCTTTTGTCATTAAATTTTACTCAAATGCACCAATAATAGCCTTAAATTGATCTTAGTCATGTTTTATTAAAGGAATACTCCACCCTCAGAATGATATGCCTTCATTTTCTACTCATAATCCCTAATGGTGATTGACACTCTGGAATATTGATATTCATCATGTAGCCGGAAATTTGGGGAGGTTTTCATTTTGCCTCATGTCAGCTACAACGGTGTTGAATGGCGTCCGGTGAAAAAAGGTCCATAAAAGTCCACAAAAATAATCAGCATGAGTAGAAAATGAAGGCACATCATTCTGAGGGCGGAGTATTCCTTTAATTTGGAACATGCTTCCCTGTTTCATTTTACACATCTGTAAAATGATGGGATATCATTAACTTTTAGCATTTAAGTTTTTGAGGTTTTTTTTTTCTTTTATATTTTTGGATAGGGCAATGACATCTTCACAATCCTGACATTATCCACTGGTTCTTATATCATGACTGATCACTGAGAAAGTGCTAAATATAAAATCGATGCCTCATTTCCACTTCTCTGCAGAGCTAAATGACATATGGGTGAGGTAATTCAAGCATTTAATTTAGGTGTGTTGGAGAAGGGATGCATCTGAAGGTGACCGGATTTAGCTCTCGTAGACCGGACTTTGGCACCTCTGATGTAGAGCATCAACCCCGATGTTCATCATGTGCTTCATTCGCTTGTAATTGGATACCTAAGGTTTACTAGGTAACAGTGAGTTTACACTGAATGTTTTTCAGAATTTGATAATTTATTCTTGGGGTGGCACATGAGGGACCAATCAAATTTTAGGGGTGGCCCGTGCCCCCCCCCCCCTCTGGCCCCACCCCTGGATGCAGGGCAGGAGTGCAGCAGAGAGAAAAACAGTGGAGATTTAGACAGTTTCTTCCAACTGTTGTGATGGGGAAGGTGAGATCGCTAACTAACAAAGACGGGACGAGCTCCAGGTGCTAACCAGGTCTCAGAAAGAATACAGAGAGCAGCATTATGTGCTTCACCGAGACGTGGCTGCATGAACACATCCCAAACTGTGATGTGTCTGTACACGGCTACAAGACGGTCCGTGCAGACCGCAATAAACAACTCAGCGGGAAGCTGAAGGGAGGTGGAATTGCAGTGCTGGTGAACCAACGTTGGTGTCATCTTGGACATGTCACAGAAGATCTGCACAAGAGACACGCTAGCTTCTTGCATCGGATCTGAACAAGATTCTCACTGAAGATCATCCCTCCATCATCCTCCCAGCAGCCAGAAGAACAGGATGACTACAATATTATATTTCCTTCTGGGATCAATGAAGTATTTTTTCCTTTCATTTGATCATTCAGACATCCCGTGATGCATTGAGCAACTTTCAGAGCCATGAAGATATGACATCGCTTGTTTTCTTTTTTTCTAGCCAGGAGTTAAGGTGCTCATTGCACCTTCTTTTTTTTCCCTCTCCACCACCAACGGGTCTTTCTGAGTCTGGTTATGTTGGATGTTCTTCCTTTCCACTGCTACCAGTATGTTCACGATCCAAGAGAGGATCTGACTTTGTTTATGTGATGAAGTAGCATTATATGAACACATTCATTTTGAAATGGTCTAACATAGATTTTAGAATCAGTTTGATTTCATAAGGTTATAAATTGGTTTGAACTGGATGATTTGGACTGGACCATGTGACTCGGTTGTGATCTGGAGCTGAAGCTTGGCTACTGTACGGACGGAAGTAAAGTCTGAATAAAATAATGACACTGCCCATACACAATGGCTTTTCTTTTTCGTCTCTAAACCGCAACAAAATAAGAAAATGAACTGAAAAAAAATCAGGCCGAGATGGAGTAATATAAACAATGTCCAATTTTAATTAAAAACATTCTCTTTTTAATCAAAATATGCAACTGTGTGCCTGATCCTTTTGCCACATGAACAAGCATGGTTTGTGTCCTGATCATATGAGCATTCACACGCAAACAAACACGTATTCACACTCACTCACACCCAAAGGCTATCTATTTACTGTTATCACATGATTGACTTGATTGTTCTGTGAAGCAGAGTGAAGTATTGCATCCAGCAGCAGCTTGGTAAAAACAACATCATATCCTCCATCACTTCAGCTTTTTGAGGAAACATCGGTGTGCTGACTAGCATACAAACCTTCTTCACAGCCATTTGCATGCTGGGATAATCAGCTGATTTCAAAATGCCCAAATAACTGTAACATTGGTAAATGATCTCCTTTCTCTTGCAACAGTGAATAGAAAATGTAAGTAATGAAAGTGTTTTTCAAACCCTGTTGCCTCACAAACTAATTTCATTGCTTAAAAACAGAATTTGAATGGAAACTAAAACACAGAAACATTCAAACCTCAGTGTTGCTAAAACCCCTTTAAACCATCGGACTGGTGTCTTTTTGTAGTTTGGTTTCCATAGGAACAGTTAAAAAGATTTCAAAAAAGTCAAAATTTCAACGTGTAAAACTGAGAGGGAGAGTCTTTTCTCAATAGAAGAGTCTTTATACTCCTGCAGACGGCCAACATCTGCCCAAACAAAGCTTTCCCCGGCAGAGCCGAGAAGAGAATAATTAGCTTTCATTCTTTCTTGTCCCTTGTTATCCTCTTTTACGCTGCCAGGCCGGTGGCATGCCCTCTCCTCACTGCCAGCCTGAGAGATTTTAATTCTCTACTGGCGTCGGCTCTTGAGGCAGAGCAGACACTTCTTCCACCGCCGCCGGCCCGGCAGCCTCTGGCGTGTGTCCCGGTGTCGTAGCGGGCTCTGGTGGCGGACGCTGGCTGAGGATGACCTGCACTACGTAGTCCCTGGAGATGTTGAGTTGGTCCAAGCGCAACCTGTCTGTCAGTGGCCGACCTGAGAAAAACCAGCGCTGGGTTGGGGCGGGCACGCCCTCCTGGCTTTGCAAACGACGCTTCATCATGCCCACCGTGTCTGTGGAGCGGACTGCCAGCCGGAGGTCACGGCCTGTGGAGAGCCGGAGCCGTAGCTGGCATTCCCCCCCTAAACCCGGGTCGCTGGCGCTGCCCGTGGACGCGTCCGCGGCCCCGGAGTCCGGGTCTGAACCGTCAGGCTCATCAGAGCGCTCTTCAATCATGTTGACGGGGGGAGAGAGGCAGTAGACTGGCAGCTGGTATCGATTCCCCAGTTCATCATAACATTCGGTCAGAGCTCCTGGAAGTACAGAACAAAATGTAGAGAAAAAATAAATAAATGAAAAGGAAGTTTTGGGGATTTTTACCATGTTGATAAAAAAAAGTTTAACCATATGATCAAAGTTAACAATAAATAGGAAGCAACATCTATAAAATACACAAGATGTGTGATTATGGAACTTGCATACACATCTTGGAAGCTCTACACAATCACCTTATAGCAGGTTATACGCTACAGGAACTCCCATAATAAAGTAAACAATATATAAAAATGCCAGTCTACGGAAAAGTTCACAAGTAAATAATTAACTAGGAGGTTCCCATCCAAAGCAGTAAATAAGTTAACTGGACATCCGTTTTTTTTTTCCAGTGCTTATTTGGGGTAAAAAAAAAAAAAAATTAAATCCTGTTTTAGGTGGACAACTGAAACATTTACCTTGTTGTTGAATAAAAATATTTAATTGGCTTCTAATATTGCAAATCAAAAAGTGAAAGTCACTTATTTACATATTTTTCCTCTAATTCAACAAAGGTTACATTTCCCATTTCACTGTAAGATAATGAAATAGAGAATTGAGAGTCAGAGTGAAACAAGAGCCAAGACAGAAAGGAAAAATCTGACAGCGAAAGCAGGAGAAAAGTAAAAGGTCAGGAGGACTAAAAAAACAAGTTATGACACTACAGACAGAGTGATTCAGATGCTGAAATTCAAAAGTTCAAATGTGGGGAGGAAAATATGTAGTGCACAGGTCATATTGTTCCCTAGGGGACCCCCTCGGGTCCTCAAGGGGATTTCTGGTCACCCAAAAACTGAAAACAGTTTTATTACTGGTAATGGGTATTTTTGATTGCTGATTTAAAAGTAATATTCTTCTGAACGTTTTATCTTATTGAACATTTACTACCTTTTTTTCCCCGAAGACATCCAATTCTCTTAACAATAGCAAGACGACCACTTCTTCACCCTACAAAGCCAAAAGTATCATATTTGATACATATGTTTCTGAGACATTTTGCATCACTTTATGGTAAAAACTTTGCTAAAAACTCTGCAGAATACAATAAGAAACTTGTCTTCTGCCTCCTAATGGATGCCAAGAAGCAGAAGCACTATATTAATTTAGACTAATCACATGGTAATGAATGGTAGATATAGCCCCCCAATTTTTTTTTTACTTTTATTTTTTACACATTTTGTTAAAGGCTGAAATAAGTACCTCAGATTTTAAAAATGACTCTTTTCACCAGTTTTTCCTAGGTTGGGATTTAAAGGGTTAAAGCTTTTAACAATATCTTGGCACAAGCAACTCGACAGAGAGAGAGATGAGTTTTATAGAAAGTGAACGTGAAATGAGTCAACAGAGGTCCATGTAGGTCTCGGCTCTCGCTATGACAGCAGCTGTAGTCTCAGCTAAGGACGTAACCGCAACACAAGGCTACAGAAATGTTTGCTGTTGGGGTGATTGTGGGGGGAGAAACAAAGAGTGAGTGAGCGTTTTAAAAATATATTGACAAGTCAGTGATATCTTTTAACAGCACTCACAAAAAAAACACCAATCCATCACTTTAATCCACCGACAGCGTCGTTCTTCCATGAGTACAGAGCAGCAACAGGAAAAAGCTTCAATAATAAGCTCATGCAACTAAATAATTGTTCTGCATAGCAACATTTTAACAAGACTACAACATTCATTTAGGGCGTAAAATCTTTGTACCCCTGCCTGATCCTAAACTGAAATGTATAAACAAATCTCAGGCAAGAGATTCATCAGCCTCCAGCCCACTATATTTCAGCACATCTAAATAAACTCAACCAGGCTTCTTGGACCACTTTCATCCTAATCTATTAAATTACTTTGTGACAAGTAGCTGATAAAGCAGGCGTACTATTGTCACAAGAGGCAAATATAAACACAACATATGAGAAATGGTAAGCAAGCTTGGATATGACTATCTGTATCTCAATATCTTGTCCTGTTTTTTAATCCTCTCTACTATGCTTGCTCCCACAAATCCACAGCCGAGTTGGTTCTCAGCCTCACTTTCTGAACACAGAACCCTCATCAGTTGATGCATTTCGGATGAACAGAGAGAAAAGTCTCCGTAAAAGGACAGGAAGGGTTTAGGAGAAAATGTCATAACTCTATTCCGTTTCTTTAATGGCCCCAACAAAGTCTCCACCAGTAATGGAAGTAATTCAGAACATTTTGAGGATTACAGACATGCTGTACTGTGGCCTGACGCTTCTCTCTATGCTTGAAAAGCCTCTAGTGACAACTCAGTCAGATGGATCTCTACATCGGAGATGTGTGGAGCAGGATTTACTGTTCAGAGTCACTGACATGTTATTCCTAATGAGCTCTTCCTACAGAATATTGAGTTTTCGTCTTGGTTGTCTTAAACTTACTGAACAGAACTAACAGGAAACTGCCATAAGGTGTTAGAGCGTTTCCGCATGCAAAAACTAGGAAGGGTGCCAGAATATCAGATCTGGGTCATGATACTCTTTTGGTACCCCTACATTGGGTGTAGGGGTGTGCGATATGGCAATATTAGATTGTAAAGGATTAGAAGGTGTAGACGATCTGACAAAATGAGATCATATGGATTGTTTAGGTTAAATTCTATAAGTTGTAGTTCTATGCTGATGGAGTTAAAGCAGAAGGCGGAGTAATAGCACCGGAAACCATGGTGGCAGTGTTGAGCAGAAAGAACGGAAAGAAAAATACTGTAGAAGAATGAAGACAAAGACAAAAACTGGTCAAATTACACAAGCTTTAGACATAAAGCTTTGTTAGCATTTAGGCTGTGTTGGGTGGTTAGAAAAAACTTCATAGCGACACATTATGGCCACCAAAAGCATCTGAAACCAACGTAGGATTGCAGTATTAACCATGAACTCAGCACAGCCCCCTGGTGGCAGTCCACCATAAAAACAGATAAAAGATTTGGAAGCACAAGTTTCATATACATACAGTATAACCATGATGAGGACAGCCCTGCATGAGGACGTATTTATGTGCAAAATGAAGCTTAATGGGCCTTGTAGTATGTTTATATTGTTTCTATGTGTTAGCAAAACGGAAATCTACTTAAAATCTGTTCAGAAAGTTTCTGTGGCCTAAATTGACTTTTTTTTTTTCTTAATTCTCTAAAGGATGTTTACACGCTGCAATTTGATGTTTGGCCAAGAGAATCATCACTTCATGTGTGACTTGGCAAAGCGGGCGAAGTGCCATGTTGAAAGATACCTTGGATGTTTTGTTTGAGGCCACATGCCGAATAGAAAGTGCACATACTGCTGGATGTTCACCATTCTCCTCCTTTGTTTCTGTGTCACGTACTTCTTTGTTAGAATCCAAGGAAAGTGCTGTGATACTATTAGACAGCTGATACATCTATAGCTTCTTCCCCCGCCTGCCAGGTAAGGCCAGGCTTGGCTGTGAAAACCAAAGGAGAGATAGTCTCCTGTTGGTATTAACTCTTCTTTTTCATGTGCTGCCAGATGTGAGCTAGTCACAGATTTACAACCAGCATCTAACTGATAAAGTATACACATACTAATGAGTTTCTGGAGCCACCTTATTCCTCCAGAGTCTGGGACCTAATGCCATTCTTTAGGGCCAGAATCATCACATAGTTTTTACTGAATGTGGGATGGAGAGGACTGTGTGACCTGCCAAGAGTCCAGACCTCAAGCCCAACTGAACACTTGTGGGAATCTGTGCTGTGCATGCCAGAGTGACCAGCACAACCATGATAGTTGATCTTCAACAGCTCCTGCTTAAGGAATGGGATGCCATCCCACAGCAAAATGGGACAAAGCTGGTGACCAGCAGGAAGAGGGGGCGCCAAGCTGTTGTAACTGGGAATGAATCTTACACACACACACAACTGAGGGAGCTCCATCCTTACAAGTTCTACATTGTTCTAAAGGTGACCAATCTTTCCAACAACGTGTCATATAACACCAGCTGGCATTTTAAAAAGGGATACATAATTGAGCAAACACAAATTTCCTGACTTCTCGTGCTGAGTTTATTCAGTGGGCTGGTGGAGCGAAGCTAAAAAATTACTGCTGAGCTGAAAGAAGAAATAGAAAGAGAAGTAAAAGTAAAAGAGGGTCTGTAAGCGGACAATTTCTGCAACTCATTATCTAAAAGTGAAAATGGAGCAGCAACATTTTCTGAGTGATGAAAACATTCACTGATCTGCCTGCTCCCTGGATTGCAGCGCTGGTGAAGTGAAACAGTGATGTCAGTTCGAGGGAATCCACAGCTGCAGCCCAGCAGGATCTGATCCGACCCAACCAAACCAGGAGTGGAACAGGACAAAATACTGTGCTCACAAAAGGATATCACTGGTATCTCATCCAAGCAAAGATTCTTCTATCTTTTGCGACTATCTTCCAGAACCCTGACTCTCTCTGGGTTCCTGCAGACAAACTGATTTGGGGAGGAATACGAAAATGTTTGGGCCGATAGCTGCACTGTGAGGAATTAAATCTGATACAGAGATACATTTACAGTACCCATGATGTTGTGCTGGGGCTGCACAAAGTCAAATATAGATTAATAATCACTAGAGCAAGTCAAACATTTATTCTTGACTTCAAACAACATTCAGCAGACCCGTTTGTGAAATCCTCTACATATTATCACACCATTTAGTCCGTACAATGATGATATCTCAGTGGTTGGAGGAAACAAAGGGAAGACTTTTCAGTCTTTTGCCATTTTTTTAAGTTTACATCTCCCATGGGGTCAAAACCAATTTCATTGAAATGGCAGGCAGGGAGATGGTTTCTATGAGAATTTCTTTGCTGTATTGTACGGTTGGGAGAAAAAAATTTTGGGATTTTTTGTTTCATGGTTATAAAAATCTGTTTTTTGGGGGGTAAGAAACGTAAAAAGAACACAAAAGAAGTGAATCAGAAGAAAAGCAAACCATCATAGCTCTACTAATTCCTTTACACCCCAACTGCGGCCAATTAATAAAAAATGATTCACCTGCGGAAAAAACAGGACAGAAAAAAACAACTCAATTTGATCAGCCCGTTCTAAACAGCTGGATGGTGACAGGTTTATCAAACGTATCTGGCATTTTCCCCACCCTGTCCTTTGGAGATGTGGTTTTGGGTGGATGTCTGGAAAGAGGGCGTTGAAATATTTAATTGTGTATAATTTCAAAAAAAGTAGCTTGCTCAAAGTTTTTCCAGGATCTCCTACCCTAATTTAAACTGCGGCAGGATCTCACATCTTAGATACATCTAAGACTGAAAAATAAAATAAAATAAAATAAAATAAAATAAAATAAAATAAAGCCCAAGTTTTCATTTTAATGTGGATTCTTTAACATCAATACAAGATAAACATTATGCATAAAGGCTGAAAAAAAAAACTAAATAAATATATCTTCTATTTGTACCTAGATCAGACCTCTGACAACCATCAATATGTTTCAAGCAGGTTCTGGTTCTGCTTGGACCACAAGCTGCAAACCAGCATGCAAAGCATGACACTACCGCTCCAAACACACCTCTGGTCTTTGTGGTGAAATCTCTGTCTTATCTGACCACAAAACTTCCCCCGAATGGCCTTTTCTTTGTCCATCTGGTCAAACTAAACTGCAAACTAAATGGTGTTTTTCTATGTCCATTATGTTACAAAACATATGAAACTGAAGCTGGCGGTTACCGTACAGTCGATCTAAACAACCAACAAGAAGTTAACTGACTTGTTGAGCTTTCAGCAGCAAGCTGAATAATAATCATGGGTATAGACAAACTTTTGTGTCAGTATATAATCCTGTGTTTATTTCAGAAAACTCATAGTAAATCAAAACCTAGACTCTATCAGGGCGTTTGTCTTTCGAAGATGCGTGTTGCTCAATCAGCGTCCTGCTGAAGACCAGTAAAAAGAAACAGCTGAAAGCAATTCTGTGTGGCATTCATATCCGCGAGGAGTGCATGTTAAGTTAGAACAGGGGTCGTGTGTGAACGGTTAAGTGTGTACTCTCTTTGGTATACTTATATGAGCTTCTTAAAGTCCCGTTTTCAGGGGACCAGAAACACCCTTCTCAATACATTATTGTTGATGCTTCATGCAGTAGAAGTCTGGCCTTTAAAATCGGATCTTCAACTCGTATGAACTACTGGCTGAATGCTGCAGATGTCGAGGACCAGGTCCATATTCAGCGAAGAATTAATAAAAGTCAGATGCCAAAAAGGAGAGCGTGGATGTTAGTCACGCGAGCTGAATTAAAAGTTAATATGTGGCAACGTTTACTTCTGTCTATTGTACTACTGCATCATATTTTACCAGGAAACTAAAACACACTTGGCTGGAAAGTTTTACTGCATTGTTTTGCTTCTCATTTCTAAAACTATAAATGTAGTCTATAAATACTAGGTACGCATCTGTCTAGTAGCAGAAATGTATGTCACATCCTGTCAGAACCATCACACCGTCTTTCTGACACATAATCTGCCTGCAACCTTTAACAGCAGGAGGCCTTTTGAACTTGTCATAACAGGAAAAGCAAACATAAAAGATGCTTTT
>JBBDHI010000016.1:13392108-13402274 GCA_037177115.1 Craterocephalus stercusmuscarum
AATATGTATGAAGAAACAACTATTGAATTTATAACCGTCCAAAGCAAAGTTAACTCATATAACGTTTCAATGATAGATTTCTAGAAAATTATTTGCAAATTTTCTAAAACATTATTTGAGGGTTCACAAAGATCTGTTTTATGCACTGAATTGTGTAAATGATGATGTTAATGTTTACTTTGGACGGTTATAAATTCAATAGTTGTGTTTTCATACATATTAATATTATTAAATGAAAAACACTTAAAAACACATAAATAATGGAGCAATAATCATGAAACAGGAAATTATTTGATGTGGCATGGGTGTTTCTACCACCAATGTGCCTGAATGTACCACTCCCCAACAGCAGTGTCTGCACCCCCATACACAGATGAGTGTGACTATAACACACATTTAATACAAGCCACTGGATATGCTTATACTTTGTTTGTATTTGAAGACATTTCTCTCTGGCATTGACCCAATATTTAAGCAATGAGGTTATATCTAAACTGCAGAGCTATTTTCTGATAAATATACCTTTATCAGCTCCTTTTTGGTGACTGGGAATTACTCAGCTTGCTATCTTAAAGAACTAAACATATGTGGTTTTTCACAAAGGAAGTTACCTCATGTTATCATGAGTCCATCATGTACAGCTGTGTACATGCCTTTGCATTTCTCTCCCCCTCCTGATAACCTATGTCCGCCGCCTGCATTCTGTCCTGACATTGTTTCATGACTTAGTACATTTTTCGTGCCTTGTTAATATCTAGCTCTTAATTTATGGTGCCTGTTCCTTTTATGTTTACATGATAAAGCCCAGCCCACTGACAGAAAGAAATGGGAAAAAAAGCACCACATAAAAGCTCTTGTTCAAACCCTTACGCCACTAAGACTCCAAAATAGTATCTGACCAAATGGAACATCGTGTACACTTCGGTTAAATGCTCTGACTTAATCACTTCACCTAGATATACAACAAGCACACAGGTTGATGCCAAAAGCTGAGTTTGTGAAATGCTATAGTGACAGGAGCATATGCATTATGCAATGCAAACGAGCCAGTGCTGCAGCGCTGCAGCACGGCCAGTCACCTTAAATACATCGGAATAAAACACACCCCTCTGCTGTGGGTATGTTGGATGCATCCAGGATTGCGGGGAATAGAATACTGTACATACGTGTGATAGTCGTAAAGTGGATTTTATGGCATCGGTCTGTAAATAGGAACTTTTGCTGCCATGCATTTATTTATTCATCGCAATGCACACATGCATTAAAAAAAATGACATTTGCTTTTATTTATGCAGGGCAAGCTGGCTGACCATTTACACAGAGGTGGCCCAGCTGACTGCAGACACATGGTGATTCATGTTTGCTATTCTGACTGTGCATGTCAGCAGCCGGGGGTGGGACGGTGAGTCCTGTTAAGACAGCAAAGGTTTAAGATAAGTAAGTTGTGTGGAGGGGGAACCTTATTTTGCAAGCTGCTCGTAGGTTTCATAGCATCTGTTTGTGATTTCATATGTTTACCTGAAAGGAAGCCAAACCTTCGGTTTATGTTTTCTGCACATCTAGAGGCTCTTTAGTTAATTGGATCATCTGTGCTCACTCACTTGCATGTAAGATGGCTTTAATCCAACGTAATTAGAACAGTCACAACACTTTTTAATGGCAGCTCTGAAGAGGCGCATTGATTCGCATGTTTACACAGTTCCCCAGTGGTCAATGAGCGGCGTGTTGAATTTTAGGATACATTTCAAAAACACCAGGGAGGACCAAGACAAGTTTGTTGGTTTATGACAATCATGGTACAAGCGGCATAAACGGCCGCCCTGAGCAGACAAAGCCTCACAGTGCCGTTACACTGGCCCAGACATTTATTTTAAGTGTCAGCATTGTAATTCAGTCTGCAGCCCTTAACAGCATCTTTGTGTGAAAATTTGTCATCATGTGGAAAATGCCCACAGTTCAGGGAATACTTGTGTGAGGGAAATGATGGATCAGCAGGAAAACTGACTGCAGACCCATCAATGTGTCACTAGCAATGCCCAGTTCAGATGAAACGAAATGAAGTACAGCACAGATTGGCTCTGACAGATCATCATGCACCTCATGCATGATCAGTGTAACCGTGAAATTGATTTCTCCTTTGTTATTCACATCTTTGTAATGACCTGTGTTTATTGAATCATAAAGTCTGAAGCTGGGCCTTTCCCAACACTACTCACCCTCTTACTGTTCTGAAGATCTGTGGCTGCTCTATGCTCCCGCCAATCAGATCAATAATAATCTTGGCAGTTGCTTGCATGAATTCAGCCTGTGGCACAGACTCTGATTGTCTCCCTACAAACAGTCAAACACAACAAAAGCTGGTCATGATCAAACACAAAGGATTTACTGAGACATGAAAATTCCAAGGCAGATGTGCCTCAGTGATCATGATTACACTGAGCATGCACCGCACATACGTGCACATATTCATGCATGCACATGGACAACAGTGTGAAAAGTACATAAGCACACAGCACCCATCTTTAGCCGTGTTAGGTAGAGTAAACACAAGACAGCAAGTAACAGTAACAGGAAACAAATACTTTGCGGTCCAGATCCTGTAGTTTTGATTCTCAGGACTCTGGAAAACTATGTTGAGTCAGCATTGCTTTTCATTTAACAGCTGCAGGAATTATGGGATGTGAATGATTTGGTTTAGATATTTTAGATGCGTTTGGTTGAAAGCACTTGATGTACCCTGAATGTATCATGACAGAGAAACTCGGGTTTGTCGATGATTTTGTCAATTTTATGAAATCTTCTAAAAGTGTTGCTGACATTAAATATTTTTGTGATCCTAAAAATAGCACCTAAATTGTCTGTTTTTCTACGGTTGCTTTAAGTGACACTAAAACACTGAAATTAGTCATTGTCTCATCGATAGTGGTCTATATGTTTGTTTCAAGTCATCCATTGGACCACAGTTTGTGGGTGTGTGGTGTGTTTATTGCATGTGAATCATGTATGCAAAGCAAACCTGCAGTGTGAGTTTTCTTACCTCCAGGCTTTGTTTTCTGTTTCAATCCAGCGACTTCATCTTCCAGATCATTTTAAGTCCACAGCATAATTACAATTTGTTTGTTCTCTATTTTGTCTTGCGGTATAAAATTGTGTGTGAAACACACTTTGTTTCACTCTTTGTTCTCATTCATGCGTATGCACACTCTTTCAGCCCTCAGCCACATTTCGAAGCAGTTCAGCCTGTTACCCTTTTTATAAGCAGCCCAGGATGACATCACAGCAGGACGGTAGCCAATCAGAAGACAAGGGTCGGCTTTTAGTGGATATCATATGTCTGCAGTGTCCAGATAGCACCGCTGCCCTTTGGTCCTTTGTGAAAGCAAAGTTTTTCACCTTTTTAATTCTGAGTATTGCTTCTTTTTTTGTCAGCACCAGCCAACTTGCAAAAACATCTAGAAGCGGCAACATAAAACCACAAACTTCTTGTTTTGGCTGCTGTATGGTTTCACTCCTGCAGCTTTTGCCCATAGCACGACATGTTTGGTTTTAAACTTGCTTTTGCCCTTGCACATTGTAGTTCTGTAGCGAGCTCTGAGGTGTGCATTCTGCTCATAGTACGATAAATTGCCTTTCTTTGGTGTGTAGTTTAAAACTGGGGTTCCCAAACTTTTCCATGTCAAGGTCCCCACGCAACATTAGCCTCTGGCCAGGGACCCCCACACTTTCAGACAATGCTACAAATAAGAAACATAAACTTTTAGACTTTATTTTCTTACTTTTCTTCACTCTTCAGCAGTGACATTTGTTAAGCATGAAAAGACAAAGATCCCCCAAAAACGCTGTAACTGGAAATAGATTTACCCTGCAAAGGCACTACTGCTTTTCCCCCCCTCGATTTTGAAAAAATAATAATAATAATAATAATAATTCTTAGCTTTCCCCAGAATTCTGAGGACCCCCAAGCCCCCCTTGGCGGCCCCCCAGGGGGCCCTGGCCCCCACCTTGAAAACCACTGGTTTAAAAGACATAAATCGGGCAGATATAAGATTCATTTTAACATAAACGTATTTACATCCGTGTAAAACCAAACTTAGACAGAAATGAAGATGAATTGTTAGTTTGTCACATAATTTATTGATCACTAAGTCACACAAAAATTTATATAAAAAAAAAATCATCCGCATGATAAAATCAGATCCCAGAATCATAAGAAGAGTTTTAAATGTGTCGGGTCTGTCACTGATAGGCTGGTTTCAGACCAGCTTAACTCTTAAAGATAGATTGGTCTTTTTATGGGCTGAAAAAGTGATGGGCATAATCAGCTACTGTAAAGAAGGACAGCGGTGTTTATTTTAAACTGAGGCTCAAAGTTTAGACCTGAATCTTCACAAAGCACGACTGCGAACATTGATTAACTTTAACATCTGTAGTCAAGGAGTTGCTGAAGTGGATCAATGGCATCTCTGTTCATAGAATCATTGCCTCATCCTCTGTGAAATAAGGGGACACCAGGAATACATGAGGTCCGTAGAGCAGGATATGCATCTGTTTGTGGGCTAATGCCCTGCAGAATTTAGATGTTTCCCTGCTGCAACAAACCAAATCAACGGGTCACTGATTGATGCAGAACTTGCCATTTGAGTGAGGTTTCTCTTTGCAACTTACAAAGATCAGAATTAGAAATCCCTTTTGGATGCTTCCAACACACCAAGAATATGCAAAACTTGTAAGTGTGGAACAATTCTTCAGTTGATTTGACATTTTTTCTGATTCATTGGCTGGGGCTTAACAAGTTGAAGAAAACTAACCAATGGAACAAACTGCGTAAACATGAAATCCCAAACACAGACTTTCCACCCAGGAAAGGCTGGAACCTTTCCCAGCTGTCATAAGGCAAGTGTCAGGGTATAAACAAGTCACCAGCCCACTGATACGCTGACACCAGGCACTCTATAATCTCCATTTAACCTATAATGGATGTTCTTGGACTGCGAGACAAAAGCGGCGTAGCTGGAGAGAACCCACTGAGCCACAGAAATTATATGAACTTCATATGGAAAGACACAAACCAAGTAAACCTAAACAAGTAATCCTGCAGTCAGACAACGCTGCTAACCTCAAGCCCCTGTTTTGGCCAAACTAAGTCATCCAGCCCTGAAAAGACATAACTTGAGTTCTCTTGAACATCCATAAAGCCCACAGAAAACCTATTCTTTGATTTTGTGGAACCCTCTCGGCCACCCTCGGTTTTATCACCATGTGGTCCACCAACACAGATGCAGCTCCACACAGAAGCTAGCAGCCTACAGCAAACGACAGGGCAACCGCCTGCCGAGCTGACTGCTAACTTTGCAATGAGATCAATTGACTTGCACAGATCTGCGGTAGCGTACGTGGCTAAACATGAGACTGACTTATTTTTTTATCAATGTACACATATTGATTTGTTTTGGCTTAGGCTGGTATTGTGTTTAATGGTTAAATTGTGACATGCTGTATTGACTACACTGTTAAATCAACCCTATTTGATCTTGAGGAATAGACCTGTCCTCATGAGATACTATTCTTTGTCAGACTTCATTTGAGTGCAGCCTTCTGCGATGTCTGCTGGAGCGCCTCCCCTGAGTACGAAATTTGTTTACACTCTATAGCATGGCCTCAGATGTGATCCTTGGACTTGAAGTCATTGATACTCTGCAGGAAGACATCAGGCAGTATGCCAAAAAAACCCGGCACATTACTGTAGGCAGTATGCAACCTTCTAACAAGACAATGAAATGGAACATGCAGCCAATGTGGCCAAAGCATTATCAGCAGACGGTTATATAAACTTACATAAGTGGCCTCGCCAGAGTTCAAGATTTGAGCTCAGAATGCAGAATGTATGGACGGAGCAAAACGCAAGGCTTGAGACTTACAGATATTTCAGAGAAACAGTCTTAATATTTTTTAATGTGGCATTTTTGCTGTAAATCTAAATCAAACTCAGTCTATTTCATAAAAACTTCAACTTATTAACACAATACTTTTGCTGTTTTCACCCGAAGAAACCTATCAGTCAAATTGCAATGTTCTGTAAATCAATATTAAACACGTTGAATAAAATGTGACATGCCTTGATTTTAATTAGGTTCCAGCCGTCTGGACCGGCATACTTTGTAGTGAAATGAAGGTTGTATGCATGTTTACAGCTATAAAATTGTAAGTAGGCTACAAACAAGGCAGGCAGTGAGTCAATAAGTTCTCCACTACAAAACAACTTTGACCCACAAGTGCATCCTGAAATAAAACTTATATGAGCATTTACACATCAGAGCAAAAGTCATTCTTAAATTTTTACTTTAAAGCAATATGTTTCTGAGCGTAACTGTCAGCACATTTACCATCATTATATACATTCCTGGGGCCATCGTTGTCCTACAGCTCCATAGAGAAACCACATGCCTCTACTTTTTTCCCAGCCCAGAGCATCACATGACAGCCCATTTAGCACGCTCACCACAGCTTCAGCAAAGAAACCCAAGAAGACATTATTGGAGGAAGTAAGGAAAAGAAACATACTGTACTGTAGGACATCTTTTACTAGTTGGAGTACTCAGAAAACTCACTCAAAAGGCACTAAGATGGAAGCCAAATCAGCCTTAGCTTCTCCATCTAAGGCATGGTGCAATGGCATTTTTTAAAATAGTTTTTAACGGCCATTTTGTTTTTCTTTCTTTGTTTTAGTGAGCTGATAACACAACAACATTTTCCTATAACAATTTATTCACGTCCTGTTCAACAACCTGCATGACTTGTTTCAACTGATCCACTGATCAACCCAATATTTAGGCCTAAAAGGATTTTTCATTTATTTTGAAAATTAAATAAATGAATTATAACATAAACACAACAGAAAAATAATCTTTCCCTGGTTGGACTGAGATAATGCCGTTACTTGGTAAATGTTAACAAAGGTGAAAGTGAGGGCTTACATTCACATACAGGTACTCTCACAAGTTATAATGACAGCATATTGTGCAATTATGATTATGGCTCAGGAGTGATTTATAAAGTTGTATTTAGGAGGAAAGTCTGGATTTAATATAAATCCTGGAGCCGCCAGTATATTTGGACCTTATTGGCATTAGATAGAGTGCCTAAAAGTTTAAATAAGCAGCACAAATCCCCACTGTACCACTAAATGTACCAACCACATCTATAGGTAAAACCATGTGAGTGCTTCATCAGTGAACACAGTGTTCTGTCTATTCCAGTATATGATTATGTTAACCTCAAAAGTAACCCTTAATGCACCACATATGATGCACATACAGGTCAGAAATGAGGCCAGGAAGCCAGTGGCTTACTGTAGCAGTAAATAAACACTCCAACACAAACAGTTCATTTCTTAATGCTTTTTCCTGTTGGTGAAGTGACATACATAAAAAAAACACAAGAAAAGAAGTGATAGCTGTCAGAAGACAGTTTCTCATCCATCTGGTGATTTGTGAGGTAATGCCAGCACAGTCAGGCTTTGTACTGTCGAGGGGAAACAGGAAATCCTCAAACTGCAGCACTTTTTTTTTCTTTTTTCTTTTTTTTCTACCTCTTTTAATCTAATTTTGCCTCAGTGTGACGTCTTTTAGTGCATATTTGTCAAGCACACTAGAGTTTCATCAGTGGCCAGAAAAATCGATTGGTGGGCTATTTGATAATTCATCTTGAGAGCACCTTTTCATTTCAGCTGGCGTGCAGCTCACTTGGTTCAGGAGGCGAGCCATCTCTCTGCTCGTGCAAATGCAAGTCGCTGATCTACCCGCAGCCAGTTCAAACAAAGTTTTCCACGCCTGAAACGGAAACCAGAGGTGGTATAACAAAGAATGTGGTGCCACTTCTGTTGCGTGTGTGTCCTTTATGTTGCTCTTGTTCACATGATGATCGAGCCTCTCTTGAGAAAAGAGACACAGGGCGTTGAGCGTGGTCATATCCTCCGGTCTAAAACATTCCTCTTGGCGCCTCTTCCTGCGGGAACCTACCCCTTCCTTTATCTCTCCATACCCTCCACCCATCATCATACTCCTCTAATCCTGACGTGTTTCATTTCAACACATTTTGTCATAATTTACTTTATCTCTGTTTTCTACAGAGAGATAAAAAAAATGCAATCAGATTTTGTGCAGGAGAGATGAATTTATAGTTTATTTTTGCCCTGAATCTAACCTCACACTGAAAAGACAACGTTGTAGAATTAAACAATTTCATGGATCAGTAATTCAATCACCGGTCTATGTTGTACATCTTCGATAGGGCTTGAAATTGTACTGATCGCAGATATGGCAGTTTCATCGCATGTTGGACAGGACATAAACTGTAAGATAAACCTTCCAGCTTGCTGAGCTGCCTTCAGCTGAAAAGCATATTTGCACCATACATGCAAGGAAATGCCTCTGTCACAGAAAAGTGCTCTATGCTAACTGTTGGGAATCCTAAAGTAAACACATTCCCGACAATAGGTGGGATTTTGGTGCCACTTGTTTGTTCTTCAAAGAGTCACCCGCTCTGTATCCTGAACATTTTGAGAACACACCGTACAGTTTCCTGCTGGTACTCCCAACAAATACTAGTCTGTTCTTATACCTGTATGCCTATATAGGACCGGCATCAACCACAAAATGAATTCTGATCTATTGAGAAAAATGCTTTAACCCTATAATGCCGTTTGTATAATATTTGATACAGTTTCTGAGACCTTTTGCATCACTCATAGGTAAAGTATTTGCTCAAAATTCTGTTATACACAGTCTGATACATCTGGTCCTTAAGTCCATAAGGCTTATGGACATAAGTTTCACCGAGGAGATGATGAGGAGACAGGTTTTATCGTTTTGGTTTTACCCTACGGGTCTTTTTGCAACAACTGATGTTTTCATTATTCAGTTCAGTTCATTAAGTAGTGATTTTTTTTCTCCTCTTTGTCATTCTATTGATAACCGGATGCTTTTGGGCCAAAATGTGTTGGAGGGAGCTTCTAAACAATATAACAATTCTATTTATTCATTGTTTCAATATTTTACTGAAGCGGCTGCTTGACTCTTTATCAGGGAACCCTGCTTTCTCTTCTGGAGAAGTAATTTCAACCAGGTTTAACAAAAGACTGAATGGAAATTTTATTTATATTTTTAGCTGTAAGTTTAGCAGCTGGTTTAGTTTTAGAAGTTGTGTTAAGTTCAGATTATTGATGTTGTTGTAGTTTCTCTGGTTTAAATAGAGCACTAGTTGTTGCCAAATTTTGCAGTGTATTTTGGATATGTTGCAAATTAGACTGTTTTTTAAGTTAATGCTGCGTCTCAGCAGCAGGTTTAGTAGAGTTTCAGATCTGTCAATGCTGCTGCTCCTACGACCAACTGCAGCTAATAGTAAGCTACATTTCTGCAAATAGCACAACTAATAACTCAGTTAAAGATATACTTTTGATGAGTGATTATAAGAATATAATAAATTATGTTTTGTTTTAAAATTCATATTATTTCCATTGTTTCACATCAACCAATTAAGAGAATAATCCAATTTAAGATTAAAGCAGTTTGAATCAGAGTAAAACACATTTCACACATTTATTTGTTAATGCAAATAATATTTTGATATAAATCAATTCAAATGAAAGTGTGGCCACTCTTAACTCTGAACTTTTTGTCTGTTTTTTACTGTTAGTTGCCCTCATTTATCAGATTGTGCTGTGACACTCACTTGTGGCTTTTACAGTGTGGTAAAACTCATGGAGTACCACAGAACTAAGAATTCATTTGCGGACCAAAACTGACCCTCTCACAGTCAAAGGCCACTTTACTGTAACTGTGCGTTCAGACAAAAAGCGGCAAAAGCGGCAAGGACGCCGGAAGTCAATACATTTCCAATGAGTACCGGGCGTCTTGAGCGGCCAACGCTTTTGCCGCCGTCTGCCGCGCGTCCAGGGCATCTTGAGCGGCAAAAGCGTCCAAAGCGGCACCAAATTAGAAGTTAAAACTCAGTTAACTTTATGGTAATGAGCAATGATGCGGTTCAGCGGCAACTGGCAGTAACCAATCAGAGTAGATTCTTCGATTGAGCGGGCTGCAGACAACAACGCATATAACTTGGTTCCGAGAACACTCGTTCCGTCATGGACGCCAAGACGCTAATAACCA
>JBBDHI010000016.1:13462415-13479340 GCA_037177115.1 Craterocephalus stercusmuscarum
ACAATTCAAAGTGCTTTACATACAACATAAAAATTACAATAAACACAAAATCAAACACAATCAAAAACGGTGATTAAATCTAAAATCACGATCTAATGTTCCACTTGTTTGCAGCATAATAGCTAAGAGCAAAAACCAGGATTTAGTCTAAAGTAAAATAAAGGTGCACATCATGATCTAATGTTCCACTTGTTTGCAGCATAATAGCTAAGAGCAAAAACCAGGATTAGGTCTAAAATAAAAGGTTGAGTGGGTCTCTCTGGCACTGCTATAAAATTGATTAAATAAGATTTGACACATAGAAGCTACTGTTTTTTTAAAGCTATATTTAACCAAGAAAACCTAATTGAGATTAAACCTCTTTTCCCACAGTTTCCTGGCCAAGCCATCAGCAGAGCATGTTACAAATACACAACAAAACACATTCAAACTGTCTTGAAGTTTAATAACAAATTATCAAGCATTTTCAAATAGATTTAACTTCTTACAAGTCATCCGATGAGACCAAGTCCGGAAGAGTCGAGTCTTTTTGCAGTTCATTCCATCCAAAAAGCACTGCAAAGAAAAAAGCTAAATTTTCTCCATTTGAGTTTACACCCGTGGACTGGGAAAATAAAAATGACTGTGAATAAAGTTTGTCTGGGCCTGAACTCTTCAGCTGGAGAGCAGTAGAAAGATAGGACGGTACAGACCAGAGGAGAAGTCAAACGGACATCATTATTAGGCAAATTTTGGCCTCATTAGATACATTACATATGTAATATTTAGTATTTAATTTATAGTTAGCTGTTTTTCTTTCTTTTTTCCCTTCTTCATTAAATGTACAAACTAACTGTAAACAGCAATACAAGTAAGTGGCATTTGCAAATAGTAAAAGCAATCTTATATAAACTGGTAACAGTTATTGCATCTTTCTGATCATTTGAGCATTAACTGATTTGTATCTACATTGCATTTTACTGTTGCTGGGTGTGGATGTTACTTTATAATCTAACAGGACCATCTGTAAATCATTCAATCAATTTTCAAGCAAATACTTGTTCACAATAACAAATCGTTAATGGGAATAAGACAAATTCTAAACAGAGTGCAAATAAATAAAACAGTCGTAACTGAACTTGCTTGGTACTACTGATATATAACGCAATAAAATGATCAACTAATTTCATGGTGTTTTCAGGGATTTCAGCAAAACTGTTCTGGAAAGATGGTACTTCTGCTCAGAACAGCACTAGCATTAGGACCCAGCGAAGCCCTGGCTGATGAACAAGCCGCCGCCGAGTCAAACTGTAAACTGTAGCGGTCACTGTGACTCACTTGGCCGCTCCGAGACCCGCCGAGAACCGTGGAACCCGTGGAGAACACGCCTCACTACTTAGCTTCTTTTTAAATGAAACGACGAAGGGATTAAAACTGGAAACATCTCGGGAGATAAAGACGTTTTCAGGTGACATGGACTCCAAACGCCAGAGCGGTAAGTAACATAACAACAAGCCTTTTCATATGTTGAGAACTTTATTACAAAGCGTCCATAGAGTGCTCCGGTTAATGTATTTCTAAAGACTTTGAAGGAGTTTAGATAAAATAACTTTCAAATTATAGTAAATAAACTCAGTACAACAAGACTTAACACAAATGAAGGACATTTCACGTGCTTATTGAATTATAAATGTCGTTACTGTAGTTTCCTCTGATAAAACAAACCGAGTGCGCCTCGCGCCCTGTTCTACCGTTGGAGTACGCTGGCGTGATGTCATGCAGCCACGCGCAGTGTGTGTCTGTGTGTGTGGATGGAGGAGGAATCCTCAGGTAGAGTGATGCAACCTGATGCCAACAGAGAAGTGCCCTGTTGGAAGCTGCGCTGCAGGAGAGGAAGCAGCAGCGGCGGCAGCTGAATGGCTGCTCTGTTTAAAGCCCTTCAGGCCGCAAGGCTGCGAACAGGAAGCTGCGTTATGTGACACCAGGTGATGAACAAGTCCGAGCTGGATTTCTTGTAAAGCTGAAGCTAAATAAATGCAACAGAAAAATTTATTAGATGAGCAATATTTTGATTTGACTAACTTCAAAGCCCCCATCATGTTGTGAAATTAGTTTATTACTGTCCAAACAGTTGTTGCAGAATTGAAATCAGACTTTAATAATCATGCTAATAGGAGCTGCTGAAACTCAGAGGTGTTCAAATCAATCACCAGCATGTTTTACTTTATATTATCCAGTATGATAAAAACATTATTGAAAAAAATCCTTTAAGGATAGAAGCATCCCCAAAGTCACTAATTTTATTTGTACAGTAATATCAGCCATGTGATTATATTTCCAGTGATGTTTTCATGAATCTACTGTATTTACAGTAAAATGATTTGGAATGGATGGTTTCTCAGAGCACTTATTTCTCATCTGTCATTAATCACTTCTGTCACAGATATCTGGAAATGGACCTTTCTAGTTTTTTTTACTAAAACTTTTAGCATTGACCCCAGCTGTGTTGTTTATATATATCTTACTAGGCAATAATAATGTAAAACTGAACTAGCATGCAGAATGCTGGGACCCTTAATACATCACTAAAACCTGTGCTCTTCCTGCTGTGGCATGCTAGAATATTACAATAGGATTAAAGTCACACAGAAACATTTAAACATATGCACATATCCTTATTTATGACTAAATTATATGTGCAAAGCCAGTGGAACAAAATAGAATAATTGATTTTGGTCAAACGGGAGGAATTTTGATCTGGGCAAACAAATGACAGATAGCAACACTTCATACAGTCTTTAATTTGAGTTTTCTTTTAAATAAAAATCTTTTTTCTTATAATACACATTTTATACAGTTTTTAATCAGGCCAAGTTGATAAAACTCAATAAGTATTGATTGCAATTTAAACACTTACATGCAGCCCTGTCATTTCTCTCTGTTTAATAAGTCTTAAAGGCCTTAATGTCAAAGATGGCTGTATTACAAATCCTGACTCTATCCCCTTCATCCGCCCACCTTCCCATTAACTTCAGGAACTGCAGTGTGATCTTGTGACTTAATTACAGAATTCGCTCACAGAAAAATATCTTAACATCAATAAACGGCAGCATTTCCACTGTTCAAAGAGAGAGTGAGTCATGCAGCAAATCTACTGCTGTTCTATTTTCTTTATTGCTGCTGTGATGAGAGCAGTCTTTTGTTAAATCAGAAATTCACAGGATCATATCACTTGCAGGGAAAGCTGTTGATTGTCTGATGTTAAAGTTTTAATTAGTATTCAACCCATTCTTTTCACAATTGATAAATCATAATAAACGTATTTAATTTCATTAAATTCGATATATTTGACAGGCTTGCTCTACTGATGCAACACTATATACTCTGGGATGAGTTTTATTGGTCACAACTTCATGAATCATAGGATTTACGTCATGATCTGTTGTCTGCTTTGTGTGAGGTTATTTGTGGAACCCGTTCCATGCATCAGTGTTTCTGCAAACATATTTTCTGTACATACATACATTTATATGTATTTTACATCTCTCCAATTTGCATGTATAAATTAGAAATATGCACATTAGATGGAAACATTTTCAGTGAATCAATGGCGATAATCAGAAGTCACATGACTTATACACTACAGCCTGGCATTGTAAATCTTCCAAGAATGCTTCAGCTCTGTTGTTAGTTTAATAAGACCACTGGTGTTCTCTGAAAACAGACTTTCTACCATGTAAATTTCTTTCCTTGAAGTTGACCCTCTCGTTCTTCAGCTCTGGCTGGAGAAATAATTGATCAGACGCTTATCTTGATGGGCCAACCCGTACCAGTCAAAATTGCAAACATTTAACATATTTTGTTGCTGATTTTCTGAAAATAAGATCACAACTCTACAAAAGCCATCATAAGCCGCGCCTTACAGCTCCTCACCATTTATTATCTGCAGAAAATGATAAGATACTCAAAGAATGTGAAAAAGAGAATTCCTCCTCTGTTTTCCCACAGCTGTTTCTTTTTACAGAACCCGGTTGTGGACTTTTTAAAGTGTCTGTCTGAAGGCTAACCCCGGGCGAGCAGTGACACCATGCACTGTTGTCATGAAAATATGAATTACGGGTGCTGAATCTCTGAAGCAGACTTTTGTATCGACCATAGCTGCCGGGGCAGCCAGGCCGTGAACTCTGACCTCCGTCTAAAGAGGATGGGTGTCTGGAGAAGGGACAGGAGTCAGATGAAGGAAGGGAGTTAAAAGGATCTGTAGAAATGGGGGGGGGGATGAGTGGAGGAGAAAGTAAGGGATTCAGACAGACCACTTGGAGCCATTAAGATTGTGGAGGAGGCAGGAAGAGGAGCAAAAAAGTTTTATACACTTTTAAGGCTTGAATTTATCTTTACTTGAACTATATAGCCCGTCTGTGTGAATTCATGAGAACAACAATCCTGCTGTTTCAGGGCATCAGCATCCAGCATTTCAGCTTGAAGTTGTGGAAATCTTCTAACAAGGAGGGATATTTTGGATGGAAGGAGGTGTTTAGTGTTGGATCTGTGTTGATTGATGGGTTAAACGTGTAATGGACGGGAATGAAAGCCTCAGGTTAGGCGCACAGACGCTCTCTTTTCTCTGTCCGCACGCTGCCCATAAGCACTACTTGGTGAGATAAACAGCAGTAGCAGTAGTTGTTTTGTTTCGAGCTGCAGCCAAACACACTAAATCAGTTCAAATGATAGTCGCATGGCCCAGGTCTCATGACCGGCCTCTGTCAGGAAGGCGGTCAGGAAACACACAAAGATGTACGTAGCAGCACACACACAAACCTATTCTCATTAGGACTCTTGTGACTGGCTGCTTGACTATCAAGTAGAAGACACACATTGTGTGTTTGTGTGGGTGTCTGTACCCGTTTGATTAATATAATGATTGATAAGTGATATGTGTGTGTGTCTGTGTGTGTGTAATAGCGGGGTAACAAAGATCCCTCTGTGGGTGAGACCAACAACAAGCTTCCAGAACAGCTGATTCTCAGCCTGTGAAGCCTCCGGTCCCCCAAGATAAGATGGCCTTGACTACCGAAAACAAAAAATAGACCGAAGGCTCAGTCTTAGAATTTATCAGCCCACTTTGTATCCTCTGTGACTGATTACATTGGAGAATTGCTGTTTCAGTGTGACCGGACACTGGTACAACAGACTTATAAATGTTGCTCCCTCTCAGATCGGAAGCTGTGTATAAAGTTCTTGTGGAAACAAATGAGAATGTGAGGAGCAGATGGAGGGAAAGTTTGCAGAGGCAGGGGGTGAAGAAAGAGGAAAGTGGGAGGAAGAGATGGAGAAGGTGAGGCTAGGAGAGGCTCGCAGCGGGGTAGGGGCAAGAGTTGAGATCAGGAAGGAGCGGAGAAAAGCCTCTGTCGACAGCTTAGACAGGAAGCCACAGCTGCACACACACACACACACGTACACACACTCCCAGACAGCTGCTGGAGATCTATCCTTTAACCCTGAATGCCCATGGCTGGAGACGACGCAGCTGTGCAGCACCACGCCTCTCCTCCGCTGTGTGGGACTGTGTGCTAGTTCCTGTTTGGTTTTTGTTGTACTTTCTGACTCTGACAATACAATTGTTTGCTCTGGTCTTGCGGAGCATTGTGGTCATCTAATTTTGGCCCTTGCAGAGACAATGGAGTATTGTTGGAGAGATGGGGGGGTGCGGAAGAGGCTTGGGGGAGAGTGAGGGCCTTCCTCTGTCTCTCCGTCTCCACTTTGTGTGAAAGAAAAAGTGATTATTTTGATCTTCAGCTTAATCCATTGTCACTGTTCTTTCTTACGATTCTTTTGCTGCACGTACTTCAGCAGCTACGTTTGCAGAAGCACAATTTTGCAAGCCTTGAGCTTTTGTGTTCTGCAAATTAGAGTAAATCTTTTCAAAAGAGCCATGAAAAGTGAACCAAATTTTCATTATAAGGCTTTCAATTCAAAAGGACCAGGGGTGTAAAGGTCAGCTGTTCACACTATTTGTCCAGAAAATGTACAATGAAGCCCTGAATGGTTTTCCAACATCGCCCCAAAATTGCCCTGAAAGATTGTGTTTCGTATCGGAGGTGAAATAGCATTGTAAATTTGTCTTCAAATCAATATTAAATGATAAAAATTTTCAAAGTATAATAGTACAATGCTCACTTTTGTGGTACTGCAAACACTAAATATGTGCTAAATATAAATAACAACAGGTGCAGTACACTATAATAATGACAGATTTTATTCACAATGAAACACATTGAAAGAGGAACGTTTGACTCTGTCATGAAAAATGTCAACCTATCTTGATTTTAATGGCTACAACGCATCTCAAAACAAGTTGGGGCAGGGTGTTTAGTATTGTGTTGCATCCATTCTTCTTTTAACAAAAGCCTGTAAACATCTGGGAACTGAGGCAGCCAGCTGTTGGAGCTTTGAAGAGGAATGTTGCCCTGATCCTTTCTGATAAAGGATTTCTAACTGCTCAACAGCTGTCATCTAGATATGCTGCTCGAAAGCATGTATATACCTTTCAGCGTTGATTGATCTTCCTTGTGCCATGAAAATGTCTAACCTAATGTCTAACCCTTTACCATCAGTAATACAGAGTTTTGGATTAGGTCTGATTAACTAGCCAGATAGTCACTTCCCTCTTTAGTGATGAGGATGCAGTGTCCATAGTTTCCAAAAAGGAATTTCAAGTTACATTTTTTTTTAACCCAGAGAGAACGGTGGCGTTTCTGGATCATGATCACATGTGGCTTTTTCTCTGCATATGGAGCTGTAGCCTGAATCTGTGGATGGAAGAGCGATTTTCACAGACAGTGATTTCTGGAAGTGTTCCTGAGCCCATGCAGTGATTTCCATCACGCAGTCCTGCCGGTTTTAATGCAGTGGTACCTGAGAGCTTGAAAATCACAGACATCTATTATTGATTTACAGCCATGTCCCTTGCACACAGATTTTTTAGCACCACTTCCCTTTCCATATGTTGCTGTCATCAAATTCATCCATCCATGCTTTATATCCACTTTTTTTTTCATTTTAAACTTGCCCAGCATCGTAGCAGAATAACGCTCTGGCTGCCATGTTGTGCTTAACAAATTTGCTTTACCAAGAGGAGCTTTATCGATACAGTATAAGGCTCCTCCTGATATAGTTTATTTCTGAATTTACATGCTGTACCTGACAGGAGGAAAGGACATTAAACAGAAAATAATTAATAACAACACAGTCAGAAAATAATGGGACATTCAGGTAGAACTGCAGATAAACAGAAAGCAGCATATGGCCTCTGTAAGAAAACACAACAGACAGTCATCAGGAGCACCTGCAAAAAGGCAAATTGTAAATCACATACAACATTTAAAAAAAAACAAAAAGTACAGATATAACAGATCAGTTATGATTAGTTGTCAGGAATCAGTTGTGTTAAGTGATCATATGCAAATTCAACTAAACTCTTTCTGAAGGAGAGAAGCAGACAGAGAGGTTCCCAAGCACCATTACAGCAGCCATGAAGCGTAGAACCAGGCAGACCACTGCAGGGACGATCACACAGCCACCCAGAAGGAGGCAGAGGAAGGAAGTCACAGCAATGGAATATTGTCCCAAGGTGACCAGGGACAGCATCCCACCGACAGTGGCCCACCGGTACTGGGTCCCTGACTGTGAGCCGAGAGCCAGTCCCAGGGCCTCGCCAGCCCAAGAAATTACAGGAGCGACACAGACACAAACAACCGCTCACACTCATATCCATAGGTACTTGACAATAAAAACTAGACATTAACCTAACATGCATATTTTTTGGCTGTGGGAGAACCCACAGAAAATCAGCCCATACACAGAGAGAACAGACTGCACACAGTGAGGCTCCGGCCAAAGCTTGAACCAGGAACCTGCCTCCTCTGAGGTGGTCGTGTCATGAAATTCACACAGACATTTTTCATGAAAATGCTAGATGTCCCAATGTCTCTGTGATATGTTTTCTCTTGTGTATGAAGAAAACATTGATGTATGAGATCTGGAAATCATTGCATTCTGCTTTTATTTGGTTTATGCAAATCCTTTTTTTTTGTTGAAGCTGACTGAATTGGGTTTAAAATTAGTGAAAGTTTAATTCACCTCCAAAAGGCATTGAGTTAAAGATTAAATCATCTTTAAATTTTCCAAGCTGTATTAGCCTTTCTTGGTCTATTATACAGTTTAAAAAACTAAGGATTCACCATGCAAAGCTCTGGTGGGCACTCCCAAGAAAGTTTTAAAGCTTTGTACATTTTCTACTTCCAACAATCAGCAGCCATTGGCTCTTCCATTCAGCTGCCAGACATGCTTAATTTAATCCCACAGGAGGAGGATGTGAAGAACTTAACTAAGAGCAGTAATTAAGAAAAAACACTCAAGACAAGCAGCGGAGGTGAAGTTAAGATCTGGAGATCAAGAAAACTTTCTGAGAAAAATGCTTGTGGAATTCCTAGAAGGGCAAATAATTGGGGGAAAAAGTCCTTCATAAAGGTGAGCGATGTTGAGCTGTTCTACTATGCAAGGACACCTGCACCAAAAACAATTCAGCTGTTTACATCCTCAAACCAATGCTTCTGGCAAGTCAAAATACTGCTTGACCCGAATAAGATAGAAAATAAGGGGTGCATGAATTCCTAATCAGAACTATTTCCACACAGAACTGGACCAAGCAGTGCGCTTGTGCTGAAAATGTATTAGCATGAAGAGCATTTCACTGGTAAAGAAACATATTCACTTGAATACTGATAAAGTCTGCAAACATCACACTGTCTGCAGGATGGGCTGAGGATGAAACAAGGGCTTCTAAAGCAGGATAATGATCCCAAACACGATTCACACATCAAGAGGCCCAAGCTTCTTTTAAGCTTTAACAAAACTGAAAATCAGTGAGTACAGCTTCCAATTGCAAGGCAGACTGAACAAATGTCCTCCACAAGAGAACCACTGCTGCAGAAAGTGTTTATGAGTTGTGATACCAAAGAGCGGAGTGCTGCTGACCAGGCTTTAATCGCAGGTTTAGGTTCAAGAGCATATCATTATTATTAATCAAACTGTAACTCAGAGTGTCACGAAACTCTTTCAGAAGCAAAATTCTTTAAATCCACCTCCCCAGTGGTAAAATTAAAGATATTTTATTCAGAGGCCACTATCAGGAAAAACACTAATAGCGTGTGGTTTAAGCAAAGGCCGAAGATTTGCCTCACAAAGTCCTCGTATTAAAGTGACCAAGTTAAATGAATCAACAAAGTGCTACATGCAATTTGGAAACTGCTCTGTCCCTGTCTGTGGTGCAGCAGGAGAAGATATCCATCTTTACTTTGCATCCATTTCCTTCAGGGAAGGAAGCTTCCTGCCCTCTCCACCTAACCTTCTTTTCTCCCCGATTCTTCCCTCCTCTTTACTTCTTTGTCGGCTCTGAGCAGGCAGGATATGTGAGTGTGTGTCATAGCTTTTGGAACATTTTCAAGGTCAACAAAACACACAAACAGATGAGCAAACTCACACACTCAGACTCACACAGGATGCCAGGGTTGAACACAAAAGCAGTTCATATTTAAAGAGAGCAGAGTATATTCCATCCTGTCCGGGAGGGAGGGCGGTCGAATATCTTCGCCGTCAGCTGTTGCGACAGGCTTTCCAAACGGACTTCATGGCCCCCGTCATCTGCCAGTTCCACTTGTTCTGGCCAGAAGGGCCTCGCATGCATGCGTTAAATTGCTATTGGATGCACTTGGTGTAACAGCATAAGTATTTTAGCTATGCTAAGAGGCTGCAATGTGGGATATTTCACGATGAGCTGAAGGTGATGTATGCCAAACCGAATGTTTTTGCTGCAGTCCTAAATAAGTCAATGCTTTTGTGGTCGCCAGTGGTGATGGAGCGCCTTGTGAATGAGCTCGGCTCTCTGCTGAAGATGCTGGACCATGAGACGGTCAGTCCTGCTACTGCTGACAAGATGGCCTCCATACGCAACATCCTGGACTCACTGCAGCTGTCAGGTACAGAGTAGTAGCATAAAAGTTATATGAAATAAGCAAATTATTCACTATTCTGCCATAATGAGTGTAATTTGCATAATACACACAAGGAACTTCGATTTGTCTTTGGTTTGTCTTTGGATTTTAACTTATTTTACATTAGTATTCAGACAGCAGAAAGTTTGTTTCTGTAGCAAAAAACACTAGACCCAGAAGCTTTAATCTGCTTTTGTAAAGATCCTTCTAAATTATAATTTCACTGAGCCTGAATGGGAGTTTACTCACATGATTAGGTTTCAAGCTGCAGCTCATCTGGTTTCACACACAGAGCAGTCAATATGTATTTTGATAAGAATAAGAAACCAAAATTAATTTTACAAAGGAAAATATAGCGATGATCTCATACACACCAACACACACACATAGTTGAGTAATATACTTAAAGTTTATTTGATTTTATGACTAGAATTGCTCATGTAAGTATGTAATTAAACATGTAACAAAATGCATCATTTGTAACACCAAAGCTTCCCGAGGCCTTTACAATCAAGCCTTGTTTATCTGGAAGGGTGCAGGAAGTCAGGAAGGATAAAAGGATTGATGTAAGAGGATAATGAAATGCAAAGTTTAAAGGGGATAATGAGGCAAGGTCAAAGGGAGAGACAAACAAAATAACCTGATTGTTGACAAGAGTAATAATGGGCTCCAGCTGCCCTGAACAAACTCACTGAGAATCTTAAAGGTGACAGACTTTGACTTTTTTATTACTTCACTTATTTTCAGTCTTTCTGTACAAAGATACACAAATTCATTGGTTGCCTCACACAGTTTACCTAAAATGCATATAGCTCACTGATGCTGCTGTTGTGACCTCCTGAATCAGTAATCTTAACTCTGATTCTTTGTCTAACTCCTAATTTGTGTTTTCCACAGTCAACGGATCAGACGTCTACATGAACAGTTGTCTGTATGGAAACGGCACCAGCTTTGTAGAGTCTCTGTTTGAGGATTTTGGTAAGTAAATCCTGCAAATACCAACAAACTAGCGATGCACGATATATCGGCTTCAGTATCGGTATCAGCAGATGTTGCATTTTTTTAAATACAAGTATCAGTCCGATATGCAAAACCGGGCCGGTATTGGCAACAGATATTCTTTCCATTTGTGTGTCAGGAGGAGGAGGGGGGTTGGCCATGCAGTATTGGTGTGTGAACATGTGACAGTGATAGTAATGGAGCATTATGGTCTGTTTAACTGAGGCAGAGAAGCATTGTCACCGCTGTGGTAGTTTTTCTAAGCTAACATTAAGTTATATTTTGTACATAATTTGATCATCTTAAACTTAAATTTTAAAAGGACCATACTGATAAATATAGTTTATCAACCACTGCAAAAATATTAATATCAGATATCGTTATCGGCCAAAGTTTTCATATCGTCACATCCCTGCAACAAACCAGTCCAGATTCTGAATATTTCTGCAGATTTTTACATACATTTCCAGTCATTATAAATGAATAAGACATATTCAGCCTATCATGTGCTTTCCCACCAGACTGTGACTTAAACATGCTCAGTACATCTCCAGTGGAGCAGAAAGAGCACAAAAATGAAGAGGAGAAAACTCATCCTAATAAGTCTGTAAGTCATTTACTCTACTCCATATGTCCACCGCAGAATTTGTCTCTCATCTGCTTTTACCCGCAATTCTGATTTATTGCCATCAGACACCGACAGACACGCCTCCTCCCCTACCAACTACACCCCTTCCTGATGACTACTATGAAGAGGCTGTGCCTCTGGATCCTGGATCCTCCCCACAGTACTTTACCACCAGTGTGACCAGTCAGTTATCCTCACATATAATCTCACTGATCTGATTAAGTATAACCAATCAGCTTTCCTCTAACAAATGTTCCCTTCCTTAGCTTCGAGGAACTCTGTTGAGGAAGATGCTTACTATGAAGATGCTGACAACAACTACCCCACCACCAGGATTAACGGTCCTCCTAAAAACTCTTGTGAGCCTGCCCAATCCTGCTTTGTTTTACGATTGCTGCTGAGGTGTATGATTCAGAATTAGTCAGCGGATGGTTTGTAAATTAATCAGCTGTGGTATTTTGATGTCCAGACAATGACTCAGACGCTCTGAGTAGCTCCTACGAGTCTTATGAAGAAGAGGAAGAAGAAGCCAAGGGGCGGGACTCGTCGCAGAGATGGACGGCAGAGGAGAACCCGGATGGACCAGTCAGAGACTGCCGCATCTGCGCCTTCTTGTTGAGAAAGAAACGCTTTGGCCAGTGGGCTAAACAGCTAGTAGTTGTCAGAGACAACAAACTCCAGGTGAAACGATGCAACAATGAAAAAAAAGTGTTTGTGTAAATATTCATATAAAAAGGGTCACGTTTATATCTGGCTTTCTTTAGGGCAAATTTTAACTTCAGGTGACTCAAATTGCTAAATATTATACTGACTTTTGTAGAGTCACCGTATCTACCACATAATGCCATAACGGGCTATCGACATACGTCCTTTTACAAAAAGAAAGCACGTTCTTTCCTTCTCCTTTCACATCTGAATCTTGCCCTCCGTTTTTCTAGTGTTACAAGAGCATCAAGGAGACTGCGCCCCACACAGAGCTCCCGCTGAATCTTTGCAATGTCATCTATGTTCCGAAGGAAGGCCGGAAAAAGAGGCATGAGCTGCGCTTCTCTTTGCCTGGAGGCGAGGCTCTTGTTCTAGCAGTGCAGAGTAAAGAACAAGCACAGCGGTGGCTAAAGGTACATTAGCTGGCTTCATCAAAGGGTTGCTGCTGTGACAGATGAAAGCAAAGAAAGACACAGGGAAACAGGAATGAGAGAAAGAACACAGTGTTGCTTCTGGAAGTGAAAGTTTCTTTTTTGTCTGGGTCCAGGTGGTTCATGATGTTTGCAGCCAGTGTAATAACACTGAAGGACTGAATGGATCCACTTCTCCCATTATACAGAGGAAGCTGGAACTTGATAAGGTGTGTGTTTGTGTGTGAGTTACAGCTAATTTATCTACAGTATATTTAGCATAAAGTGCTTTTGAATGTGTATTTGAAGATTTGCAGTCTTCTCAACCTATAATCCCCCTCATCCAAATGAGCAAAGAATTAGTTCATTTATATTTATATATGTAATAGAAGCATAATGGTCTGACTTTATACCTTATTTTTATATGTTAGTGTTGCTAATGTAACTACTTTCATTCCACACAGGGCACAACTGTTCCCCTGGCCGTACAGCCAGTGAGTGAGGTGATATTTTTGCATCTGCTGAGCTAGTTTCATTTTCCAAAAGTGAAAAAGTGAATGCACAGTGGCATAGCAGTTACACCCAAGATTAGAATCAGAGTTTACAATCAGTACCCCCAGTGACATGTACTGTAGACCCCCCAGTGACGTTTTGTTGATGTCTGTAGAGATGATATGATAAATGCTCTTGTAAAAAACAAAACAAAAAGATAATTCATTCATTCATTCATTGCCAGATGCTGCAGTCGGAGAGACAGGCTTCAGACTCAGACAGCGGGCCAACAGCAGACTGTCAGTCTGCTGCGCAGGGACCTGGCCGAGATGCAACTGACTCACTAAGTAAGTGTAACCTCACAAGCAGTTATTAACCGTTCATGACTCAGTGAGATTTAATATTCAGTTTGTTTATGTTTGTGAGTTCCCCATAATGCCTCTGCAAGTTTGAGGCCCATGATCTACAGCATCGTTATGTGGAAACTATGCTTTATCTCAGCTTAGCTAGTCTTTTGCTGGTACAGATAAAAGTTACACAGCATTTTTGATGTTAGATAAAACAAACCCCTACATTTAAACCTTGATTCTTCCTCTTTTCTAAACTTTCTGAAAGCCATTCCTAAGGTCTTGAATGAGTTGTTGATTTTTGTCAATATCAACTTCTACCTGATATGTGTCCCACCATAACGCCTCCCTCGTCTGAACTGTTAAGAGTTAAAGGAAATATATCATGCTTTTACCATAGAGAATAAACAGTCACGTCCAGTGAACATGTGTACACGTTAAAGCAGCATCTATCCTGCATGCTGAGGAGCTACTGAAATTTCTGAAGTCACATTTTACTAACAAGGTTACACTCCCTCACTACATTAAGGGGTTCTGAAATATATATTCAGGGTGAGGATGCAATCCTTCAACCACCTTCATTAAAATACTACAGTATATCCTCCTGCTGGTGTGATGTGTCCCTCAGTAGCTGCTAGCATGTTGCCTACTGAAGCTATTTGCAGGAATAGTTCATTTCTGATATTTTACTCATTTACGTGACTAAAAATAATTTTGGGTGATAAAGTAACAATTAACAGACACTTTCGCTTTTAGAGTCTATTTCATGCTGTTTTGGGAGGATGTTATGTTTGTGTTTGTGATACGTTTGCCCATTTTGGTAAATAAAAAATTGTATACTTCTTAGTGTCATACAGCCAATGATAATAAAACATTAATATTGACCAACATTATTATTATTTCACCACATCCCAGTTCCTTACTTAGCCCTGATCTCTAACAAAGACTTATCACTTAGATGGTTGCTAAAGGAAAAATAACTTCACTCAAACTGTCCTCAGCAGATTTCCAAAAAAAAAAAAAAAACAAGAGTCCACACACCTAAATACACAGCCTTTCAAGAGCCTGACAAAAAACACAAACACCATTTTTTGTTTTTTCTCTCGACAAAATTAGGAAGGATAAACCCCAGGAAATCTATGATGTAAGTTCAAAAAATAGTTTAAACAAAGTCATGTTGTGTCATTATTCTTACAAGCTGTTTACTGGCCGAGCTGCTCTGAGCCGTAACAGACATGAGAGAGGAAGAGACAGGAAGCAAGCCCCAGGGAGATATGACATCCTTCCTGTCCTCTTCCTGCAATTGTCTCCCACTGACATCACAGGAAGCTGAGTGAACAGAGCGCCGCTGCAACCTGTTAACATTTCCAAATAACTTTAAAAATGTGGTCGAATATATAAAAGACATCTGTTAAGTTGCACAATATTATTTACTGAAGAAGTCACAGACATGGAGGAAATTGTTAACACCCCTCTGTTAATGACAGAAACCCACAATGTTCACTGAAATAACTTGAAACTGACAAAAGTGATAATAAAGATTTGCTTAAAATCACCCCAAAAAATCAAACATTGCTTTTGAAAAGTTATTCAACAGAACTATTTTATGAATAAACTAATGAAACATTAGAAACTGGACAAAAATGTTGGCGCCCTTAACCTAGTGTTTTGTTGCACAATCTTCTTTGCGTTTTGGTCATCATCGTGTTGGAAGATCTATGATTTCTGACTGAGGCTGAGCTTTCTGACACTGGGCAGCACGTTTTGCTCCAGAATGCCTTGATAGATTTCTTTGTACCCTGCACACATTCAAGTCAGCCTGTGCCTTAAAAGCCCCTTATTTTCAATCTTTTGTAGTGGTGCCATAAACTTTCTCTAGGCTTGTTTCATTTGTTTCTTTTTATAATGATTCAGATGAACAACTATTTAAGAGCAATTTCAGATTTTTTTTTTTGGTAATTTTCACTAAAGTTTTATTTATTATTACTTTTGTCTGTTTCAAGTAATTTTAGTAAACACTGGTGTTTTTTCTCTCAACAATTTTGTGCACGTCTGTATGTAAATTTTAATTCACTTTTAATTTAAAAAGTATCAGCAATGCTGGTGTAACACAAAAACAGCAAGACGGATGTTGTGACATTGTGTGAGGCGCTAATCCAGAGTACGTTTGTCTTCAGACAGGGGGAAGCGCGGAGCATTTTCTGAGCTGACGGGGTCGATGAGCAGAGCCGCAGGGAAGAAAATCAATAGGATCATCACCTTCTCTAAAAAGAAGCCCCCTTTACCAGGAGAGCCTCCCACATTTTCTGTCCACCATGATAACCCCCGCAGTGGTGAGGACACAGCCTGATTAAGTAGCCTCACTGCTGTCAGCTGGCTGCCTGATTATTGGTAACTGATGATAAGTGAGGTGCAGGACTTTTTTTTTTTTTCAGTGGTGTTTGAGAACGTAAGAGGAAATTGCATTGGGTTAATTTGAAGACTCTTTGTAAAGAGAATTAAGTAGAAAAGAGGCGCCTGTTGCACAGTTAAGAACATACTGTATTTTTATCCTTTAGATCATGCATGAATCTCTTCTACATTTTATCTCTACAGGTTATCTCAGCGTGTGTCTTAGCAGTTCTTGGAAGGACCGCTGGTGTACACTGCGAGGAGGAAGTCTGTACCTGCAGAAGGACCCCACAGACCAGCGGCCCCCTGTCATCGTGGTGCCTCTCAAGGGGGCAGAGGTGGTGCCAGGGGGCCTCGGGCCTAAACATCCCTTCTCCTTCCGCATCATGCAAGGAAGCAATGAACTTGTGGCTTTAGAGGTGCAATGCTCACAATAATTATGTTAATTTCACTCTTTTTGTGGATTTTTCTTTTGCTTTTTAATTAAGGGGATTAGCTTTCTTCTGTTTTTTTGTTTTTATTTATGTAATCATGTTTGCGAGATGTTTTGCAAGTTTTTTTTAACATGTAACCAGACCACATTCATATCTTTAATTGGATTTTAGATATCAAACAACATTTTTCTGAATCATAATTACAATCTGTTTGGTGGGAATAGTGATAAGAGCACTCTTGCTATCAGAGAATATATTGCATTATATATTGAGGTTTAACTTTGTTAAAAAAAAAACTTCAGGGTTTGAATAGGCTCTTATTAAATTGGTGGTTTATGTATCAGAGACATTTGCAAGTCAGTTCTTTCAAGACAAAATGGTATTTTCAGATATAGGCAATGAATTTATCGCTGATTATCATTTAGTCTGATCAGATTTTACTAGTAAACGTCTGTAATGCCATTCCACCAATTTAATAAAAGTCTATT
>JBBDHI010000016.1:13621077-13636510 GCA_037177115.1 Craterocephalus stercusmuscarum
CATATTCTTTTAGAATTCAGTAGAAGATGGCACATAGCACAATGAAAAAGGTTTCAAGTTCACCTAAAAAAAAACATCTTCTACTGAATTATAAAAGAATATGTGAGTATCAACTCTACAAAGGGCAACCCTTTTTATTTCTCTGTGGCCACTTTTTGGTTCATTGTAGCTTGTGGTTATTTTCTGTTTCCTTGTAGTCTAATAAATGACTCTTTTGTGGATTTTTATGCTGCTAAGATGTCAGTTTTTTCTTTCTTTTTCCGATTATTGATAGCCTACAGAACAGCGATGCAATTTTCTGTCCTAACAGACAATAGTATTCTGGTTTGTTAGCAGCAGCACCGCTGGTGTAAAACAAAGAGCTTTAATGGGCAGTTCAGCTGCGCAGCAGTGAGAAAGCACAAGAGCCACATGATATGTGGAAAGCAGGAGTCAAGGAGGGAGAAAGGAGGCTCTGACCAAGCAGGCAAAAGATATAAAATCAAGACTTCTGTAGGTCCCATCAGTGGTCTTTTGGTTGGGAGATCGAGACTTGGATACACCGTAGATTCATGTGAACTAAGGGAATAGGGAGTGCAGGACTATGGAAAGGAGAGGTTTTGTCTGTTCTATCAATTATGCTCCTGGAATGTGCCTGTGGGGGCGTGTCTGTCTGACTAGGGGGAGGGGCCAAACCGGCTGAATGATAGAATAAACAGACAAAGAGTGGGAGTTTGGGGGTAAAAAAAAACAACGGTCTTCTGGGGGAGAGAATGCTAGCCTCAATAAGTGGAGCAAGGTGAAGATAAGGAGAAGTAGGAGGATGCGAGATGACAGGGGAGGAGTGGGAATGGGAAAACCTTAGTATAAGTGGATCTCCAGGAAAAGCTGAGGAGGATGGGGGATACGGAGAAGGAGGTGGGGAACGAAGCCAAAAGGCTCTTTGGGTTCTCCAGGATCCTGAGGTTTTGTGTTTGTTCTCCCTCTAGTTTCAGTGGCTGTTACATAACTGGAAAAGACTGCTGAATAATAAGACTGTATATATTCTGCGTGCCAAAACCAACACACCACAGCCGGACGACTCATCTGCACAGAGAGAACAGACGCTTGGACAGAGGTTGCCTGTGGTTAATAACTGCTTCTTCTGCACATACTGCATCACTTTCCATCTCATCATCCTTTGTCAAGAGCATGCAGCGGGTGAAACGGTGCTGTCATCTATTAATTTGCTTTAAACAGCAGTTCCATACCAGACCGAGAGGATTACCATGATATAAGGCTGCACCAATTATGCTGCGGCCGCGTTAGACTTTCCACTGAGAAGCACGATGAGCATTTTGCAAGATTTTCTTTTGTTCATACATTTAATTAGTTTTGGAAGATTTTTAATACACACCAGAAAGCTTTAGATCTGGAACTTTCCCATCAGGACTGAAGTCTTCACATCACAGCTTTTTGGTTTCATTTAATAGTCCTGGGCTTAGCTCACCACACAGACACAAGGGGAAAATAAAAAAAAAAAAAATCTTATTTTTCTTTGGAAAATGCAAACCCAGGATTTGAGTCTAACGCCAGGCGTGCTGTTGATGGTGGACGGATGCTGTGACAGCAGTGGGGGTAACCAGCCAGTCCCTCCTGCTCCCCCAGCCATGAAGAGGTCAAGCTGATGCACATCTGGCATTTCCTGTTTCCTCTACTCCAGATGCCCCCAAGTCATAGTCACTCACTCACACACACACAGACACGCACACACACACTGACTCTGAGACATCTGTGCCCTTATGAAGTTATTTTATGAAAGCATGAGAATGAAGTCACACTCTCAGTATACACAACCCAACAGGTATTCCCACTCCAAACTGCAGTAAAAAACGTCCAGCTGGTACAAACCTGGTAGAATGAAAGGGGAGGGGATGAGGAGGTGGGAGCATGTGACGAGTGAAGGTAATGAGAGAGAGAGCTGAAGACAGAGTGGGATGAGGAGACAAAAAGAGGGGCAATAACACTGGGTACAAAAAGAGAATGATGGTAAAGAAGAGGAGGAAAGAGGAAGAAGGAGATGATTCCTGCATCTCCTCCTGCAGATGCTGCAGCATGAATCCTGCGTCTTTCTGAATGCATGCATGTGTGTGTGTCTAGATAGGAGACAGAACGGTGCCGTATGGTTTTCATAACGCTTTCAAGGTTTTTAGTTCTACTGACACCCCCCCCCCTCTAACACCCCCAGTCATCCCCTCCAGGTCTCCCTCATACACTCACACTTTACCAGCCCCCTCTTCCAAAAAGGCACAATTCTTTTTCCTCTACGTAGTCTTCCCCCCTTCCTGCCCTCCCCCATCTTTCTCTCTTTCTGAGGTTCCATCAGAAAGCAAGTCTGCAGAGGCGAGAAAGCCCCGGCAGGATCAGACAGAGTACCGGGCTCCTGCCACTGAGATTTATTCAAATCTTACTTGGAGTCCAACTTTTTTTTGGACTTGTCTGAAGGGCAGATTGTCCTATTCAACCCCTCTGAATCTCACCGGACTGTAAATTGGACTCTGTTGGACTTTAATTGAACTCCCTGGAGGGATTCTTTTATGCTCCCCGTAAAAACCGCTTCAAAGTGTCGGCTGCACTGACAGATTGAATGGAGGCTGATCTGCTCTGCACTGAGAGTCTGTTTATCTAACAGCTTGAGATATTCGAGAGGAATTCAATTACACAGGTCTCTTTTTTGGATTTATCTGACACAAACTCCTTCAATTAGAAAGCATTTAGACCAGATTATTTATTTTAGAAGACAAAAGTGGAGGTAAAAGTAAATTGGGTGTGAAGTGGTTCCGTTTAGATAAAAAAGTAGTTTGATTTTTTTTGTTAGATTATTTATTTTCCCAGTAAGTCAGGGATATTTCTTTGAATGTTGGCTTAGCTCACACTGTGTGACTTGGTGGAGTATGCAAAAGATCATCCGGCGAAGCTGCAGCAACATGAATGTCTTGTGCATCCTGTGGCTGCTGACTGTCTGTGTGGCCCCTGGAAGCCGAGGCCAGAGGCCGAGGGAGACGGAGGGCGAGCAGCCACCAGCTCAGCTGGCGGAGGGAGAAGCGCTTTGCCACCAGGAGGGATGCTACGCTGTCTTCCTCCAAAAGAGAACCTTCAGGGAGGCTGGGCGGAGCTGCCGAGAGCGAGGCGGGACCTTAGCAACGATGCAAACCGTTGAAGCGGCGGGTGTGGTCCATGAGCTGCTGTCAGCGGTCGAGGCACAAGGGTCCAGGTTGAGATTTCGCCTCTGGATTGGGCTGCACAGACCCCCACGACAGTGTTCATCGAGCCGGCCTCTCAGAGGATTCGTCTGGGTTACAGGCAAAGTCTAATCATTTTGGCTTTTGATCTTTCACTTCTCTCAGAATTCACCTCCATCACTTTCAGACTGTTTTTTTAAATGTATTTTCCTCTTTGATGTTTAGTACGCTCGGATGAAACCAGAGAAACAGAAAACAAGAAATTCTTGACGGGGCAATTACAAATGACAGCCTACCGTAGCCTCCTAATAAACTGAAGTCTCCCTTCGGAGAAAAAAACAAACTTAATGATGATTTGACACATGTATAAGATGCTTTCACAAGTTAAACACCATATCATGAGCAAAATCAGCTATTAATGGGTTAGTTAGGGATTTCCACTTTGAATATACAAAGCATCATCAACACTCTGAAAGGCAGATCTTATGCTCTATGGAGAAGAATGGGGGATCTAACCCTGCAGGGTGCAGGCTTTACAACTAATTTGCATGAGGACCTGATGAAACGAGAACAGGTAACCTGTGATAGCAGCCATGACAGGCTCTGGTCCCCCGATGGCCCTGATGTGGAGTAGGCAGGTTTAAACGAATGGATGGCCAGATAAAATGAAAAACTAGTAAGCTAGGAGAACTTAGCTGGTTGGATGAACTTCTCTGTGTATTTTCCTCTCAGGATGAAGATGGCAGCGCAGACACGCTCCGTTTGCCGTTTTAGGATTAAGTCAGATCCTGTAAACCTTTAGATCTTATCCACAGCTGTTCAATTACATCTGAATAGGAGTCAGTTTATATCGAGATGTTGCCCAAATCTGCCAAAAACACTAAACAGGGCATGAAGCTGCACACTTGGCTTTTCAGACATCTGCTTCACAAAGCTGAGCCCAAAAGCTTTGCAGCTTAATTAGATATGAAGTACTGTTCCAACAATTTTGTCTGTGTAGAACTGTGAGTACAAGCAGGCATGTCCCTCATCCAGTCACTAAGTTTTTACAAATTGAATGTGTTTTTGGTCTGTATTGTTTCCATTTCCTGCATTTAAATAGTCTGCCAGTCCTCGTGGCCGTGCCTGTCTGATGGTGAGCATCTGGAGGCTCGGCCGGCTGACTGAGCTAAGAATTTCAAATGCTATGAAAAAATGAACACATTTGCAAATGCCTTCATTTGGATGCAGCCTTACACAATGTAGCTGTTTGTCCTTTTCTGCATGTACAGCAGAATTAATCTGGATTTGCATCAAAGCATGTAAAGAGAGGAAGAAGTGTTATCTGCTAACTGTGGATGGAGCCAACGTAGCATACTCAAAGACCTCCATTTACTGAATGAGGTAAAAGGTGTTAAACCAAAACCATTTGAAGAGTATGCTTCGGTGGTCTATTTCTCCAGTAGAAATCTCTGAATATTACATTTTGAGGAGTGTAACTATTTAGGGGGTGTAAAACTGATTGAATGGGACTCTAAGTTTGGAAGAAAGAAAATTGGGGAGAAAAAAACTAGTTTTTGCTGAACAGCCAACAAACTACACACTTTAACACATTTCTTCAAATCTACGCTACCTAACTAAATGCAAACTGCAGCTCAATGACTAAACAGGCTATTTTCATCTTTTGCAAAGAAAAATGCAACTTGAAATAACACCCTTCCTAAGTATCAGATTTTATTGTGATATTTTGATATGAAGTGTTTTATGCCTTAGCATCCTTCCCACATCTGACTGCCTTTGGTACAGCCTGCAGAGCTCCGCGCAGCCTGGATGGTTATTGCATTAACTCATTTAGTTTTGAGTAAGAACTGGTGCAACCAGGGAAGTTCACTCCTTTTTGACCTCATTGCCACCCTTCAGTCTGATTTAGTCATTATAGAAACCTACTAAAAACCAGATGTGTCTGCTGTGGCCTGCAAGAACAGGCCAACTCGCTTCTAACTTTTTTCTTCTGTCATAATTTAAAAGATCAGTTTAACCAAATTACAAAAACACACTCCTTGCTTATGTATATATGCATTCAGACAGTTTGGGTTCTTCTTACACTGGGTGACAGAATGAGACATTGTGATTGAGAATGGTTTATTTGTTCTGGTCACAGCATTGGAAAAGTTCGATTCTGAGAACTAAACAGCGTTATTTTTTTTAGATTATCACTGGGAAAAACATTTTAGGGAGAGATGGCGGAGTTTGTTCATTCAGGAAACGATCATGCTGAGCATTCATTGCAGCTTGTGTAAAAAGTGCAATAACCGTCAGTACAGCATGTACGTTTACCGAGAGGCTTGCCAAGTCTGAAAAACTATCCCTAAAGCAAACATACATTGATAGACTGAAGCTATTTGTTAAAAAACTGAGTGTTTTTTGTTATTTATTGAAGTTACGACAGCTGCCGCATGTTTCTGAGAACAGGAACAAGCTCCCCGAACAAATTGCAACTGCATGCTTGTTAAAAAGTTGCTTAAGGGCAAACTTCCTTCTATTTTTGTAGGGAGTAGTGACCCTACCCCCACTTATGGAAACTACAGGGGACAAAAGGATACTGTTTCTACAACAACAACTGGTATTTTAAAAAAGCTGCATGTGTCCTATTAACATTATAGACTTTGGCGACTCTTAGTGGCAGCATATAAGATTCATTGCTGCCAAAAGCAAAATGTGGGTTCTGTGTTTTTTAAAATCTGCAGACAAAACAGCCCGAAACATGATGAAGCCACAAATCTGAAGCGGATGTTGATTTGTCTCTTTACTGAACGGGTCCTTGTATTTATCTTCCAACAGGAGACCAGGATGGCCAGTTCACAAACTGGCTCCGTGAAGACACCCCTGAGACATGCGCGGCCTATCGCTGCGTGGCCATGACCGTCCACACGTCCGACAGTGGACGAGAGAGCGAAGACAACTTCAAGTGGCTTGACGGCTCCTGCGCGCTACCTTTGGACGGATATGTGTGCCAGTACATCTTCAAAGGGATGTGTTCACCGCTGGAAGATGAGGGGAGAGGTTCGGCCATTTACACCACCCCGTTTCACCTTGTCAGCACCCTGCTGACCCACGTGCCTTATGGGTCTATCGCTTCTCTGCCGTGCCCTGCAGACAGCTCGAACCCAGATGCTCCCAGTGAGCAGATGGTGCTCTGCATGGAGAGAGATGATGAGACGGTGGGCTGGTCTAGGGACACCCCTCTCTGCTCGTCCAGTTCAGCACCACAGAGCCAGGACTGGTGTAGCGGGGACCATGGGTGTGAGCAGTTCTGCCAGACCACAGACACAGAATACTACTGTTACTGCTCTGAAGGCTTTGTAATAGATATGGATGGCTACAGCTGCAAGATTGACCTTCCGAGCCAAACCGACCAGCCGCAGCTCTCCTCCGACTCCGCCGTCCCCACTGACCAGCAGGTCCAGCAGGTCTGTGTGGAAATGGGGTGTGAGTATAACTGCATGGAAACAGCCCGGGGCGTCCGCTGCACATGTCCCCCAGGCTACCAAATGGGTCCGGACGGCCGCAGGTGTTCTGACGTCGACGAATGCCAACAGCGACCGTGCCCGCAACTCTGCGTCAACGTCCCAGGCACTTTCCACTGCACCTGCTACCAGGGGTACCAGACAGACGACGAGGGCGAATGCGTGGATATCGATGAGTGCCTCGATGAAGGCAGCTGTGAAGGCTCCTGTGAGAACACAGTGGGGTCCTTTGCATGTGTGTGTGACCGTGGCTATGAGCTGGGCAGCGGAGGAGAGTGTGTGGACGTGGACGAGTGTCTGATAAATATGCCCTGCCAGCAGCAGTGTCTCAATTTCATGGGAGGGTTCCAGTGTCTCTGTGACAACGGCTTCGAGCTGCAGCCAGACAGATTCACATGCCTGCCTTTGAATGATGACGCAGAATATTCCGCTCTGACCCCTGACCCCAGTGACTCTGCTGAGCATGATATTCCCTGGTCTAACTCGTTCACCCCTGATCCAAACTTTGAAGATGATAGCAACTTTGATGACAAGTGGGGGACGGAGGCCCCTGAGAGACTTTCCCCTGATGCGGCCCATGGGTCAGATAATCATCTAAACCAGTGGGATGACCTGTCGCCGAAGCAATACCAGACAGCCCCATCCCCGACACAAAAAGGAAGCACAGGCAACGAGATCAATAACGGCGCTAAGCCAGGAAATAGAGAAGCTAGTGATGGTGTGGTAGCTGAAACTGCAAAAACATCAGCAGGTGGAGCCGGGGAGGCAGAGATGGACACCGTGGACACCAACAGCACAGCAGAGAGTGCAGCTGGAACTGATGAAGGTAAACGAAAGCATGACAAGAGCTGGCTGCTTGTAGCCCTGCTGGTGCCTCTGTGTGTGTTCCTCGTAGTGATGCTGGCTCTGGGGATTGTGTACTGCACCAGCTGTGCTGTGGACAAGAGCCTCAGCTTCTCAGACTGCTATCGCTGGGTACTTCCAACCACGCCTCCTGACAGGAGAGAAGGCAAAAATCAAGCATGAACTTGTACTCAAAAACACTCATAGATGTGTTTAGGTGTTTGTTAACGTTTTTCTGGTGGCGAAAGACTGGTCACTAAAACGACATTTTGGATATAGCACCGCTGACTTGCTTTAATAATTTCTGTGGCACAACCTCTGTAAATAACTCACTCATCGTGTTTTTTTTTTATTCATTAAAACCATTCAAAAGATGAGAAAATGTGTGGTTTGTTGCATTTAAGAAATAAAAATTGTGGGTAAAAAAAAACGCAAAGGAAATGAAAACGTTTGGGATGTAGCCCATGTCTATTAGTGTTTTTAAGTTTCTCTGTTAGAAAATCAAACATAAGGGGCTTGTTGCACGGTTTTCCGTGTTTCTGACTTCTCTATAGGACACAAGCTATTTTCAACCTAAACAGCACCAAAAGATAAGAGAAAATGTGCATGAAAAAGGTGTAAGAAAAGGTGTATACATATTTTAGCTTTTTCTTGCATAAATGAGTCTCGTGCACAGACTGTAAAATGAACCTCGAGCTCGAGAGACTTACTCCAAACAAATCACCATCCCTGCGATATAACAGACCTTAATATGATGTATTTTGGGAAGCAACACCCGATCACAAATTATCTCAGCAAGCTGATACAACAAATTTGGAATATTATTTGTTAATGTCAGATCAATAATGCTCAGTTCTCACTCATTTAAAAAGCATCTTTTGTAATTTTGGAAACCATTAGAGCTCTATATCTGTTTATTTTTTCCAAATTGTGGTACTGATTGAATAATTATCCTTTGGCCAAAATAAAGACTGATGGACAAACACCTGCAGACATGATGCAGTTTTCCTGTTCAAGAATCAATGAGTACACACGGTCAGGGCTGTTGTCATATTTAAGAACATTTCTCAGTGAAAGTAAGAGATGGTAAATTCTACATTTTGGGAAGAAGAATGGTTGATAATTGAAGACCCTGGTTCTTTCAAAGAGACAAAAATCTCATCTGCTATTGGAGGTCTAGAAAGGGGTGGAGAATGTTTAGGTAAGATAGGAAGGAGGAGGAGGGACATGAGGATTGTGGGAGGAGAAAAACTGTTGGAGAAAGAGACAGAACGTTTTTGAGTGTCACCTTGTACAGTGGTGTCAGCAAAGAAAGATATGCGTTATGGCCGGATTCTGCGGCTGTATGCACCGATTTGGAAAAGGGTATCGACTAGGATCGGAAACGATCCCACGTGTGCAGAGTACAATGGAAAAGCAGCCAATCGCCTTAACCACTTGTCCACCTCTTCAAATATCTATATAGGCAACATTACAAGGTATACATAGTTCCCTATCTGTCCACTGTTGTGTCTTCCTATTTCTTTCCTTTGTTATTATCTGATGTTCTCGCGGTAGATAAATGTACACGACGTTTTTCCACGTTAGATCATTTTAGAAAATTACATTGTAGTGTGTCCAAAAATCTGATCATGCTACTAGATGATTGGTCAAAGTTTACGTCAATCAAACAATCCAATCTGTGATTGGCTGAGAGGTGGAGCTAGTTCTGAATGAATGCAGGAAGTGAACGGCGTGAGACTGCAATTTGACGTTCGCCTGGGACGTTAAGGAATTTGAGGTAATGGGTTTTCGGACTCCATTTCAGCTTTAATACTCTGAATTTGGTTTTAAACAAAAGTCAAACATGCACAAAAATAGCTTGCTTACTATTTGAAACCTAAGGTTTGGTTCACTGAAGTTGTGGCAGCATGCGTTGCAGGCACTCTTAACAACACTGCAGCTATTAGCATGGACGCTAAAAGCTAACGTTAACAATACTAAGTTAACCTATACCTAACATACATTTATGGTAGTCATGCGGATTGTAGTCTGCTGAGTTTAAGAGAGGTACCAAGATATGTTAGAATAGAGATTGTGATTTGTTTCTTTGCCCTGAAAGAAACCGAAACAAACCCGAGCCTCTTTATTAAACTGAATGAGTTCCTGTTGAATCTGTGCCATGGTTCAAGGCGCACTGATGAGTCCGTCCAAGATAACCGTGATTCATTCCCTCTCAGTTAATGAGTGAGTAAAATTATCTGTTAGGTATCTTTCTTCTAAAAGGTAGGAACAAATCACACAATTAAATAATGTAATGAATACCTTTACATATGCAAACTTCTTTCTGCTTTGATTGCCTTTCTCCTTGCTCAGTTTGGTAAAAATATGGTTCAAGTTTCACTCATGAAATGTATTTTAGCTCACTGATTTTGCAGCATTTTTTAAAAAACATAAATTTAATCTAAATACTCCACAGCTTGAATCGAGAGAACCATAACAGTTCAGTAATAATAATGATTAATCTGTGTCATTTACTCTAAATAGGAGGCAGTAAGTTTGTATCTTGTATTAAATTGTCTCATTATCTCAAAATATATAGCATGTTGTAGAACAGCTTGTTATAAGAAATGTGTGATAGCTTCTATTTAAATAAAAAAAAACAGTCATCAACACAAAAAAAGGAGAAACAATTTTCACTGTTTCAGCAGTGTGAAATCCACATGTGTATGGAGTAGATAATACAGGCAGTACTCCGCTCAATATGTCCAAAGCAGACAGGTGTGCAAACACTTTGTGGAGCCCTCAGCCAGCAGTATTTTCCTGACTCTTCTCTTTCCCATTATCTACCCTTTTTGCATTTGTCTTCTCCCACCTGACCTTCCCTCAGTACTTCAGTGTTAAATCGCAGAGTCGAGATGGTGGACTCCCAGTACTACCTCCCAAATGACATTGGTATCTCTGCACTTGACTGCGGGGAGGCCTTTCGTCTGCTATCACCTCAGGAGAAGATGTATGCCCACTACCTGTCTCGTGCCTCTTGGTATGTAACTAACCTCTGTTTTTAAAGGGAAGCATCCCTGTCACAAATGTTTAAGCTGCTTTATAGATTGAAATAATAAGACATTTTGACAGTTGAAGAGTTGTGGCTGGCAGATTAGGAAAGCACATGTATGTATCATCATCTTTCCTAGGTATGGAGGTCTGGCAGTGCTGCTGCAGACGTCCCCAGAGTCTGCAAACATCTTTGTTCTGCTGCAGAGAATGTTCAGGAAGCAGACACCAGCCCAGCTGGAGCAGGCTGCTACAGCAGTAGGACTCACCTCTGAGGAGTACCAGGTAAACAATCCTCTTTTCTCTGAGAATTCCTCATGACTGCAGATTTTCATTGTGCCATCATTTCTCTGTGTGTGATATTTAGGCCTTCTTGGTGTATGCAGCAGGACTGTATGCAAACATGGGCAATTACAAGTCCTTTGGAGACACCAAATTCATTCCAAATCTACCAAAGGTAAAACGCTGTTATTCAGCTTTGCAATTAATTTTAACTTGTAAAATGTAATGTAATCATGTCAATGTGATGAAAATCCAAATGCTCTTCATCAACCGTGTGTTTATCCAGGACAAGCTGGAAGCTCTGGTGAGGGCCAGCCAGGCATTTCAGGAGCAGCCGACTGAGATGGAAGCTCTGTGGAACAGCTGCTCGCATCTCATGTACTCTCTGGAAGACAGGCAGAAACAGCTGGGGCTGGGCGGCAAGGTTCGATCCAATATCATTTAACTAAAGTTCAAGCCATGTTCTGTCCAAACTCCTTTCTCAGGTGATTATTTGGTGTTGTGTGGACGGGATAGTTTCCACTCCTGTCAGTTCAGTAATTTTGTGCACTTTTCATCAGTTTCGAGTAGTTATTGAACTTAAAGGAAGTCACTGCACACAACATGGAAAAAGTCACACCTTAGAAAATTATGAATGCCTTGTAAAAGTCTGTTTTCTTTTGTTCAGGGAATTACCACCTATTTCTCAGGAAACTGCTGTCTGGAGGATGCTGAGCTGGCTCAGAGGTTCCTTGACTCAAAAGTAAGAAAAACCTTTTTTAAAGCAAGAGTTGTTTTTCTTATCATAACCTTGCATCTGTAACATCTTCTCTGTTGACATGTCAGCTTCTTGTTGTATTGGTCGTAACTGCTCAGTAATTTTCCCTGAACCAGATGAAAGGATGGGCTGTTTTATTCTGACTGAGATCGTTATGGTTTATTTCTAGAAACTTTCTGCCTACAATACACGTCTGTTCAAGAGGGAAGACGGAGGCAAAGCCTGCTATGAGGTGCGCTTGGCTTCAGCTGTGCATAAAGGTCAGAACAAAAGGAAAGTCACACTTATTCATGATAAGTGGGGCATTCAAAATGTTACACGTCACAAGTCAAGGAGACTTGCCTGTTTCACCAGTTGTACTGTAGTTTGTGAAGTCATGCATTATTATCACTAAGGGATAGATTAAAACTGTGTTTTTATGTAACTTACTGATGATCTTGACAATGATTAAAGGAAAAAAATGTTTTGATTCAGACTGTGCAGTAGATGGGGAGTGTGAGTCCTGCTGTGGCAGCTTCAGCTTTGAAGACAAAGAGTTTATAGTGAAGAGGGGAGACTACAGTCCTCTTATGGAGAAAGTCTGCTATAACCTCCAACAAGCACAGGTGAGACAAAGAAAACAGTAGGACACGAAGCTGCTGCTCTGCTCAGTGTGTATTCTTTAAATCAGGCAGCGATCTAAATTGAGAAATATTGGAGTTAAACTAAATATCTTTGGCTGAGAGTTGTTGAATATTATAAAATAAATTAATGTACTACATGAAAACGGTGCCTAATATAAAGGGAGCAGCCTTTAAGAGTCAAAATTAAAAGCAGTGACGTTTGGAGGAGGAACTTGTAATGTTTAGGAAGACATAATGTGCGAATCACTGAGTTACTAAACTGAAAGGAATTTGTCTAACCATTATATGACAGGGTTATGCTGCTAATGAGAACCAGAGGAAGATGCTTGAAGAGTACACGCGCAGCTTCACCCTTGGTTCTATTGACGCCCACAAAGAGGGCTCACGGTTCTGGATCAAAGACAAGGGGCCAATTGTTGAGAGGTGAAACCCCCACTGCTGTTCACTTTATTCCAATAGACATGACAAGATGCTTGAAATATGCAAGATAATGAGCACAATTAACTTTGTGCACCAACCAATGTAAAAGTTAAATTTAGCCTCCATAGCTTTTTCTTCTTCCTAGATTACTTGTAAACACTGTATTTTTTTTAAACTGTTTTTCTTCCTCATAAAGTTTGTTCAGACGTTTTCTCAGTATTGAGTGCGACGCCTCTCATTAACCTCTGAAACCTTTCTCACTCTGCTCCTTCCCCCTTGTTACTCCTTCCTCTGTCTGGCCTTTTCCAGTTATATTGGTTTCATAGAGAGCTACAGAGACCCGTTTGGCTCCAGAGGAGAGTTTGAAGGTAACTGCAAAGCTGATCAAGAACAGAAATGCTGTTTATTGGGATTCAAGCTGTGATCCCGCGGGCCTCTTAAGTTTTTATTGTACTGAGTTGAGGACTGGGCCGTGCTGCACAGCACTGCTATTGAAGCAATTATCTGCAGTCTTTAACTGTAGTAGATAATTTGGGGTTTTTATGCATTTTTAAAAAAATGTTGGGAAAATATGCAAAATATAAACAACTATTCAAACCTATAGAATTTATAAAGTAAAGTTAGTTAAAGGGGTTTCAGAAGTAAATATGGGCGGAGTTCAACAAGTTTTAAAAAGCTTTGTGGAAAATATTTCGACAGCTACAGAAAGAGGCAAAAAACGGGAGTGAAACGGTGCTGGACGGCCGGCAGATTAAATGCTGTACAAACACTGACATGATTTCATGGTGGAAATGACTGTATGTGCTCAGCATGTCTGAGAACTGTAATCAGTGACCACAGTTCACCACTGCAGCCGCTACGCAAGTTAAATCTCTGACATGCAAAGAAAAATATATATTACACATGAATGAGATGCAGAAACACTTTATCTGAGCCTGAGCTGAGGTAAAGTGGAAAACTCTCCTGTATTGTGATTGTTTTAAGCACATATATCCAGTGTCGGTGATGGTTGTAGAAGTTGAACAGTTAACCTCCACATCTAAGCGATATATTTGATGCAGTTTGAGAGCACTGCCACCCAGATGAGACCTTTTCATGGAAAGCCTTGTTTGTTTTTGCTTAACACACTTTGTTCTGTGTGGATTACAACAGCTTTCTGCACTTCAAATGTGTCTCATTGAGAGGATTTGAGATATAAGATGATGGAAGTTTGGACTGTTGGTAAACATTTTACTTTAAACTGTAGTTTCCCGAATGCTCCTAGTAGCGACTTAAAGAAGTAAACATCCAAACCGTGCGCTGGTATTTGCTGTTAACAGCAGCGCCACAGACTGCAGTATGAACAGTATGTTAATGGTAGATCTTTAGGATGGGATGGATTTGTACTGCTGCTTTGAACACCTGGTACTGAGCTGAAATTCCTGCCCAAAGTGCAAACGGCTGAGAGAGAGCCTCACTGGCTGGCTGGTAAATGTGTCACTGTTTAATAAGCTGATCGTTTGCTGTTACTTTAGAATAAAAGCCGACATGAAGTGTTTCCCTTCAGAGAATTACGTACTACAGATGTTTATTTAGTTGTCAGTCACACAACACCTTCATGTCATATGCCGTATTAATGCACCGACTCTGGGGTTGTGATGTCATGTCCAGGCTTCGTTGCGGTTGTGAACAAGGCGATGAGCGAGCGTTTTGCCAAGCTGGTGAGTTCAGCCAAAGGGCTGCTTCTGGAGCTGCCTTGGCCCCGGGAGTTTGAGAAAGACACGTTCCTGAAACCCGACTTCACCTCGCTGGACGTCCTCACCTTTGCTGGGAGCGGAATACCCGCCGGCATCAACATTCCCAACTGTGCGTACACCGACATCCTGGCTCGGATAACTACACGTTTACACAGTTCAGCTTCACAATTAAACATGTTGGTGTGGTGTTTTTTTTTTAGATGATGACATCAGGCAGTCAGAGGGCTTTAAAAATGTGTCGCTAGGCAATGTGCTAGCTGTGGCCTATGCCACGAAGAAAGAGAAACTCACCTTCCTCAAAGAGGAAGACAAGGTAGTATTTGCAGCCAACACAGAAGCTGTTGTTTCCTCTTGGATTGATTTAACTTTGTGTGTGTGACGGTGCGCCTTTTATGTTTGTTTAGGATTTGTTCATCAAATGGAAGGGGCCATCCTTCGAGGTGCAGGTTGGACTCCATGAGCTGCTGGGCCATGGTAGTGGCAAGCTCTTCGTCCAGGTCAGTCAAATGTACCCCGTCCCATAACAACAGCCAAGTTACTTCCTGTTGTGTGTTAAAGAGGGAAAATCAAGCAACTGATGTTAAAGATTTCAGAATATTTAGTTTCCTTGTTAATTGTTGAACTCGCTCCTTTCTCAGGATGACACGGGCAAGTTTAACTTTGATCAGAGTAAGGTGGTCAACCCAGAGACCGGCAAGGCGGTGAGTTCGTGTCAATCTCTGCACCGTGATGTGAAATCCTAAGATAAGTGGTGAAAAGAGGCGAGGTAATTAAAGGTGGGACTTTTTCCTCTCAGGTGTCCAGTTGGTATCGGGGCAGTGAGACGTGGGACAGTAAATTCTCCACCATTGCTTCTTCGTATGAGGAATGCCGTGCTGAATGTGTTGGACTCTATCTGTGTCTAAACCAGCAAGTACTCAGGTAAATCCTTTAGGGCTGGAAAGAAATGCTTTACTCCCAGTTCGATTCCTTTACGATTTTGTTCGGGTCCCAATTTACATAAATTGATTTAAATTCTTCAATATTCCAGATT
>JBBDHI010000016.1:13840486-13857795 GCA_037177115.1 Craterocephalus stercusmuscarum
GCATTTCTAAGTTGTTTTATACGATTTTGATTATTTGCTGCTATGTTGAGGACTTTGCATAAAATTCTTTATTACTACCTCTACATGTAAATGATTCTGTAACATTCATTATTCCAGTTGATGGGATGGTATGGTTCCTTGGTTCCTCCAGAACTGTCCTGCATTGTTAGTATTGTGACTTGGTCAGTTATTGAAGGCTACAAAGGCACTAAATGACAAACAGAAAACTCGCCTCTTGCAGGAGTTTGTCAAATGAGCTTTTGCTGTCGATAAGCTCCGTCACTACTGTGCCCAAGATTAATATTCATCCTCTAATTTCAGATATGAAAAAAATAAAATAAAAACAATGTCAGATGTGGATCGAATGATCAAAGCTCAGTACCTCCTCAGTGTTGAGCCTGTTTCTTAGAGCTTTCCACTTGAATGAATCACCTGATATATATTATTGCAAGTCCCCATCTAGCCACAAAAACAAGTTCTTTAGAATATAAGAGAATGGCATCTTAGAGTTTGCTATTTCCCTAAAAAGTCAAAGGATTTTATGACTCATCTTGCACTTAGGACCATTCACTAATTATGATTCCAGCAAAAATTCCAGCACATACGAAAAACATTTTTGTTCTATGACTTAGCTTAAATGAAAACATCAGGAGACTTTCCTTTAATTACTTCACATACATTTAAATCAATATGGCTTCATTAGAGGAACAGAGTATGACACTAAAAGTATGTTCACAAAGAATAGCATTATGCTAGCCATACTACAGAATTTAGCATATAAAGGATTGGATCTCTATCCTGAAGCATTTTGAGAAGACAGCTCTCATCATGGCTGGCACTTTGAAACTTCCAGGTTATTTCACTCTGATAGCCTCCAAAGCACAAGCACAACAACCATTGCTTCTACTCTCTAAAAATAATACAGATGTACTGTAACTACTTTATGCTCAGGGAAGAATTTAAGCATAAAATGGGTGAATTACATAGATTGCAATTATATAGTGCTTTTGTAGTTTTGATTATACTGTTTTACAGCACAATTATACAGGCTTTTATTTCCCACATAAGGCATATCATTATGAAACACATATTCCCACTGGAGTGCAGCTGTGGGGTTCAGTATCTTAACCAAGGACACTGTGAGATGTGGAGAAGCCATGACTTGCTTGTCTATTGAGCCTCAAAGTATCTTATCTTAGCAAAGCCCAGTGATAGCTCGCTTTCATTCTTACATGCACGCCATTAAGATCTGGGAAAAAAAGAGATAGGGATAACAAAGAAAAAATGCAAGATCAATGAATGCAATGTGTTGAAGATGAGATTTAAATAAGGTTGGAAAAGGGGACACCTTAACATCTAAATGAGACCGTGCCTTCCTGTTCCATATCTTCCTTTACAACAAACGATCCGAAGATCAAAAAGCTTGAGCCAGGGATGCTCATTTTCGGAGGCTTTTCCATCCTTTCAGGGGAGGGAGGAGGGGTAGGGTTTCTCATTTTTCTCACGACCTGCTGCCGGCTGTATCGTGAAAGGACAGGACTATGCTAAGAGGAGGTTTTCCTTTTTTTCTGACCTCAGTGGGCAGTATTTATGGCCAACATGGTCATGTTATTGGTGCATGACTGTTAAATGATTGAGAATTTGGGCGAGGTTGCCGGTCGCGCGGCCAATCGAGTGCCGAGGTGTGGCTGTGGAAAGGAGTGGTCACGCTGGAAGAGGTGGCGCTAGAAGCGGAAGTGTGCCTCGGCTGATCTCTCGCTGTCATTCGGCCACGGTCGGTTCCAGGAGAGAGGGGCAGCCAAGAAGTACACAGGGATCGGCTGGCTCTGTAGGAAAAAGAGAAACAAGAATCAGAAATCCAGCGAACAATGAAACCGATCGAATAAGGCTTGTGGAGGTACCGCTCACTTGCCAGGTTAACAAAGCTGTTCGATGCCAGAGTCCAGATCAGAGGCAGCAGATAGAGAGCTGTGTCATTGAGCAGGCAGGACACGTCAGGAGAAGGGAGAAGAAAAAAAAGCTGACCGACTGCACTGTACGAGTCAGCTATTAAATCCCCTCTGGAAGCCTTGTCCGTCGCACTCTTTGCTTCAAGGACACCATTTCGCTCTCAGTCCGAGAGAAGGATCTCGACAAAGACATCGCCGAGGTCGAAGGTGGTGATCGGAAGGTTAAAATGATTTTATTCGCCTCTATGCAGCCTGTCCTGCTAGCTAGCAATCGTGCTAACCGTTATTAGCTAGCTTGCTAATGTTAGCGGCGGATGTAAAACTTAGCTTGTCAGCTTTGTGGATTTTAACTGCCTGCCCATCGGCTTCTCCCACCGCCATGAAAAAGATCAGCCTTAACCTGTGACTTGTGACATGTTTTATTAGACTTATTTCTGATCCGTGCACTTGTTTCTTGATCGAAATTTGATCAAGGACTGCCCAAAGCCTGCTGACAGCTGTCAAACAAGGTCGAGTGGCTTATTTCTTAACGTCATTTTTGTTAATTGTTAATATGTTTACATTTCTCTTATATTTCATATCGGTGTACGTCCGTTGAGCCGATGCCGCTGGTATTTAAATGTCTATAGGCTAGCTTGCGTTAGTAAAACGTCTTTAAATGGAGACTGTGCTCGACACAGCAGTGTCTCTGGTTTTATTGGAGGCTGCCAGGAGCTCAGCTGTAGACTTACAATCTGGCAACGTCACGGGGTTATAATTAGCTAAAGATGTAACGTTGACTGGTTGTTTTTTCATCAGCTGCAGATGGTTCATGCATGAATGAGCTCTTTTATGACTTTTCTTTGTGATTATTGTATGTTTAGGAGTTAGAATAAACAGTGTTTTTACTTGTATTGAATTATATTATGACATTACAAAGTGAATGCTTTAGAGTTAGTTGCAGTTACTGATTTTTAAAAGGAAAAAAAAAACAAATTGGTTATTGTATTGATACAAAAATGTTGGTTATACTAAAGTGTATACATACAAAAATGTTTTTGTTTAGAAACTCATTTCTCTGAACACCAATAAGGCGACGTGAGCTTGGGAATGGGTGGAGTTTGAAAACATAACCCCGCCCATAAACACATTCTATTTGATATTCCACACCCACCCATGTAGCCACACCCACCAACCGTGGACATGAAGATGCCTCGGACATTACCAAAAATGTAAATCCCTATATAAAGGGTTGCGACTAAGAGAGAGAGAGAGAAAAAAAGTTCTTATAGTAATAGTTTGCATAGTTATATAGTTACAGTTTATAGCCTGGTATTAGCATGCAGGTTCATTTGCAAGATGAAATAAATTTAGTTTTTTAGCTTTCAAATCATTTATGACATTGTTATAACTAGAATAGTGAAATATGACAATTCGTTTTATTAATTGGATAATTCAAAGAATAACCTGGAACTATTATTTTGCTGTAAAGAGAAAAAGTTTGAATTATTTTTCCTATTTAAATTTTTCTAATCTTAAATATCTATTAGGCTCTATTTGTCAGATTATAAAAGAAATTAATTGCGCTCATTTACTTGAAATAAGTTAAATAGAATAAGTTTTAATCTTTAACCTTGCAAATAGAAAAACAAAACCACTTTTTGGTTTTTAAATCCAACCCTTTGTCCATCATATGTCAATGTGCACCAAAGGGTAGTTTCTAAATCCCCTGATCTATAGTGGAAATGAGATGGGCTGAATGCTAACATCTATGCCGCTCTATGTCCCTCTTCTCTCAATAGGACCAAAGAGATCACGGGATAGCATTTGTTTCTGGGGGCAGAAAACAAATGGGGGATTACGGGTTTGGAGTCCTAGTTCAAAACAACACTGGCAACAAGTCTGCATTCCCGGTCCGAATCCACCCGCATCTGCAGCCCCCACACCACCACCAAAATGCATCTCAGAGCCCTGCATCTTTCATAAACAGCACCACAACCACAGGGACTGGCACCACAGGAGGCTCTCCCTGGCTTTTCCCTGCCTCTGCCACCCACAACAGTGTGCAAGATGAAATCCTGGGAGGGCCAGAGAAGCCCAAAGCACAACAGCAACAGGAAATGCAAGAAACGCAAGAAAAGCAACAGCAGTTGTCTCCTGGGAGCCACCAGGAGGGTGGAAGTGGTGGTGGGATCATTTCAGAACTGGAAAAAGCCCGATCAGAGGAAGCCAAGACGGAGAACGGCTCATCTGAAGGCAGCAATGGAAAGGAGAAGCAGCTTCGCCTCGAGTCGCCTGTTCTGACAGGTTTCGACTATCAGGAGACGTCTGTTCTGGGGGGAACCGGTGCGGTACAGTCCAGCACGACCTCCTCATCGCTTACCGGCTTCAACAACTGGTCCGCTGCCATCCAGCCTGCGCCATCCACAATCATCAACGAAGACGTCAGCTTTTTCAACCCCGCCTCGGCCAACAACGGGCCGCTGCTGTTCCAGAACTTCTCGCACCACGTCAGCCCAGGCTTCGGGGGGAACTTCTCCCCCCAGATCGGACCGGCCGCCGCCTTGTCCCAGCATCACCCGGCTCCCCCGCCGCATCCCCACTTCCAACACCCCCACAGCCAGCACCAGCAGCACCGGCGCTCCCCGGCCTCCCCCCACCCTCCGCCGCCCTTCCCGCACAGGAATCCGGCGTTCAACCAGCTACCGCATTTGTCCAACAGCCTGAACAAGCCCCCGTCCCCGTGGGGTCCGGCCAGCTACCAAAGCCCCTCCCCTTCCCCCGGCTCATCCACATCATGGAGCCCCGGCGGAGGCTACGGCAGCGGCGGCGGCGGCTGGGGAGGGTCTCAGGGCCGAGATTACCGGCGCGGGCTGAACGGCGGGATGACCCCCATCAACTCCATCTCCCCACTGAAGAAGACCTTCCCCAACAACCACGTGGCATCCCAGAAGTATCCCCGGAACAGTCCAGCGGGCTTCAACCCAAAATCTTGGATGGATGACGGAGTCGGCCGCGGCGACAACATTTTCCCCTTTCAGGTCAGCCTCACTGAATAATTAATGTCGGCCTTTTGTCTGTGTGTGCAGCGTACTGGTTCGGGGCGTGAGCGTCTTTCAGCTCGTCACCTGCTAAACGTCCAGGTGTTGTTAGTGTTGTCTTTTTTTGGACATAAAGGGGGATGGGCACGAATCCACACAACGTTTTAAAGCTGTCTTTGGACTCTGTACTTCCACAGCTGCGTGTCCCTCGTGATGACTAATGCAGCGCTCTTCTCTCACTGCAGTGGCGTGTGCATCGTATGTGAGCTGGGGGCGGGAGAGGGGTGTATGTGGATCTGGGATGGAAAGGAAAAGATGGAGGAGTAGAAAATGGGGGAAAATACAGAGGGATATAAAAGAGGAGAAGAAGAGAGGTTGCAAGGAGAGCAGCCGCGGTCATGGACAACCGGAACTGACAGATCCGAATCCAGTAATGACAAAGAAAGCAGCGTAGTAAGGAGCAGGCGCCGCTCGCCGTGCCTTCTGCACGAAGGGTATCGGTCCGCGTTAATCGGTGAAATTGATCCTAATTATTTCCCACTTTTGCAATTTTATGAATCACCCATGTCACAGCTGCCGTCAATGAGAGATACCTAACGGGCAGGATCTGCACACAATGAGACGGCTCAGGTTATTGTTTTAGCCCCAGATGTGAGGGAGGTAGAGGGGGCACGGATCGATGATTGATTGATGGTTTGGGCCGTCGAAGGAGGCGGCGGCGATGCGAGGGAGGTCGTCTTAGACGTGTCCTCTCACCGGGCGGCGTTCCTTCATCTACAGGTGCTCATTCAAAGTATCCTGGAGTCAGTCATGAACACTTTTGTTTTTGTTTCCCCGTGTCGTTATGGATGAGATGCAGTTTATCTCTTGCAGATAAAGCTGACGATGAATAATTTCTCCTTCAATGGCAGCTAAATTCAGAATGTGGAAGAAATGCTTATGACCTTTCCCTGTCATTTATTTTTTTATTTTTGTCCATCAGAAATTAATAATGCAGAAGTTGAAGAGGGAAGCCTTTGTACTGACATGTCCTAATGTCTTTAGTGTTTCTGCTTAATATGCTGCAAAGATGATATAACTGCTGGCTGTAGCCACGGGGTCAAGTTTATGTCTGTCAGTACAGGCTATCAGAAGCAGGTCTGAGCCATTTCTAGCTATAACAAAAGCCTATTTGAATAGAATTTCTCTTTCTTATTAAAATGCCATCGACACACATCCATCTCATTCAGTCGCTCCTGTTTAATCAGAATTATGATGGTGCATCTGCAGCTGTGAGTCCCGTATTTCCAGAGTCCCATCTGTGTCGTCCCCATGACAGATTTAAATTAAAGCTAGCATTACTGTAGCTGCAGCATGTTGCTCTTCCTTGTGATTGAATCAGATCAACTAAAGTGGCATTGTCCCTTTGGCCTCTAGATTCTGCAGAGGCAGATGGGAGGATGGGTGTTGAATGGCTCTACTGTGTGTGTGTTTGTGTGTATGTGTATGTGAGAAAGAGGGATTAGTTATGCAAGTGTAACCCCATTTACAAATAAGAAATTAACATTATAAATTTAGAAGGAAAATAAAAATGCTGCATTATTTCCTAGATTATTTTATTATAGTGAAACGTTGTGAATGATGTGAGGTCTGCGTTTGCTTCTGGTCTCTCTGTGCAGTCGGTGGCCTGCTTTCTATGTTGGCTACTAACTGCTGTGACCTGCGTCCCGTATGGTCCAACTCTCCTGAAGACGTAGCTGAAGGGACCTTGATAGGTGGTGTACGAGATTGTGTCAGCGGTTCATGCGGGTCAACTGTTTGCTCTGTCTCATGTGTGAATGTTTGCAAATGGCAAATTTAGCTTTCTGTTTGGCCCGGTGGTAGATCTTGGTGACCCAATTACTTGTCAGACTTGGGGAAAAAATGTAAAGGGAACACAAACATGGCTCACAGGGAGGCATTAGACGCATGCTGGTGCTTAACCACTGGACTAAGGCCACGAACTGGACTCATTTCGTATTTCAGTCTCAGCACATCTCTGATCCAAGCGGTACAGTTTAGCATGATTATAAATTCCAGGAATTTGTTCATGTTTCCCTGTTTTCAGCCTGTTGACCTTTTCCATTGCTTTCCTTTTGTCTTCTTGCTTACTTCACGCTTACTGAATCTGTTGGGAAGCGTTCATTTTATTTCCTCTGTCTATTTTCTCTTTAATAAATCATTTTTAAGTCTATCAGTCTGCGTTTTGTTGGACTTTAAGCTTGGCAATTGCCAAATCCACCAAAGAAGTTCTCCTAGATCACTTCCTTTTCTGGGGCATCTGCTGAGGAATTTCTCCTCAGATTTGAGCTTTGGTCTGTAAAACGGACAGGGAAGGTAATTAAGATTTCACATATTGACTTCCAGAAAGGCTCTCTGTAAATAAAACCCTGTAGTTTGTGAGCCGAACAGACCCCACGAGAGCCTGATGTCACAATCCTCCACCATCAGCCTCTCCAACTGCCTCGCATAGCTCCCATTTTAGCACCAGCGCGACAGATGACAGATCAGTGCCTTTTGCTTTAGAATTCCTATTGTTGAGCCGCTCCGCAGTCGCTGAAATAATTCATCACACCGTTTGCTACTTTGTGCATTTCTGGAATCTCTGCAGAGACGACACTGATCATTTCTGGCCTTTCCGTTGCCCTCCTGTAACATTTCACTGAAATCTGTTTGGACCAACAATTAGCAGTTGGAACGCAGAGCAGCCGTGCTTTTGCCCTTCGGTACTGACGCTCTGTTACGTTCAGGCCTTGAGAAGCGAATCTAAAGTTGCCCTTTTGAGAGTACAACTGCCAGTCCATTTTTTAATGCAGATATGTCCTGCAGAGTGGCGTACAGCACTGTGCAAGCAGAAGGGGATGTTCCAGAGCTGTGGCTGCTGCTGCAGCAGGGAGGCCCGCTGATTTATCTGAGCAGCTTTAGTACTCAGGACGGGCTCGTGTCCAGGGACACTGCAGCTAATGCACTGTTCATCTACTGTAAGACTTTTCACCAAATAACCCCCTCCCCCCCCCCCCCTTCTCCCTTAATTTGTTACCTGAGAATTTCAAGGTCAGAAGCCTGCTGTTGTGTCAGGTGCACCAGGATGATTTGAGCTGGTAAATCTGGCCAGGGACCAGGTCAAGACCCACAGGGCCTGAGGGGGCGAGTGGGAGCCAGGTCAGGATATTGTCTCAGTAAGCCACCTGGGTAACTGTTGGTTACTGTTCCCTCCTCTCTGTTTGTGGAGCTCAGGAAAATCTGCAGCTTGGTATGGTGCCGCGTCTCTGAAAGCACATTATTAAACCGATGTGTGTGTGTGTGTGTGTACCGTGTCTGCAGAAAACATTGGACATGGTTTCACTTACCGTTGTAGGCAGAAAAAAACTAAACCAATAAACGGCGCCGTATTTATAGACTCGGACTTGCAAGTAACGAATTATCCTGTTAACGGTCAGTGTGAACGAGGCGGAGTTGTTGCATGATGGCCGAGGCCTGTGGTCACAGCAGTTGTCAGACTAGATGCAGTGAGAGCTATTTCCGGGGCTGACGGGCGAGCCTCTGCTTTCTAGCATTGCTATAGATGTTTGACATTCGGTTTCTCTGCGTTTTGTTGCCGAGATTAAATCCACTCGAAGCGACAGATCCGATTTCATGTGCAGAAACGAGTGCTAATAGTAGCGCCTCTTTAAAAAAAAGATTGGACGCTTATTGTTTTACACCTCAGCTGATTGGCAGCTTTTTAACCCTGGTTCAAGACTGTTTTATAAAAGAAAAGTTTTCCATGGACTAATGAGTGATCTGAGCTGCACTGGCAAGAACAAAACTCCACTGTGCCCTTCTCGCACCCTTGACAGATGCTCTGATACAGAAAGAAAGAAGCGCTTGTGTGTGTGTGTGTTTGTGGGGGTGTGTGTGTGGACACGCCTGTATGTGCATGAGCCTTAATTAGTCCCCGGCCTGTGTCTTCTGCACTTGTGTCTTAACAAAGGAAGAAGACAAAGCGAGAGATAATGTGGACGTGTCATTTTGTATTTAGCCCGACTCATTGCATACAATAAAAGCGTTGCTTCAGTCTAATTCCCAATATGCTGCCGGAACTTTCTCCAAATGCACACAGTATTGAGCCGTTGAGCCAGCACGGAGTAATTGGTTGTTTTTGACAGTTGGGGGTATTTCATGTCATCATGGGTCTTTGAAATACTGGACCAGGAAGAAAGATAAGTGCAATCATCAAAAGCTCAACCTGCTTCCCTTTCCTGCTTTCCTTTCTTCTCTTTTTACAGCGCCTTACCTTGCTGCTCGCCCCCCTCTCACCCCCTTTCTTTCAGCTCCATTTCCACCTTCCATTCTTTGCTTTGGGCTACTTCTCCCTTTTTTTTTTGTTGTCTCGGGGATGTGATCAAGTCAGCCTTCCCACAACATGTTTCTTTTATGAAATTCTCGCTTCTCTCACTCCGACGGTCTCCTACAACTCCCGTTTTTTCCACGAATAGGCGGATAAAATGTCGGATTAATGTTCGTCACCGGCTTGATGTCGCTACCACTCCACGTCATCAACATGTATTAGCTTAGACTTTAACACTGTTTCAGAGGCTTTGTTTCCTCTGTTGCAGACATTTTCACACTTTAAAAAAAAAACACCCTTTTTTGTTCTTCAGTTTAACAAGTGCAGCTTGAAAATATTTTAGTATGTATGTTGAATAAGTAAGCCAGCTCACCGTGAAGAGCAGGCCTACCCAGCCTATTTATGGAGTTTCATTTTAATTCAGAGGGTGTAGAAGTGTGTTGTTCAAGTTAATTACAATATTCTGGTCAAAGTCCCCCACCTATACAGTGTTTCCTGTTTAAGAGCACATTTCATGACAATAAAACACTTTGATGGTAGTTACTCTGTCTTCTGATAGCAGCTGTTCTCATTTAGTTTGTTGTTCATTAGCAGAAGTGCTGATCCGGTGCTTGACTTATTTTTCAATGATTGTAACATGGCAGGCGGCCATCTCAAGACTATAAATGAGATTTTCATCATCTCTCAACGTGCTTATCATATTCCAAACCAATTAATTGTTTGGTTTTCAGAGTGTCAAAAGAAAAAAAAAGGCACCCTTATTTGTTTCCTCCGGCTTGGTGAAGTGAACAGCTGGTTAAGATGAAGGAATATCCACTTTTGGGGCAACGATTCTCTCCCTCCATCAAACCCTATCTGTGGATTTATGGATAGGATTACAAAGGAATGGTGATCGATTTATAAATTCATCATATTACCTGTACTTAAGAAATTATTATTTTTTTAAATTTAAATAGTCCAAGTCTGCTTCGTGAGTCTCTGCTGGAGTCAGAAAACAATCATGCATGATTTTTATTTTTGCAAGAACATCAAACAAGCCGGTTTTGCTAGCTGTAAGGAGGATCGATCACAGGGGCGGTTTGTATTCAGTCCAACTGCAGATTTCAGACCATCAACTTACACTTGTAAATTGCTGACCTCGGTGTCTTCAGAGAGCCACGCGTGTCATTAACAAGAACAGCAGACTGATTATTCGGAGAAGTGGCGACATACAGAAATTGAGAACTGCTGGTTTAAAATAAATCCATCAGTTTAGAAGTGGATACTTATTTTATTGTCGCCGTTGTTGATGGAGGGTGACAGCCAATTAAAACGGTTAAATAGGACAGTCATCGCAACATTTCTCAAATTTCTCTCAGCATTTGTCATGTTTATAAATGGCTACCTGCTGTAAATGCACTACACATGCAGCCTTTGTTCAAATGAACGATTAAATGAAACCGTTTCATAAGCTGTGCTCTCTGAATCAGAGGATGTAGGGTAGTTCTTACACTTCTGTAAATAAAATGTGTTTGCACAACATAGCTCACAATGTGCTACTAGACACTGATGAATAGATGTAAAGGTCATGGTAATTGATTATAATAAAACCTTTTCTTTATACTTGGATAAACCAAAAGTCGGTTTCCTTTTCTTTCCTTCTCCCAGTCACAGAGGATGTGTTACTTGCTTTTTCCCTGAAAGTCAGTATTTAGAATTTGGTGATTCAGTCATTACTTCCTGCTCCACACGGATCAGCTCAGGCTGCTTTTCTTTTTATTCCTGGGTAATATTCACAAATGGCAGCATGACCTTGTTAGAGGCTCTTTGCTCGCAGGACACAGTCAGCATCAGAAATCAACCCATCATGCAGATTTTTTTTTAAGAGTCATGCGAAAAGAAAAGAGGAAAAAAAGTCATTTTAGCTGTTTGACTCGCCTTAAAGGACTTGGATTTCCCGGATGCCTGCAAGTTGAAAAGTATGTATCACTAATATACTTAGAGTTAATACCAATGGCCTTGGCTTGCTGTGGGCAATTTCTCATACAGTAGATTCATACGACATGGCCTGCCCTATAAATCGTGCCCTTCTTGTAACAAATATGCTACTCTGTGGGTGTGTGTGTGTGTGTTAGTGGATGCACTCTCTGCAATCTGTCAGGGGGTAAGCACTTTGCTGGTCAGCTGTCCAGTTGTTAAGAAAGAAGGATTCACAAATCTGATGATTAATCACCGTCTGTGCCCTTCTTGGCTAATGCTTAGCAACTTCCGAGCGCCGGCCAGAGCTGAACTCCACCATACACACAGACTCCATCTTGGCCACATAATGAATCCCTAGCACTCAGTTATGCTACAAAAGAGCGATTCTGCACCACCCAGAGAGGATGGTATCTAACCTGGACTAGAAATGCTGAAATGCTGTATCTGTATACATTATCATCCCACAGTTACTTGTCCTTAACTTGTTTTAGGGCTTCAAATGTTTGACTTGTTTGCCCAGGAGTATGGGGCCTAAGCCCATTTTGTGATTCTGAAGCGGATATGAGAAAACAGAAGACGTAGTCTGGTCTTAATATATCCCTGAGCTCGTATTTGTTTAGAAGAAGGCTGTGTGCGCCGGCTTTGTTCTGCCATGTAATTTCTGTTTCGTAGGTTCGTGCAGTCAGTGTGGGAAATCTGCACCAGCTCAAAGGCTGTTAAAATATTGGCTACAGCTGGGAAGCTGAGAAGTTTGGCTGTTTCGCCAGCCAGCTCGCCAGATATCCAGCCACACTCTGGCTGATTAGATACTAAAAGTAGGTATTGAATTCAGGAGGCTCCGCAAACACAAGAGAGTGGATGAAAAATGGAGTTGCCTGCCTGGAGGACAATCGGTCATGTGGTTCACAGACGTAGCTCTGTTTTTCTGAACCCTTTAGCATTTGACCCCACGTGGAGTTCATGGTAACATATTATGCCACGAGGTTTTCTTCTCAGAGGGGTTTCATTCGTAGGCTCTCTTTGCTGACATGGGTTACAGTTTTTGAAGGTCAGACCTGGTTGCTGGATAAATACGGCGGGGGGAAGACGTGACTGCATCACAGGGAAGTCTAACTAGTCATTGGTTAACTGACGTGTTGGGTAATACCTGTTGTACAACGTCTGACTAATATCAGTCAGTCTGACGACAGAGCTGATCAAGCAGCGTTGGTGTTCTTGTTTGGATGTTTGTCTGCACTTTCACAAGAGGGGTTTATGACACAAGTGCTTGTTTGATCCTTTTTCTCCTGAATGCTTCTGGTTTCTCAGTTTAAGTAGCAGGCCTTACAAGGACATGATTTTCAATATCATAATTAAACCAAATCCAGCCATTTTTGAGCTTTTAATGTGAAAATTCCTAGAGATGTGTACAGGGATGTTGTTTTGCCAGTGTAGGTTGTAAAAGCTCCGCGCTGCGTGTCAGGACATATACAGACACATTTCTCTTATCACAAACCGGAAAACAGAAAAGAAATCACAAGACAAAAATAGCTTGTATATTTAAATGAACGAGTTGAACTAACAAGTCCTGTTATTCATAATTTCTTTTTCATTTTAAAGGCATGTTTGGATGTTTAAATGAGTAGTTCGGTGGAAATGAGAAAAAAAGAGGCTCACCAAAGAAAGAAAAGGTCACAGAAGTCCTACTGTTAGAGGGGATTCAGAAAATAATTTGAGAAAAGGACATCAGAAGACATTTAGTACAAATTACAAGTAGGGCCCCCCAATTGTGTGTACACTTCCCCCCTTATGTGATTCAGATAAGGGGGCTAGTCCCCCTGAGTTAAACCCCAGTGTATGTCAGGCCCTGGTGCGTGAGGCGCTGGTCGCAAGTTTTGCTTTCAAAATAAACACTAAAAACATGGTGGCTGTTTACAGGTCTCAGCATTTTTAAAAACATTCATTTTGCAAGAGAGGAAGCCATGTTGTATGTAAAGCATCTTGTCCGACTCAATCAGTGGCTGTCTTCCAGCCTGAAAATATGTCCTATCAGATGATTTCAGATGCTTCTTTTAGAACCGCATATCTTTGCATGGCATCAGTCTCGCCTGTCTTCAGTATTTTTAAATCTCTGGTATGTGTATGCTCCAACTTAGGAAATCACTGTATTTACATACGTTTGTAAATACATACAGATCTTCACATTTTCTAAAGCAGCACTTTAAAATAATCATGAAAGATGTGATGCCAAAAGTTGGATAAAGAGTCTTACGCTGGGAGTAGACGGTTTGGAGAGAATAAACATAGCTGAACACGATTTAGTCAGAAAGTGGAGCTTATGAAGCAACAACTAGAAGCCAGAAGAGTTTTTGGCTCTTTTGAAGCGTGAGATCTCTGATGCATGGCTGGGAAATATGACGCTATTTCTGGGATTTCTGCTTTTGCGGGTGACATTCATCAGGGTGGCTGGAAAAATGGTTAAAAACAAACAGAAAGGAGGAAGGAAGGCATGAGACATTCAAATGCACCATGGGGGAAATTGGGGATTTATAACCTTTTTAAAGACAAACAATAATGTTCTGAGCTTTATGAAGTTATTTGAGAATGTGATTGTTTTCTGATCTTCAGCAGTTTATTGTTTTGAATAGAAGGAAACCCAAAGAGTTTGTCAGTTTCACCGGTTGTTGTCACGGGACGCATATTTGGGCGAGGTGGAGTCGAGACAGAAACCTTATCAGCGTGGCACTTGCAGCGTGTTTTTGTGCATGAGGAGAGGTTTCTGGCTTGTGAGCATATTTTGTGAACACACACTATGCGGGTGTGAGTGTTTTGCTCATGTTTGTGTGCACAGACACACACATCCAGCATGGCTTAGTATGCCAAGGATGCCTGTTTTGAGGTGGCGAAGTTGACGCGGGCCCGGTTCTGCTGCCTCTCATCGTGTATTTCCGCATAGTTATTTAGTGAAAGGCGTACAGAAGCAAACACAAACAAGAAGGGTTTGCTGGTAAAACTTAAAGAACAAAGAGAAAGCTGACAAGAAAAACAAGATTTACTGGATAAAGGAAGGGAATTTTATCTTTTCATAGAAAGAGATGCAGCTCTAGAAAGGAAAAAAAAGAAAGATCCCCAGCAATAAAAATCTCATTATGTTTGAGCACCAAGACCAAAGTCAAGATGTCCGAGTGTTTTCAGAGGCCGTCATGCTGCTTTCACAGAAGATGCCACGACGTTGCGACGTGCTACATGCTACGAGCTAAGTGGGCTCATTCATGGCTGTTTTGCATGGCTCGCTCTGAGCCGGGCTCAGTGCAAAGTTGGGCGTGCCGACATTTCACTCTGCAGCGGACTTTAAACAAGTTTGCCCTGCGTGCATCGCTGCGATCACACTTGAATGTGTTCAATCTGTTGATTTGTTGAAGTGGATTCTCACTTCTGTTTGTCAGTGTGACTCTCCCCACCGCTACTCTCCTTTTGAAGTAGACCAGGAAGGGGGTCAGAGTACAGGTGAAAGCTCCAAAAACAGATGTTTTTACCCTCAAGGATCTTAGGAATCCAAGATCCTTGTTCCTCATATGAACAGTAATGCTTAACACAGAGGTGGTTTGCACATGGGCTCCCATTATTGGCAATTATTTGTCTTTGCACATGTCAAAGGAAGGTATGAATAAATAAACATGGCCTGAAATCTGTCGTGTCTTTTGCAATTTCTCTCTGAAATAAGCGAGGGCGAGAATGAAGTGAAGCCAAATAGCACATTGCCGTTTGGTAATAATTCTTTTATTACCTCGCTCACAGGTGTCTCAGGTATGTGTGAAGCGCTCGGAGCATATTTTCAAGTGTAAATGAGGAATGCTGGCACCTCTTCCTGGGTTGCTTCTTAGCCTGGGCAGGGTATTTGAATCGGTATCGCATTAAAAGATAAATGTAACCTCTCATGTTAAAATGTTGCCGCTTTTTTCAAATCATTTGAAGGGGTAAAAAAAAAAAAAGTCTGTTTGCATGGCTTTAAAAAAGTGAAGAAAACTGAAATGGTCTTCTTTCTCTCCTCTTGTTTAGGATCGCACCAGGTCGTTTGACAGCTTCAACATGAACACTTTGGAGAGCTCCCTGATTGACATCATGAGGGCGGAGCAGGACAACCTGAAAGGTGAGGACCTCGACTCCACATCACCTGTTTACCAATAAGCTTTCCATTATGTCTTACTAGACGACGGCTGGCGTGCGGGATTTCTCCCTTGTCGTGTTCATGCAGAGTGCAGCTTAGAAAAATGTATAAATGATATCATTGTTGGCACTGTGGGTGATAAAACGCAGATTTTCCTGCATCCCATCTCATTGGCTACTTGAGGGCAAGCTAATAAGCGTTTACACACACACATTTGTTTAAAAGCAGTTTCTTGACGGCGCTCATTTTTGTCCTGTAATCGACAATAATAAGAGAGGTCAGACTGAGCGGCGGTCAGGTCGCTGCTCTGCCTTCTCTTTTCACATTTCGATAATTACAAGAAACCACAAAACATTTCATGTGCCTGAGCTCGCTGCAGTGAGTGTGACCTCTTTTTTTTTTCCTCTCTCTCTCTCTCTCTCTTGCATATTGAGAAGGAGATACAGATAGAATGATGGAGGCTTAGGCTTTGTATTTAAAGAGGGGATTTGTGAGAGAAATGGAAATAGTCCCCTGATCTGGACTGATGGCCATTATTCATTAGTAAACATTGTTGCCGTGGAGCCTTTTCATTTTGAGCTGTGATTATTTAGTCGTCCACACTGATAATCATAATCATCGCTATTACTTCTAAATGTATTGCTGTGAAAATGAACACATTTTCTACATGTTACCATTAGAGACGGTTGTTTCAGTTAACAAAGAGTCTTTGAATTGAAAAAGCTAATATATTAATGGTGTAGAAATGGGAGAAGTGTGATATTATCTCTAAATGCTATATTGTAAAATCTCCAATTATGGCTCTTTTAAGTACTTGGAGAAAAAAGATCTCCAGTTTGACGACAGCTACGGTGCACTTTGGTTCTGCGATGGACTGGCAACCTGCTCAGTGTGCTCTGCCTCTCACTGCGTAGCGTCTGGGACTCTACGTAGGAGTAGGCTGGTATGGAAGATGGATGAATGGATTATGCAAATTACAAACGTATAATCCCCCCCAAAAAGTTAGGCAACGGGATGTTTGCAGCAGATCGTTTGAGCCTTGTGGTTTACAGGGTGTGGACGACAACAACTGCACTTTTTCTGTTGCAATCCTGGAAGTGGGCGATCACATTGGGATCTGCATGAGTCCAGAGGTTGGCCAATGCTCCTTATCGTGTTCCCTGAGATGTTCTTGAACAGTTTGGCAGCGCAGTGGAGGCCATCGTTATCCCATCTGTTGAGTACTTGGTGTAACATTGTAGCACAGAGTATCTCAAAGTAACGTCCGTATCACCACCAGATCGCAAGCAAATGTGGCTGATCAGCGGACATTTTATTTACCTCCTCACCTCCACTGACATGATTTGATTGGGAATCGGTGTTTTTTCCTTTTGTAGGTGACAAAAAGAAAAAGAGTTACAGCACATAGCGGTTCAGCAACTTTTCTACTAAATGCTTTAGAGGGTACAGCTTGTGATGGTTGAAGTTTGAGGAAGCTTGTCTTACAGAAAGACATTAGCCGGTATTTTGATGAGAGGCAGGAGCCGGTTGGAGTTATTCTGATAACGAGCATTATTTGGATGGGAAAACCTTTGATTTCTGAAAGTTTTAGTTGAGTTATAGTATTTGTGTTCGGCTTGTCAACTAAACTTCTTTACTTTATGTCTTAAAGGAGCTATACCTGATATTAAGTCAGGCCATTTTAGTTAGCGATAGCGGCTAATTATTAGCTTTGGCATGACGCTCTTTCTCTAAGTGACGGAAGTTAACCCCATTGGCAGAGAAAGAGCATCACACTAAAGCTAAAAACTAGCCACTTTCGCTAACTAAAATGGCCTGGACTCTAACATGCACAATCAATGAGTCATTCATTGTTATGGACTTACCTCTTTTACCACATAATATAC
>JBBDHI010000016.1:13887691-13904500 GCA_037177115.1 Craterocephalus stercusmuscarum
TTCCAAAGTGTCAATCAGCACGAGGGTGAGTAAACAAATGAAGGCACATCATTCTGAGGGCGGAGTATTCCTTTAACGCTTGCAAGCTACAATGCTATCATCCTGGTTCTTGACAGGTTTAGCATCCTAGATTATTAGCATTTCCAAAATGCTAGGCAAAAAAGAAACCTGCTAACCTGGAACATTAGCATTGTTGTTTTAAGCCGCTAGCATTTGATGCTAGTATAATGTTTAGTTCATAACATGGCAAAATGAAGCTAAAATAAATGCCTGAGTATCGGGCTTTACGGAGGCGCCATGCCTGTTTCACTAAGCTGGAAAATGGATATGCAATATGAAACATTATTGGCTGTAACTTAGTATTCATGTGATTCATGTTCATTGTGTTTGCTAGTCATTACTTTGTTGAAAATATTTCAGCTGAGCTGTTTGGTTATAGTTACAGTTATTAGTTACAGTTTGTAAAGTTGACATTTAAATATAAAGTCAAGATTATGTGGGTTAGAAATGGTTTTTCATGCTCAGAACACAGTGACAAATGTATCCAGTTATCAATAAACATGCTGCTGTTCAAGGAAATGTGAAGCCTTTGAGAAGAAGTGAATGCATGTGCCTTGTGAAGCTGTATCACTCTCCATCTGTCAAATGCCTGCTGAGTTTAGCATGTCACTGCATAAATCCTGCTTTGTGTATCCACAACCCACCCTCTGCTCACCCAAGTACCCCAGCCTCTTGAATTTTTCACAATTTTACACTTTGGAGTTACATCAAAAGAAGAAAAAGATCCATGCAATTATCAAATGATGAAGCTTAATATTATAGTGAAATAACAGTGGTTAGAAAAATAAAAAAGGAAAAAAAAAACATTCTTAATAATGAGAAATAACCGCACTGGTTCAATTCTGTAAAATACATCTATTATAGAAAATGAAAGATTGCGAACTTGTCATGATCTGAGGAGCCCTAGCTTGATGTCTCCGAGAGCCTCAATGTGAAGTAGACCTACTCAAGCTACTTTTCTCATAGTGGCCTCAGGGCCAGTTACAATACAAAGGTCATTCACCAATGGTTCATAAGGAAAATAAAATTTTCTTAAGTTCTACTTCTGAACTTTTTACAAAATATCTTTCACTACCTCATATATTCACTACCTTTGTATTGATCCCACGACTGGTCTGGAAGACCTGGAACATCTGAGTGCTGACAGATTTAAACAAAATCGTTTGTGATTTTTTTCTGCTGTTCAGTTCAGTGAAATACAATAACTATAATAATAATAATTATTTTGATGTTTCTGTCAGATTTTTAAATAACTTTTGACAAATTACATTTAGTTACTTTTAAAATAAATAGCACAATTTTGACATTGCATCCCACTGTTATACTCTCCCTATGGGAAACAGTTTTTCATTCATTCATGAACAAGAGGCAGTGGGGACAGGCTGCTGGTGTTTCTAACAGCATCAGCTCAATAGACTGTGCACAGGCCAGATCCGTTCCTACAGCAGCATCACTCCATAAATGTCTCGGTCACCTTAAACTCCCAGATCCACCTGCAGAATGTAGTATATCATAAATAAAAGTCATTACAACGATGCCTTTTTAATATAATGATACGTTTTATTAAGAAATCTAGGTTTTCAGACTCTCCTGGAGGATCCGGTGGAAGGTGGAAATTTGTTTAGGCTACCAACTGTAGGAGGTACAGCAGGCTATGTTCATACTTTTACTTTTAGCCACAATACTACAAAGATGTGCGTCCTGATGCCCCCCCTGTACTATCTGCAGACTGCTCTCCAAGTTCAGGAGGAATTGATGACCAGTTAGAACAAAAAAGACAGTTTTTCTGTAATCTGAAGCTCGTCATGTGATAATTATGAATCATTTAAGTGGACATTGTTATTATTATCTTTTGTTTTGATTAACGTGTTTGTCATATTGAAATTTTGCGCTGCAGTTGGTTATAACCAACCCAAAGGTTGGCAGTTCAAACCTGCTCCCACCTCAGTTAGTGGTTGTGTTTCAGTTGAAATGTCCTTGGGTTGAAATGGTAGTGTTTTGGTGGATGTAAATTTGTTTTGCACTTCCATCCGTACATTCCTGTGTTTTTTCAACTCTGAACAATGTGCATGTTAGACTGTCAATGATCGTTGGAACACGTCTATTGGGACTCATGGAGGAAAACAAAAGAGAAGGAAAAGCCTGACAGCGCCCAAACATGTCCCACTGTCAGATCACTGTCTGTCAGAGCTGCTCCAAATGCTGCAGCAGATTTTGCAGCCTTCTTTCACACTGCATCAGCTTTTGTTGAGCAGAAATGCATTTCAGTCTTTGTGAGTTTGTGCCCGTTAGTTTTGGGTGCTCAGCTGAACCACTTGACCGACAGAGCTGATTCTGCAACCCCCCTCCCACCCACACACACACAGAGACACGCACACACACCCACGCACACACACACACACACACGCGTACTGTATGGAGCGCTGCATGCTGTTCTGTGCAGAGCAAACATTTCTAGATGAAAAGCTTGCACACATATCTTTTTAAAGCTTTCCAGATTGTGTTGATGAATGAAGAGCTCAGAGTGTAAAATGCTCTCTAATCTGTCTTCCCTCATCGTCTTGTTCCTCCTTCCCACTCTCCAGCATCTCAATCAGGACTCTCTGCATACCTCAGAATATATACATACTGTATATATATATATATATCAGTATGTATATATACAGTATGCATTATTGCGTCTCGTGTCGCCCCTCTCCCTCCCTTTCTGTCTGTCCGTCTCCTAAACCAGTTAGCGCTGTCTCCTATATTTGTCCCTTCCCGTTTGCTCCCTCCTTCTGTCGCTGTTTGTCTAGATATTCCCAGCAGACCTGAGGTACGGTGTAATCCCTTTAGTTCTTTTTCTCCCATAAAAGAACGGTGGAAGGAACATTTCCTGCCTCATTAACAAGCTAAAATACAGACTTTGAGCTTCCATATTCCACTGCAAGTAGAGCAGGTTGAGCTTTGAGAGGTCCTTGTACAGTGATCCGTCCCAGTACGCTGAAAAACATGGACCGAGTCATTGCTATCACCAGATTTTAGCTAATCTTGTTCAGGTTAAGTATATTTGCAGAGAAAGCACCAAGGATTAGCATATCTAGTGTTCCTGTTAATATTTTCATAAACATTTTGAACAGTTGAGTGAGTCTGAAGGACAACTGCATCCATGTTTCTCTGAAGTTTTAAACAATGCTTCATAGCCATCAGCTGCCGCCCCCTCCATTCTAATCCATGACATTCCTTATATCATTTATTTTCAGCGTGTTTCTAAGTCATAAATAACCTTCTTTTTCTGCGGACAACATGCATTATTTTCAGCACCAAATTACTATGCCTCTGCTTTATTTCACACCTTGTAGTGTGTGAAACTACATGACTCAATTGTTATGCAGCTTCTCATCCACACAAGAAGTACACAGCAAGAGACTGTCCCCGAGAGTCAATAAAACACACCATATATCATTTTTTTTCTTTTTTTTGCTATCTTCGCATTGAGAATTGTAAACAAGGCTGTTGATCTAACAGCGTTGTTTTCTTTGGATACTGTTCCAGCACCTCCACAGAACAGAGCGCTGCAACGTTAATCTAAGCAGCAAACACACTTTCTCGTTATGAATTCTGCAAACTGTCACCTACTTAGTTTTTATATGGGCTCATTTGGATATTACCTGTATTTTGTAGTGATAAGCCTGCTCGATAAACTCCACATGATATCTTGTATGGCTGATTGTCAACACATCAACCTCAAATAGCGTCAGAGCTGCAGAGCAGAAAACTGCTTTTCCCATATTCTTACGTTGTTGCTTTTTGTTTTAATTACCTGAAGAGTTTGCAGGTCAATCAGACACATAAATATGACCATTTTGATGCCAGTTGTTGCTGTTTATTCTGGCCATGCTGAGCAGTTAATTATGAGTGGGTAAACACTGTAATATGATCAGTAAATACAGATGTATCCTTGGAAACCAAATGTCTGGATGCAAGAAGAGGATGAAGTGATGACATTGAAGACATTTACAGTGTCTGCGGTATGAATTGGGCCCCAGCCTGCGCCGCCACAGATCTGTTCCATTATACCGAAGACTTTCTCATAAAAGCCCGAAATGGAAATGTGGATTAGAAGTGAGGAAAGGACGCGGCCGGCGCTGCAGGGCAGGGACTGAAAGATGCAGGCGCAGAGATTGATGAAGGGCTGATTTGATTTGTGTTGTCCAGCTTGGTTTCTGATGTTTTCTACTAGGAAAACATGGTGTGTTTGGACAGCTTTTAGCCACAAACACACACTTGAAACCCACAAACATGCAAGCAACACTTGCACATTCGCACACCAGGAAAAAGCCATCGCAAACCTGGTCACGGACAAACTTGCGCACACACACACTCACGTGCGTGTCGTCGACCGCATGACAGTGCCGTGACTGCCAAGCAGGACACTCTGTGCCAGCAGAAGTTAGCAGGACTGTGCAAGTAGCTGCGGGAGAGGCAGCCATCGTCCAAAACAATTATCCCATTATTACCTCCATTTCGCTTCCAGATAAAAGGTTTGCTGCAGTCTGCCGCCTCCACCGACCGCCTCCGCCGTTCGTCAGGTTGGAGGTAATTACTGCTGTGGGTTGGAAACCTTACACAGCCTCCAGTAACACATATTGTTCCTCCCCGTTTTGTAGGGATGACTAATAGTACACTGATTATAGAGAGGGGTTACAGTCCTCATCAGATCTCAGCTCAACACCCACACCGCATGCACAATGCCGATTCTTCCAAACAGTTAAGCCCAGAACCTCTTTCCGCTGAGAAATGTGATGGATTTTCCAACTTTTTAGTAAAAAAGAAAATCAAAACAATCAGACTAAACATCAACGCCACGCAGTCAAACGAGTAAACTAACGTGTGTTGGAAACTTTGAGATAACTCAAATGTCACATCAAAATGTAGTACGGTCAATTTAAAACTCCAAGAAGAAATTGTTTGGTGTTTGAAATCAATGCCAGGCACTCGGGGAATATTATCTGACTTTTTAAAACAACTTTGACCTCAGTAAAAGGTGAACTTCTACAAATAGTTCACTGGCATCAGGCCTTTTCCCCAAGTCAGTGAAGGCAGCTGCCATTGAGAAGAAACAACTACAGGCCTGTCTCTAACCTCTTTTGTATATCCAAGACTTTAGACCCAATCATAGCACTGAAACAGCTCCGGTCCAGATTTAAAATGATTTTAAGCTTAAGCCTCATTCTGGTCAAATTTCAGTCATGCTTTTGCTTTTTCCCAAAAGTCCAAGCAGGTAAAACTCTAAGGTTAGTCGCTTTTTTACTCAGACTTTACTCGAAATGCTGCCTTGTTTAAAATATCTGCTTTGACTTTCCCAGTTTTGTCATTTCAAAAAGAAACAAAGCTAAACTTGAGGTTCCCTGCATGGTCTCATGGGAGTCTTTGACTTCATGTTTGTGGTGTTTTTTGGCTTTCATGACAGATTCTCTGTGAATCTTCTGTTCACTGCTTTTTAGGGTCAGTAGATTTTTCCATGAATTGTCGCTACTTTCGCCTCTCGAGGTAAGGCACTGAGCCACTGCATTGTGTATTTCATTCACTTTTTCACTGTTCTCCCTCCCGTAACTGAGAGTAGGCATACTTTTACATGTCCATGCCTCTGTGTCTTTATACCCATGTGGGCCCTAAAGCTATTAAAGCCGCAAGTTGCTCTTCAGTAAGACAGAATTTTTAGGAAAATAGTGAGAAAACAAATATTTACAGCCTTTACAGTCAAACCCAACATACAGAAAAAACTGGCTGTTATTTATTTCAGCATCTACACCTACATGTAACTCTGGACAAGGTGCATTCACGGGAGTTCAAGCTGAGAATTATACCTACAGAAAATCACAATGCCAGCAAAAAAAAAAAAAAGTAAAAATATGTTTTTTCTTTGGAGGGATTAAAATATTCCCTCAGTAGGAAGTGCATCATGTGCATATATTATGGTCAGACAACCTCAGGCAGATATGCCACCGGGCTATCTATTTAAACTTTCATTTGAGTTTTTCGCACGCATCAGTAGCGCCTGATCTGACTTGAATGAAGCAAAAAAAGGTGTGTTATTGTTATCTGCTCTTCAGCAGCTGTGCTTTTGCCAGAGGCAGCTGTGAAAGTGATTGACGGTACAGGTTCACCTGTTTAGAGATTCAGCCTGACGCCTTTCTGCCTTCACACACTCACACACCTCTCCTCTCCCATTCTCAGCACGCGTCCTCCTTAATTCTCACTCTCTCATCATCATCTTTCAGGATTAAACTCTTCACCACTTTGCCTCCTCTCGCCCACGTCCTCGTTTTCCTCTTTTTTTGGTCGTGTCATAACATGCCAACGGTACACTTACGCTCTCTTATCAAACAGCACAGTATGCAGAGGAGCATTTTGCGCCACTTAAACTAACACTCAGTTATAACTCTTCCAGCTCCTGTTGGCGGATATTCACAGGCCTTTTATTGTTCAGAACGGTTCCATGATGAAAATGAACCAGCCAGATGTGACCCTTAGATCCATGGCTTGGCTTTTACACACAAACACACTCATACAGACTTCATAAACTGCCACAAATAGCAACACTTTACATGTCAGACCAGCGTGCAACTAGATGGTGCTGTTCAAATGTCTTCATAGCCCACTGAGCCACAAAAGCTGTCAGGGGCAGGTCAGTGTGCCGTCCCACAGGCTTCAGTGTCAACCGAGTCTGAGCCATTTGTCACTTTAAAGCGGTCCCGTTTTTCAGCTGCCTTATGAGACAAGCAGACCAGACCGACAGACAACTTGAAATCTTCAGGGTCAGCGAGACAAACGGACAACAGCAGAGGCAGAAATCGCTGCTGTGTGGGGTATTTGCGATGATTTAGAAGTCCAGATGGTTTTCTGTTCTGCTCTACTTCTTGTTTCAGCTCCGATATGAAGCTGTACCTCAGAGGACGACGTCCTTTAATCACCGCACCCCCCCCATCGATATCAGCAGATGTGTATGCATATGCATGAATCAAGTCTCTTAGTCCGTCAGTAAAGCAGAAACATTTGAATAAAATTCTACCTCTGTGTCTTATTTCATCTTAGAGGTCAAGGTAAGAAAAAAGTTCAATTTGTGATTTAAAAATAATGAAGTCTTGTTCTCTGTAGGACACACAGGCTGCCACATACACTTTTTCTTGTTAGACTTTCTGTAATGACTCAGTTTTCAGGGTTTAGCCAGGCGACAGAGGATTGTTGAGCTTGATTAATGGCCAGCATTGTCCACTAAATCTTTCTGTGCTTGTTTTTAGATTTAGCTGAAAATTGGCTGAAAGTTAGCTGACTGTGAAAACAACTGATTTCAGTAAAAGAAAGATGGAATAGTCAAAATCACAGTCACACTTAGTTTCGCTCCAACATAAAGCAGATCTTTGTACTCTGTTGTCCACAGCAGAGCAAAGCTACATCTGTACCCACATCTGGACCCCAGCTCAGATGGTTCCACGTTTTTATAAAAATGTCTCCAAGAGACAGCAAAATGCTAAAACATAGAGATGTGGGTCTGCTGGAGCTGTGACTGGACCGTTACTCTCACTCACACAGCACCTGAATCATGTGAAGTTAGATCTCGCTCCTGTGGTCCAGCTGTACAGGTGCAGTGGAGTCCTGCCGGCCACAGCTGTAAACCTTCGCTGGTGGAGGGCCGTCTGTCCTGGTGTTTCACAATACGACACACGGAAAGAATTGAACCTATTAGTACTGTATGCTCATACTTATGGTGTAAATGACTGGGACAGCTGTTTAGCAGGCTGTCCGTGCATCAACTCTGTGAAATGGCTTTCTGCAGGGTGAAGACAGACGGAAGGTATCCTGGCCGACGGTTTGATTTGACGCTGGATGTCGCCAATAACAGAAAGATTTTCTGTCATGTGCAAACGTTAAAAGCTTCAGAATCTGATTTCACCATCAGACATCAACAGAATAAACCACTTCTGCTTTTTTTCATTTATTTCTGCTGATTCTATTTCTGCAAAATACAGACTTTGATGATAAAGTGGAGAACCAAAGTGAGTGGTCATCTTTCTCCTTTTTCCTGCGTATTTTGCTTTGCTGCTGTTGTTCTGACAAGCTGGGCCATGGGAGCAATTAGAGGACGGACTGCGGATGACTAGGCAAGCCCTCCACCTCTCCCCCCTCGCTCGCTCCCTCTCACTTTAACATCTGTCCTCACAATCAGTCTAACTCCTGTCTTACTCCTAGATTTGATCTCATGCTGCATCCATAGTAAAAAAAATCCTTATTCTAAACAACATATGACTCCATGTGATTAACTGAGAGGGCTGCATGAGAGCATTCTGTCTAATTCAGTCGCAGGATGTTACAGTCTTTTCTTGCACATGCTATCTGGCTGTCAGAGGGTTTCTTATGCTTTAAATCATTTTTTTTCTTCTTCTAACCATTTCTTCCCGCCTCTTCTTGGCTCTGAGGATCCTTATGCAGATAAAACACCCATTTTTAGTTCAATTTCCACTGTCAGAAGTTTTTAGATAAATTTAATGTGATGCAGGATTTATAGCTGAATCATCGAAAATCGACAGATCAATAAGATTTCCAACAACATGCCTCACAGCTGGTATGAAACATGTAGGTATTGGTCTGTGTCTACATTTCTGCCATAACTGTGGCCTGACAACTTTTTTCCTACATTTCTTCGGACTTGCTGGGTTTTGTGCCGAACAGCTATTTCCCCCTGACTTTGACAGTGAAAAGATTTTCTGTGCTCGTCCTTTCATGCGGCTCAAATCCGGGCTCTCGCTATCTGCTTGTAAACACAGAGCTCTGACACTAACGCCAGCTACAGCTACTTGCAGTCACTAAAATGATGTTTTTTTCCCCCTGAGTAGATCTTTTTTTTTTTTAGAGCAAATGATCTGTTGCTGGGCTAAGTCTACTTTGGTAGCCAGCCCACTTGAAGTCACCTTATATATTCATTTCTATTGTTGCTCGGTGATTCATCTCAAGTAACCTGAATCCTTTTTCAGACAGAAGACTTATCAAGCTCTTTTAACCTTGGTATGATGAGACGACACACTCCAGTTGCAGTGAAGTCAAGAAATAAAACTCAGCTGTATGTCAGACAGGCTGCCTGCAGTCCATAAGGAGGATTTAATTATTCATACCTAATCTTGAACCACTGATTCTAATCTGATGGATTTTTACTTCTTATTAAATTTACCTGTAATTTATTTCAAGGATCAAATGCTTACTTTCATCCAGCTTAATCTAAAAAGCCATCAATCTTTCTATGCAGCCTGCAGCTATGCCACAGGATGGGTAGCTACACCCTTAACAGGTCTCCAGTCCAATTCCACTACCACCAGTTCCATTTTACAAGCGCAGTATATTGCAGCTAAGAAATTATAGTGAGACAAATCCCATTTACATGCATATTAATGCAATCAACTCAAAGTCAAACATTAAACTCAATAAATAACCACCACTTCAGATTATCATGCGAAAATGTATTTTAGGCAGTAATGTGGTCATTTAAAAGAAGAATGACATTGTTATTTATATGCAGGACACACATACACACACACACACACACAGGGTGCTTCACACATGGCGGACAAATTGAGAAACATAGAAAGCAGTGCACCCATGAGACCGAGAGCTGGAGAGACATGAGAGTAATGAGCCTTGTTTTGTGGTGTAAACAGCTGTGCATGTGTTTGTGTGAGTGAGAGAGGAGGTGGTCCCAATCATTAATAACATCGCCTCATTTGCAGCATCTTCATCTCGCAGGGTAAGTTCTGATTAGCCAATCTAATCCACACGTGTAGTGTCTGTTACTGCTTCAGAGTGGGCATAGAGATGTGGAGGCTGCCGCGTTCGTCATCATCATAGAGTGTGTGAATAGGGTACGTAGGTCAGAGAGTCCTTTTAGAAACAATTGAACATGATCATGTTCATGGAGAGATATGAGTTTTATTTATTGTGGAATCTGCCCCCCAACAACCCAGCCTCCTCTGAGCGGGGACTCCATCTTTTCTAACAGTGTGCGCTGAAAAGCCATTTGAAGTTGTGTCTCCAAAGAGACCTGGCTTAATTGGGGTACATTATCATAATTAGCATGCATCTCCAGCTGAACATGTGCAGTCTCACTCCAGCTCGTGGATTCTGCGTGCATGTGAGATAGTTTTGATGTTCTTCAAGGACAGAACAGAGGAGGAAGTAGATAATTATGTCACTGATGGATGCACCGTGTTTATTGGAGCGGGGAGGTCGGGCATTTTCATTGGTCTGGTATTAGTTTAAGATAAAATCTTTTGCATACCACCCCGCCCCTTTTTTGTTTTCATAGAGATTATAGGGAGGCTGTCACTGTATGTGCAGGAAAGTAGGCCAAGTCAATGGGCAGTTCCATATTATTATTGCTGAAGAATTTAATGCTTGTGGGTCCTTTGTGGTCACATTGCACATGTTTGATTATTATAATTCAATGGACTAATATGGCTTTAAAAGAAAAAAGGCCCTTTATTCTGTGTGTATTCTTTAATATCTCCTGCTCAGGATGTAATCTGTAGGATTTAAAGCCCTCAATTTGGAGCCAGTCTGGTTGGATAAAGAAGAAAATTCAGCAACTGTCTGCTCCATGAAAGAGGCAGACGAGGACGTTAAACTCATTCATCTCCTCATTTTTACATTCAGAATGAAGATTATATTTGTTAAAATCTTTCTTTTTATCTTTTTGGGATCTTCCCATTGACGTATTGGTAGAATTAAATCCCCTGTCATCGACTGAAGGAATTAATGTTTTTAAAGTTCACGTTCTGCTTCTTGTTTTTTGGCAAAGGGAGCAGTTTAGCTCATTGACCTCAGATGAATCAAAGCAGACCTCAGCTGACCTGACATCCCAGCAGAATCTCCTGTTTCCTCAGGTTGACATTTTAACAGTTTGTGTTTCCATAAGAGACACGATGCATTTTGACAGCGAAGTGTTTGTACTTTGTTGCCTCACTACAGTAGCAGCGCTCGCCTCAGCCGGATAAGCTGTCCTCCAGAGTCCAAATCCCCCTGCACGGTCTCCTTGACATCCCTCTGCCCTGTCTCAGACACTCAGCTCTCCATGAACACTGCCTTTTCTTCCACTGAGGATAAACAAAAGGGAATTTGTTGCTGAAATTCCTTAAGAGGAGTAACAGTGCTCAAAAAGTAAGAAATACAAGTTCATGGAAAGTGTGTTCTTCTTGCATAGAGGTCTACATTGTTATAAAAAAAACTAATTTTGGGGCCACTGTTGTAATTGAGCATAGTGTTAAATAAAAAAGTCACTGAGTAATTTTATATTTACATGTGATGCTGCTTTAAACTGAGTTACACAGACACCCGTGTCTCCTTCAAGATGCAGTTGCAGTTAGGAAATATGGCTGGGCAATATGGCCTATAACCAATATCATAATATTTTAAATCATTCTGAATATTGGCGTTTTGAAATATCCTCTAAATGTTGAGTTACCCCTCAGCAGCAGCACCACCCAGAGAAGATCAAGTTCATTTCATTTTTGTCATTAGTAATTTGTTATATTAGATTTTCATACCAGCTGTGGGGAGGTGCAGTGCAGGGCTGTGGTCCTGTCATGGGCCTGACTGCTGCAAAGGGCCGGTTGTTGTGGCTCAACCTCTCAAGTCTGTTGGACCAAGACATGCAGGTTATTATAGATTCTCCATTCGATCTGTCAAGAGCTCAGGAGCTATTCGGGGAGGTGGTCACTGCCATGCAACAGGCTAGTGAGCTCAGGAAGTGTTTGCATGTACTTGGCTGCTTTTCCAACAGTGCCGTGTGGATTTTGTTGCTGCACCTGTCAGTTAGCATGCCCTGAAAAGTAGATGTATTAAAGGAGCGTGCAGGCTCCCTCCTGTGATTACGACTCAGATTCTATCATGGGATTTGCCAGTAGTTTAATGAAACACTTTCAGCATTTCAGACGCATGAATTTAAAGTTACTGTTTCTTAAAACGAGTCCTTTGCTGGCTCTAACCTCAGCAGAAGAATTGGTGAGCTGCATTCTCAGTGCATGCCACATGTTTGTGTTTTTCTCCAGATTCTGAAAAGGTTTTATCACATCCAACCTACGCCTTTGTATCACTTCTTATAGGTGCCCGTCATTGGAGCTGCTAACGAGAGCGATAAATGGTTGAGTTCTCTCCGTCCTGTAACAGCTTTACACATTTACTTGGATATGACTAAAGGGTTCAGGAATGGTGTCCAGCTCTTTCTAGGCGTCCTCTCTCCCACCAGCAGCCGTCATGCTGGGTGATGGAGGCTGTTATATGTATATATATATATATATATATATATATATGATATGAATGCCAGTGCTTTTGCATGTGCATTCCACAAACAGTACTCCTACCTGTTGGGCTGTGTTTAAGGGGTTTCTATGGAAGATACAGTATGTGCTATGCTTTAAGCTGGGTGTCTCCTCACCCACGTTTGGTACTACCACCCTTACATGACTGTGTCCTCTCTCAGTCCTCAGTACGGCTGGACTGATACGGAATTTTTTGTGCCGATATGATACTGGGGGCTTTAATAAGCTGATATCCAATATATTGACCAATGTATGAATTAAGAACATGGATATATGCCAGATACATACTGTACATGAACACAAATACTTCCCATACCCAGAATATGATTCAAAACTATATGAAATTAGGAATTCAACACTTTTTACAAACATACGTATGCATACTGCCCTCATTGTATGAGCATGTGGAAGAAATAGACTTTAGTGGCAGGGAATGGCAGGAAATGGTGTGGGGGGGGGTTCCTCTGTGCTAGGTACGTGATTGGCTGGTTTTTGACAGACTTGGTGGTACAGCAATTAGAGCTTCCATGATTGGTTGCACCAGAAGGTGCTTCCCTCAGTGAAATACATACAGTATGTTTAATATTCGTCATTTTTTATACAAATGTGTTGGTTAATCTCAGTTTTTCAACACTCAAAGAGCAACCGGAGGAGGTGAAGCAAATGGATGAGTTCTCCTGCTTCGCTGAACTAAGAATTGCTTGTCCATCATGAGAACGCATACAGCTGAACATGGCTTCGTCATTTTGGATATTGTATGTAAAACTTCTAGGATACATCAAGTCTTTTTAATATATCACCCCCACCCTAGAAAATGTCAGATGTTCTTTCACTTGCTGTTCTCACAGAGAGAAAATTGTAGCCGTGTGGATTATGCTGCATTCAATGTCATCACAGCATCATGTATTCAGTCATTAGGAGCAATTGGTGTTTGATGTTTTAGCTATATCAAGTTTTGTTCTTTTTGGGGAGCATTCAGGACCCTTTTAATAGAGAAAATGAAGACTAAAATATGTGAGGAACTCTCCAACAATTGGCAAGACATGATTCCAGCTGTATTTAGGTTTGCTGTTGGTTCTTTTGTCGTTCATTGAAGTTCTCTTATAGTGATGCCAGTAATATCATTGTTTGGCTTTAACATTGTGCCCCATTAATTGGAAAGATTCCAACAACCATCTATTTATAGTTGTCAAAATAATTACTGTCATGAAGTTGGCAATCATGCATAAAATTGATAATAACAGGCTATGGTTGACCGCTATGTTTGATGAGCATGACTTGTTTTTCAGCCTGGCACACTATCACGATAGATCCAAATGGATCCATCTTTTTATTAAAGATACACTTTACTGAGCCAATACTGTGATATTAGAGAGGAAAATAAGTATTTTTATTTGGTAATTTATTTTATCATTAATACTCTTGTAAATTAATACTTTTATGAAACAGTGAAATATAGATAAATAATGGTTTGCTAATGAAGCCTTATGAAACATTGTGGCTCTCTACTTTTTATTTAGAAAATAATGTGATTTTTGAGGGCTTTACTGAGGAGAAAATTACAATAGTTGGCAGACTAGTTTTGTAGCGGTTTCATAACTTGACGGAGGCATTCGGACAAAAGAATTATTAATTAAAACTCATTGAAACGGATTTCAAGTTATACACAAACCTTAGCTTCTATCTCTTTTTGTATGGCACTATAAGTACATATGCGACAATAATATGAAGCCTTCTGTTCATGGCTTCGCTCCCAAAGTGAGAAAAATAATTCCTGAAGACAGCCTACGGCGCTTCACCAAGACATTTGATTGGCAGATTTTAAATAACTTGTGCTTTTCAGGCTATAACTCGTTATACCTGTCAGCTATAAATGAATAAGCTGTACATCATGTTATTTTCTCTAACAATATTAAAAAAAAGAAAAACTGATAATGATTTAAGAAAGGCAACGAAACAATAAGGAATAGGAGACAGATAATTATTTTTTGCAAGGGTTGTACCTTCACAATACAATACAATGTCTGGATCAGCAACAAGCACGTGCAAATTATATAAAGATTTCAAATAAGGAGCATAAAGAGTTTCTATTGTTAAATTTATATTGTGTGAGTTTGGTAATATGCAAATATGAAGCTTTATTTCATTGGAACAGCTTTTTAGTCATTTACATTTATAAATATAATACTGTTAAAGAAATTAAATACTTCTTGAAACTACAGTGAGCTCGGATGTCATCAGTCACACGAAAGTTGTGAAACGATTGAGGTGGACACAAAGTGGGTCATTTTACTCATAGCTTCAGAGCTCTGGTATTGTTTTAGTATTTCAAGTCATTTATGACTTTGAATAAGCACAAATTCTTCCATACAGATGGGTCAGATACAGGTTCAGTTTACAACAGCACAATATTTGTGTAAAATAAAAAAGACTGTTCCATTAAACTGTTAACAACTCTAAGCTATAACTTTTCAGTGCTAATGAAGCAAGTTTCAGAACAGAGTCAGTTTTGCTCTCTAGTATCAGATCAATGTTAGACTGATACATCTGCTTATTCCTTCTTTTCATCCTCGCCTTGCTGTTCCTGTCAGTTTCTAAGCCTTCATGTTGATGCTTTGGTTAGTAGCCTTGTGCTAATACAAGAAAAGTTATGCTAACACCCGCAGCTCCAAGCACAGCACACTTAGTGGAGATTAATGTCTACATAGGTGGGATGTTTACATCAGAGCTGCAGAGACATTTGAAGGGGCAGAAAATCATAATGGAATATTTTCCCCTGGTAAAAAAAAGCCTGCTGTTTATTTATTTATTTTCAATCCAGCGTAAAAGGGGCTACAGTTTCATTTATGTAAATGTACATGGCCAGCAGTTGTGTATAGCTGTCAGGGTAAAAAGCTGATTATCCATGCATCAATATTCATAATGTGCTTTAATACGGTATTTGAGCCAAAAATGCAGATTTTTCATTTCTTTTGCAGGCAAATGAGTGTTATTGTAATATTTTTTTAAATCTGGTGTGCTTATTATAATATTTAAGAAAAAGAAAATAAGAAAAAAAGCTTTGGGGCCCAGTAGGCAGCTGCTCAGACCACTGAAGCTCTTAAAGGTTCAGTTCATCATCAAGCAGCCTTGAAGCGATGATACTGTACTCCTCTGATCATTTTGGCTTCATTTACCTAATGTTTACATCCACAGGCTGCATATTTATATTACATGAGCAGTGTTGAAGTATTTGCAAGTGATGCATTTTGCTCAAGGGCACATGGAGGATCAAATCCGTGACCTTGCAGTTATCAGCCATTGTTTCCAAGCACTTGGCCTAACAAGTATCCTGTCACTCGCTTCATTCGTTTTATCCTCACAAAACTGCCTTCAGAGGATAAGAGATTGTTTCATTTCCATTTTTATGTAGCGAGATGATCCCTGATTTAAACGCACAGACCTGGGATTATTAGCTAAGAGGTTTTGTGTCTTGGCGAGACACTTCAGCCACATGTTTAATCTTCAGTGTTGGATCTCAGCGTGAGATTGGCTGCTGTGTCTCCAGGGGGAAGAAAAGAAGAATATTTATACTAATTGTGCATTTTTATGTTCTACTAAATTGTGGTAAACATCCATTACTTTTTCCCAGAGGCCATGGTGATGAGTTGACTTTGGGAAAAGTAAAAAAAGAAACACAGTTTGTGTTCCTACACATAACAGGGGAAATGTGTCTTAGTGTGAATGTGTGTTCTCATGTTTTCACAGTTACAGTAAAATTTCTGTATAAAAGAAAAGCACATGAATAAATGGCTCAAAGTCCATTTTTGTGGCAACACGAATATTCCAGCGCCAACACAAACGGGCCATTGTGATTCATTAAAGCAGCTGATTCAGTGATCTATCTTTTCGTCTCTTGGTCTCAATGATTACTGCGATTTAACTGTTGCCGCTGCTGTGGATGTGCAATCTGTCCTACTATTTTTAGGCTCTCTCAGAGCTGTGTCCTGATGTCCAAGCCTGGCTTTACATGTGTGTTACCATGAAATCTCCAATTCAAGTTCATTTTAACATTTTTCTCCATTCATCCATGGTAATAATCCATCTCAGAGGATTTATCCTGAAACATCCCCACAAGCCAATAATGTGTCAGATGTTTATCAAAAAAAAGTTGAATCTCAGAAAATATTTGTGTGTGGTGATAATAACATGGTGAAAACTGGATGGGCATGTATGGAGGTATTCCTGCCTCATTCATGGGTTTTAATTTGACTAACCTGTTTTCATGAGAAGGATCTCGTATTTCACTATTTTCCTTCATCTTCCTCTCCATGTCTGAGTGGCTTTTTGTCTTCGGGTTAACCGTTGTGGGTTAGACCCAAGCAGCCGCTATCTGAGATGTTATTAGGAAAGTCAGCTCCCA
>JBBDHI010000016.1:13951508-13964155 GCA_037177115.1 Craterocephalus stercusmuscarum
TTTTTGACAAACATTCTCTGCCGATTGTTAGCGGCTAAGAGGCTAAGGTGGCGGAGTAAAACTGAGAAAGCAACACTCCGTAACCAGGAATGGTGAAATATCTGTTCACATTTAAAGAGACAGCATCAAATCGAGCTGCTCTCATTGAAACACCTCAGAACAGGGGTTAAGAAGGGTGGGTGTGGAGCTATACTAACAACGATTTCAGGCCAAAGGATTGCAGTTTTACTTTATATAAACCATAAATGAGTGATTGACATGTGAAAAGGATAGATTTAAAAGCATGATATGTCCACTTTATATCAGGTAAATAAAGGATTAAAAAGTCTTATTTACCATCAAAGTTATGTGCACACTCTTGTAACTTTTATCACATCAAAACATGTGACCAAAATCTTCTTTTTACGGGTACACAGAGCTTTCCCACAATGCTCATACCATAACACAAACCCAAGAGACAAACTCAGATTTAAGCAAAGGGGTTACTAATGAATTACCTCCTTTGCTTCATTTATTTTTCATCCATTTCACCCATCACTTGTCTCAGATTTGACAGGGTTCCCAGTAGTTTGCTGAAGTAATTACCTGTAGACATGGCGCAGAACAAAGCAATCAGGGAGGGTCCCTAAATATGCCGTCTAGACTTAGTGTCTCGCTCCCTCTCTGTGTGTCCCTCCATTCATTGTGAGACCTGCCGTCTGACCTGATGAGGACGCAACCTTTAACTTAAAAGACGACCCACGGCACCAATTGTCTCCAGCTCATTACTTGTCATTTATCCTTTAATCTTAGCATGAAAACATTGTTTTGTTTCTAACGTGGTATTTTTCTTTGAGCCGCCAACAGATTTCAGCACCTCGAATGTTAAAGCGTAATATATCTAAAGCTTCTGACTCTGAGACAAACAACAGGGCAGCCGAGTGAAGAGACAGTTAGTCTCACCCGCTCTAATGGCCCTGCTTTGAAGTGGTGGAGATTGTGCTTGTAATCAGCTTAATTGATTGTAACAAGGCACCAGGACCAGGGAGCGAGATAGAGACAGAACACTCTGGGGTGGTTTTAGAGAATCAGTTGTGTTTGGGTAGAGTACTAATTCACCATAATGACAGCCATTACTCCAAATGCAAACAATGTCACTCAGTTCTCTAAACTCTTGGTCAAGCTGGAAAGAGTCGTCCTAAAACACAGCCACAGGGAAACTACAAACAAACAGAATTTAAATTCTGTAGCATCATGAGTAATTGCTGCTCAGCTGAGTAAGGAATAAACTGAAGCTATTTTCATTTACAGAGCTACAAAGCAGAATGTGATAATCAGTGTCTGTTTTTAGACTTTTTAATAAACAACAAATACTCACATATATTGAAGATTGAATGTGAGAAATGTGGGTTATTTGGAGTGAATGGCTCCAGGTCTGTCTTTTTTTACCATTGTCTTTATTTGTTCTCTCCTAAGTCTTGTCTCCTCATCTGGAGTTAATTATTCCATTTCCTGGCCACTATTACAGTTAACAATTATCTTCAGATCAGTAGCCAGGCTCATCTAAAAAGTTTGAAGGGGGTGACCAACACTCATCCAGGGAAAACTAATTTTGGAAATTTTATTCTTAGTGTACTTAGAGCCAATTTCCACTACTTACTATATAACTGTTAGGCTAAGGCAACACCACCCATTATCCCGTTCAAGCTGATATGAATAAAATATATATATAAATAAATAATATATATGTATTGCATTCCTCTTATGAACTTATCTTTATTAAACTAAACTGTATGACATTTTAACACAACGATGAAATGCTGATTTAATAAGTTATTAAATAAAAGACGAAATGTTCAGACACAATGTTTGAAAATGTGTTAGTAGTAAACTAGGATGATGTCCGTTATGGATGTTACACTTACTCACCATGTCTAAAGATTGATAGGAGACACTCCCATCCATACCAAATTTGTAAGTGAAAACAAAAACATTGACTCAGTGTGGCTACTTTCAATAATGAGTCATTTCCACAACAGCACTACTATTCTCTAAATCTTTAAACCATATTATCAATCACAGAAAATAAAATGTTGAAATTGCTCTGGCCATCATGTTATGTTGTTATTTGATACGTGTACTTCATAAGTTAACAATATCCACATACGGATTATACTGTTGTCAAAACATTAAACAAATCTTTGATACTGAGGTTGTAAGAAAGTTAAGTCAGTCAAAGCCTAAAGATGTGAAATATAGTGGGAATCGTTTCTGGAAGTGATTAAATATGAATTCACAAAAGCAAGGAGATGTGATTAAGTCTGACAGCCGTCATGTGCTCTGAAAGCCATTAAAGTGTCACATTTTAAACAATCAAGCTTATAATTTCTTTTTTATATTTTCCGTCAAACACCGGGTCATAGTTGCTGTAAAACTCATCTGGGCCTTCTTTTCGGTAGCTTGTGTTATGGACGTGACTCTAGATAGTATCATGGCTATTTACTGCCACCTCACCGGTTAGTTCAACTGCAAGTTCCTGTTGCTCCTTGTTCAAAGGGAGCATGCAAAGGTTTAGACCCTTTGACCGCATGGGCCAAGAAAAGGTCACAACAGACGACTCCGCAGCCTTCGCTCTGCAGGGTCGGAGCAAAGATCACGCGAGATGTTTGCACGCTTTGGACTGTCTGTCATATCAGTTCTGTCCTTGATCCAACAGCGACTGGAGTCTTATGCTTGTTAAACAGCAGTGAGTCTGAGTCTTGAGTCTGCCACATAGCACACACACATGAACAAACACACACGGACACACAGGATGAATTGAAATATTATGAGCTTCTGCAGTATCAGGCCATATGCTTGGTTTTTATTAATATTAGGTTTCCAAGATCGCCTGGCCTCCAGGACAGTCTGTCAATCAGCTAACCTCCTTATAATTCCAATAATTAGCTAAACAGTTAATCAATAAGCCCAGAGGTTTTTCAGCCATTTGCCTATTCAGCCGCTTAATCATTTTAAATAGTATAAGTCACTGAGCAAATACCAGACAGTCCCTTCCCAAATGCTGACCTTTAAAATGGTTACGAGCGGCTTTGATGTTCCCTTTTCCTTGTTTTGGCATGGCGGCTGATTTGTTTATTCAGTTAAGTGCTTTGCTCTTTATGACACTATAAAAGAAGCTCTGCCTGGACACCAGTGGCCCAAGCTACAGACTTTAACCCAACGTAGTTAAACAAAGACACATATCTGCAGTCTAAAACCAAAAACACAGGAAAACACAAGACTTCAAAAAGGTTGATTGATTATGTGAGAAACTGGATGACCAGCTTTTACCAACAATATTTGCTTTGTGTGTTTTATTTTACCCCCCTCCTGGCTCGGACATTTTCCAAGATGATACTATCAGTTAAACTGGGGGTGATAAATCATGCAACTTTTAGATGCCTCCCTTCTACAGCAAATCTGAATCAGATGAATGGCTCTTTACCAGGCTTCTGGATGGATGAATCACATGCACAAGGGAATTCAGCCATTTGACGTGTCGGAGAAGGCACACTTGTAAAAGTTGCAGGACTGGACCTGGGCATACTTGCCTTAAACTCACTGAAGATTTTTGCAATGTGCCAGAAAAGATGCCTTATCCTGCTGGAAGGAGTCGTCAGATGTTGGGTGCACTGCGGTTGTAAAATGACGGATTGGTCTGCTAAAATATTATTGAAGATTATGGTGTTTAAATGATGCTCAGCTGGTACTAAAGAGTGTGCCAATAAAATACATCTGTACCATTACACTGAACTGTTAATACGAGGCAGGAGAGATCCGTGCTTTCGTGTTGTTAAGGCCAAATTCTGAAGGCACCATCTTTGTCGCAAGGCTTTTCCTATCCTATTATGGTGACACTGCATTAACTGCACCCTCAGTTTCCTGTTCTTATCTAGCAGGAGGGGCACCTGGAGCGACACCACTCTTTTTTGGGCTGTTCTTTGTGAAGCCAAGAGGTTATAAGTGAAGAAGCAGTTTGAACCAACTATGTATCCAGAACCAACAAACAGTGTGTGTAAACAGTCATGATAGATGGGAAAGTTGAGGCTTCTTTCCACCATGAAATGTCATTTGCTGTAATGAGAAGGGGAAAAAAGTCACTTAAGGAGATTTGCTGTTGTGGTTTAAAGTTGTTTGTTATGTAGAAGGTGGATTTCCCCAATCTCTGGAAAACTTCCCAGAAGACAGTGCACGTTCACACAATCACATGCGACACACACACTCATGTCTGCACAAAGAAGTGCATGCACAAGCCCCTACAGCGCCACTTAAAAACAATTATACCATTTAACTGCCTCCCCATAATAACAAGCATCCTTGTGATTTACACGATGGCCTTGTCATAAATCTTACCTGCCAGAACCGATTAAGACATAGCGTGTCACTGTGAATGTACCAAAGCAAATGTACATGGTTGTATGAGGATCAGATGGCCCCTGGCTAGCTTCTTCCATCCTGCTCTGAGGTTTATAGTTTGACACGAAAACTGAAGTCATGTGGCCTGTGATGCACACTGAGTCACACCGGGTTCCTCCTTATGTCTGTTCCCATTGACACTCTATGATTAATTTCCAAAAACACTCCCTCTAATTACACTTTAACATATGCCACAGACTCACACCATAAGTCGTTTGGAAGCACAGACTAAAGGCAGCTGACTTTTTCACATTATTTCAGTGACAGTAAATGGAACTGCTTATTCCAAATCATAATTCTGCACTTTTTTATGTTTGACAGATGCAGAAGCTATTCATCCACACGGGTTCTTTTGAAACTGCTGATAATAAACACAAGAGCCCACATGTTTAGGGAAACATGCAAACCCATTTCTGCTATTTTAGTCTGCAGTAAAGAAGGTGAAAAGGTGACCGAGCCTGAATATGCTCAAACATCAAACACCGTTAAGGTGTAACATTTGAGTAGCAAAATGAAAGGAAGACCTGATAATGAGGGGTTCATGCAGAGCTGTAAACCTCTATCAGCATATCAGTGCACACGCAATGTTGAAGGTTTCATCAAAAGGGGGATGTTGCACAATTTTAATGATTCATGCAGTCTTCATCAAGGCAAGGCGAGTTTATTTGTACAACACATTTCGTGTACAGGACAATTCAAGGTGCTTTACAAACATGAGAAATGTTAAAGCGGGATGCAGAAAGCATGAAGAATTGAAAACAAGTAAAATCACAAAATCAACAAGTAAAATAATGAAAGGAAGAGGAAAAAAAATCACTTGAAGGCAGCAAATAGTAAAGTTTTAAAGCAGATTTAAAATTGCTGAGAGTTTTAAATTAGTGTTAAAAACCCTTAAATAGTCTGTTGACCCATCTGTACATATGGCCGCTCTAAAAGAAAAGCTTATACGCTCTTTTTTGAGTGAACTTGTTTTTTTCCCTTTAATACAATTGAGTAAAGTAAAGGCCATTCAAAATTCCCTATGAAAACTACCTGTAATTACCCAAGACTAGTTACAGTACAAATAGAGTACATGTCTGCGCAGATGTGTGCAGTCGGGCTTGTGTGTCTGCGTTTTAATGTCCTTCCTATCCTGACCTATAGCTCACTGCTACTTTTCTCAAGAGTTCTCCCCTGCAGGCTCAAAGCCTTCAGCTGGCTATCCTGTAACATGGCTCAGGACTGAGTCAAGCAACAGATTACCTCCTCCTCTTATCATTAGCAAAGTGGGCATGAATCTTTCACGTTACAGGAGGCCTCATTCTCTGGCTTCTGAATAGATCTGTCTCCTGTGTTAACAGCTAATTGGCTCTGGCGCCATTGTAGCATTCAAGGTAGTCATTTAGGTGCATTACAGGCGGAGGCTGCGAGGTCTTCCCAAGCCTCGGAGAGGCCGAGAGGTGGGGTGGATGACAGCGCTGAGGTAATTTGGATCTAAGTCAAAACAATGTGATAGGTTTTAGTTTGCATGTGTGACTTGTTTACAGCATGTCCCACTGGTTTGACAAGTTTTATTACTGAGAGGGGTGTGATAATTGTATGCATGGAACTGTTTTTGTGTTGTCCTGCACATGCTTAAGTGCTTAAATGTATGTGTGTGAGGGTTTTTTTCTTAATAAAAAAATTGCGATGTTTCACAAATAAACCTTGTGCGCTTGCACATTTTTTTGTTCAGACTAATGTTTTTTCACAAAAAAGAATTAATTACACTAAAGACATAGATGAGTAAGAAGATCCTGAATGACGTGATACTATTTTGAACTTTGTACTATTTTGGAAAAAAATACTTTGATAAAATAAATGATCGACTTACTTATATTATTATCTTGGTTGGAAAAGACGGGAAACAATGCAAAATACACACAAAATATAAAGTGGTCAGGTTATTCCCAAATAGTTTTAGAGTATTTATGTTGAAATGATGACATTTGTGTGCATGCTAATCAAACATACTGTATTTTTTTATCAATTTAAAAATAACTTATTTGTTTTAATTCATTTTATTGAAAAAAAAAAATGTTAGTAAGATAAAGAGATAATACATCACCTGTCCAGTTTTGACCTGCAATGTGTAAAGATGAAGCTGTGCTTTAAAGCCCAGTTTGTCAACTTTTCAAGCTTAAAACTCTGTCTCTTTTGATGGTACAGTGCCATCTATCATCTGCATTTTTAGAGCCACTGCTGTCCAGCAGCGTCCTGCGTCTGAGAAAACGCCCAAGAAAACTTGTTCATCTGGGTCGCACACTTGAAGTTGCGACTGAGTTACACTTTGCACATGCATTACACGGTGGCAAGCGCATGTGAACAAACCCACTGTTTTGAATGTGCACTGGGGCAGATTCAGCAAAGAAATGTTAGAAGACATTTTGGAGTAAGAGAGGAAACAAAAGAGAGACATAGAGTACAAGATAAGACAACAGTTAAGATAAGACTGCTTTTTACTGTCTGGAGAGAGCTCATAAGGACGTAAGATGGATGCCAGATTAGCTGTTGATAGTGGATGAATCACTGGTGAAAATGGCGAATGTTAAGAATTCTGTCTTTAAAGAGGCAAAATTGAACTTTCCATTCTAAAAACTCTGCATACCAGACTTAGTTGTTGGCACAGCAGCATATATTGTGTCTTTCTTGTCATGGTGGATTAGATGTGGACCCAACTGCAGGATGAAAAGGCAGGAGGCACATGGGTGCAGAAATAAAGGTTTATAAAAATGCAACCAGAAGACTTACAAGGTGAACTGAAGTGAAAACTAGGAGAAACACAACGGATGATCTGACACTGAGAAACCGAAGCACTGAAACAACAAGAACCAGGTGAAGGGAGCAAGCTAATTGGGTGAGTCGATGAGCAGGAAGCAAAACGCAGGGTTAAAGATTAAAAAACAAATACAGAAGGGATAGAACTCAATGACAAGACCAGCATCATCCAGATGCTGAGAAAATGCCGCATGGCGTTGGAGTTCTGCTTTGTGCATCATATCGCACACTAGCAAGTGGATTTAAACAAATCTGCTCTAGTTCCATAGAATAAACATGTCACTGAGAGCATTTTCAATAAAGACTAAACAAACCTATTTTTATCACTAAGAGTTGGAACCACATTTGTTACAATTTTGCATAATGACTTATTTTAAGGTAAATATAGGAATGCAACAACTCTGCAGGTTTCGAAATTGTACTGTATAGTTTTACACTGCAGACCAAAGTAGTTAGTATAAATAGGGTGAGAATGCATTTTATGTGAATCAAGGTTCAAACTGCCAAAGTAAATAAAAAAATGATTATTAGTTTTTATTATTTTTACCTTTTTTTTACAAAGGAGTACGACTACTGAATAAAGTATTCTTTAACAATTCCAAAGACTCATACTGTAAGGGGATAAAGGTCTGGATTCTATGGTGGCCATCTATGCTCATAAATGATGTCACATGCTCCCACGCTTCCTCAGTTTGAGCTTGATGAATCCTGACAATATAATTGGAAGATGAATGTGGAATCAGGGGGGAAAGAAAGATAAGTAAAAGTCTATTGATCAAAAATATTCATTCATCAGTTATTCCATACATTTGGGCTGCCCCTGAGCCCTGAACGCCAGACGACTCATTCTATAGAAACGAGCTAGCTAGTTTGGTTTACTTCATCTTTATTTAAGGCTTTAGAAAAAAGAAAAAAGTCAGATAGAGAAGAAGCAGCGAACAGGAAGAGGAACTGCTGGGTAATGTAGATTGGGTTCATATGAATATGCAGGTAAACACATTTCTGTCATCAAATCAGTCTTTTTTAATGTCGCTTTCTCTCGATTTTCTTTGTGTCAGCAAAGATAATAAAATTTGCTATCTTAATGGAATGAATGGGTGTCTTAATGGGAATGTAAGTGCAGCCCAGCCTGCTGATTATCCCCACCAAACATTCCACCACTTCAAAGCTCCTGCTGTAATTACAATGCTCTGAGGTGTGCCCGACCCACACAAACAGAGAGTTCTCAAAGATTTTAGGTCACACATGCACGCACGCTGAACCAACATCCACACGATACACACACAAAACATGCTCAGACAAATTGCTTTTGCTTAAATGATATTATGGAAAAAAGGAAGTGGGATGTGTGGGTAATTTCGCTACACCCAGGAGAGCACCCCTGTCAACCCCACCTCCTCCTTCCTTCCTTCCTTTACACTTCTTTAGACATCTCTAACTTTATTATTTGATAACAGCTGTTACATCAGGTTTTTTATTTTTATTTTCACACACCAGAATGTGTTGGTATTCCATACATAGCAAGGCGAAAAAATATCTCTAAATCTGGCTGGAATGATTTTGTGTTGACAGATCAAATAGCGAGACGCAAGAATAGATAGAATAAAAACAGCATAGAAAGAAAGAATGAGGGAAAAAAGGTTGAGGAAGGAAAGACGGACAAAGGGTTGGGGACAGGAGTGGAAAAAACTGGAAGCAAAAAATTTTAAATGAAAGCGAATGAAAATAAAGAAAGAAAGAAAGAAAGAAAGAAAGAAAGAAAGAAAGAAAGAAAGAAAGCCTCAGGAGCAAATGATAAATGCTGTAAATGCAGTGAATAAAGATGCCAAAACCAAACTAAAGTAGGGAGAAAAAGAAGAAAACATGCTAAAATGACAGTCCACCGTGAATGTGTTATGTGACTGACTGACAAGGTGCCTGCAGGGTTATGGGCACAGCCAGTGAGTTAGAGGCAAAGTGGGTGGAGGAGGAAGGAGGTGGGGATCCAAAGCAGAGCTGTAAAAAAAAAAAAAAAAAAGGCAACAGTTTCTCCCCTGAGGAGTCAGTCCTTTCATCTACCCGCTCACTGGCGCCTTCACAAACCTCTGATTGTCTGTGAAATAACCCCACTTTAATAAGGCAGCGGTGGCTGTCTCTTGGGAACTGAGCCCTGCTCCACAAGCTACTCAGGCCTGCTGGCTTCATCTCAAAACAGAGAGGAGATTTTAGCATGCTACATACATCAACCATCATTGATGTTTAGCAGGCAAATAGACCACGTTCGAGCTTTCAGGACAACCCGTACAACTTATTATTGTGGGTTTCTGACACTACAACAGCTCTGCAGAGCTGCGGGCTGCACATACACACTCACTTTGTGATTTGAAACAGTGATTTAATGCCATTCAGTGGGAGACCGGCTGTGATTAAAGGCCTCAATTAGAATCTGTTAGGCAAATAGAGGATTTTAAGCAGGGAATATTTTAACCACCATTAAACCATTTCCTTATACATGGATGAACAAGTATAACGGCCTCAGTTACAGTTAACTTTCTTCTGTCAGTGTTAAGTTGTCCATGGAAAAAGCAATATAATAAATCCCAATGAGTTAGTTCTGCTTGGTGTTTGCTGAGTATAGGGATTTTAATGGAATCATAGGACAAGAAGATGAATGAGTCAGCCTCGGACATGTAGTAAAACATGTGAATGCATAATCTAGTTTTGTGTCCAGTCACGCCTCGGACACCAGTCGGACCAAGCCAAGCATTTTAAGTATTAAATCTGTAATTCTTTGAAACAATTTACTACTTCATTCAAGTGTAAAGCTCTTTTTTTAAATGCTGGATACTGAAACCAACAGCATTCAAGGTTACAATAGAAAATCCCAATAAAAGGAAAAACAAACAAATTAGATAGAGGAATAAAGAAGAAAGGGATCCGTGTTTCATCCTGGGTATAATTCTCTATAATTATCCGCATGGGGCCCGTGTTTACACATGCAGTCTCATGAGGTTAGAGTTAGAGCTAATCCATTACTGGAGCCTAACATGTGATAATGTTGTAGCACAGCTATTATTTTTTTTTACAGCCCATTTCCCTGAATTCACATATCAAACAAAAGAGGCGACATGAGGACAGTCTGTGTTATCAAGACTTCAAAGAAATCTTGGTTTACAGTACTGGGAACAAAATAAAGAGTTGAAAACCTTAATTCTTTAGCAAAGCTGGGAAACGTAGCCTATATGTTATCGATCTGAGCTGCTTTTGTGTAATTTCTGCTAAATGTGGCTTGAATCAGAAAACTGGGCTTCTTGAGAAATGTTTCATTTTAACCGTGGAAACCAACTGAACAGGCGGTGAAGACTGAATTAACAACGATTTCTGTGCCACGCTAAAGCAACATCCATTTCCTGCTGTTCCTGAAGGCATCATGAGCTCACCCATAAACACTTTCGTCGGCAGTGATTGGTCCAAGTTGAGCCGTGTCAACGTCTTACGTCTACCTACTCGCTCCTACTACTTGACAACTCATAACACTGCGCTCACCGTGGTGAGCGTCACCTGGCTGAACTCTGTCCGCGTGGACTCTCACCTGATTTCTTTCTTTTTTTCCCCCCTCTCGGGAGACCTGGAGGAGACATGGCCTCCCGAGAGACTTTTAACGACTTGGGATGCAGTTCTTCCGAGGAGGATAGCCGAGCGGACTTCCCAGAGCCAGAGGGGCCGGATGAGGAGAAGACATCCTCGGGGACGCGCCGGCATCACCCGTTCAGCGTCGAGGCGCTCATGTCCGAGAGGAAGACGGAAACCCGCGGAGAGTCAGGCGTCTGTAAGCTGAGGAATTCGGCGGTGGTTACCCCTGCAGGTGTAAACGCGGTATATTTGTGCCGGGACACCCGCAGTCCTCCCGGGAGTAGTTTCCCAGCAGCGCCTTCGTCGCCGGTAAAATCTGAGGCATCGGAGCCGGAGGACTGCGCGCCCTGGACCACAGCCAGCGCCTTCTCCTCACAAGCCCGTAAGTTTTTCCCATCTTACTGAGTCACGCAGCTCATTTTGCTACCAGGATTCTGTCTCACTCTTATATAACTTATATAAGAACAAACCTCCCAGCTTTTCTCAGTAACACTCATCTTTACTTGCATGATGTCTCTTGATGGACAGTTGGGAAGTATTCAGTGGATAAAAGGGAACTTTGTTATTGATGGGAATCTACTGGAACCAGTGTTTTTATTTTATTTTATTTTAAAACTTAATTTAAACTAATTATCAATTTACAGCTGGGATAGATGAACTGTTCTGTTCACACTTAATCTAATCAGATTGTGTGATAATCAGATGAATTGGTGAATTCACAGTGTGAATCTTATTCGTACGCCAAAAATCCTCCTTTGTCCTCTCAGGTCATGTCAGTCCTGCCTGTCAGCTGAGGAAACACAAGACCAACCGAAAGCCCCGCACTCCCTTCACCACGTCTCAGCTCTTGGCTCTGGAGAGGAAGTTCAGGCAGAAGCAGTACCTCTCCATCGCAGAGCGGGCCGAGTTCTCCTCCTCCCTGACTCTGACAGAGACCCAGGTGAAGATCTGGTTCCAGAATCGCCGGGCAAAAGCGAAGAGGCTCCAGGAGGCCGAGCTGGAGAAACTCAAGATGGCAGCTGACGCCAAGACAGCAGCAGTGGCGGTCACAGCTGCTGGAGCGTTACACCCTGGCTTTACATTACCGCTGTCACTGGGCACCATGTCTCTGTACGGACAGTCATACTCTGCCTATCACCACCACCACAGACCCATGCTGCCCATTTCCCCTTTAGGACTATACGCCTCTCCTTTGGGCTACAGTATGTACCACTTATCATAAAAATGGAAATATTTCAGTATGTTTCAAAGCATTCCAAAGTAAATGGACAATTTTTGAGAATTTATGTGTATAATATATATCTCCTGCAACGTTTGGAGCACTTCAAATCAAAATAAATATCTATTTTGTTTCCCACAGCGAGGATAAAAACATTTTCCTCCTCTATCCCGGACTGCCTGTTTACATGACTTGCCGATATGAGGAGGGGTGTTACTGTCCAGCTGTTTATGCTCTTCACTTGTTTACATCTGCAATAATTGAGCAGGGCGTGGACTTGCGCCGGACACCAAAACACAGACTACAACTGTTCTGTTAAGTCTCGCCACTAGAAACCAAGCCTTGCATCAAAAAGGGCGCTCATATCAGGACGCTTGTTTGGATGAATGGATGTTTCAACTACTCAGGCCAGAAAAAAAACATATCACCAAATGTGCTTTTAATTGCCTAAAAGTGATTGCCTTAAAAAAAAAAAGTTTCAGGTTTGTACTCAAGATACTCAATGTTTAACTCTAATTATTCATGAAAAAAGAAAAAAATATTTACTATAGTTAAAACTTGTTGATGTTTTATCTTTTGTAGCAAT
>JBBDHI010000016.1:14441346-14452898 GCA_037177115.1 Craterocephalus stercusmuscarum
GAAGATGAAATAATCTGTAAATTACCTGTTTGGCTTTGTTTTATGTTTGCTGCAGTCATGAGCTTTTTTTTTTTTTTATTTATTTTTTGCCAGCCTTCTAATCTACTCAAGATTCACTTTTAATCACTCTGTTATTCTAACGCTTCTATGCATGCTGTTCTCTCTCAGGCTGCCTTCCACTTCTCCAGCCCTGTCACCAGAAAAATACTTAATTAAACTACTCATATGTAAACTCCCACATCCCCATCATATAATGATGCATGAATGGTAATGTGCAGAGATGTATTTAAGCCAAATATTTTCTAACTAGACAGTACATTGTGACCAAACCTAAACAAACTGAAAAGAGGGAGCTTGCAGAGATATAAACCTTGGTTTCTGAGGCTAAAATATGTGGAAAGAACATTTGCCACTCATGCAAAACGCAGTGCTGCATTTTTATGTATTATACCAACTCACAACTTTGTATGTACAAAAAACTTTGCATACAAACCTAATAACAAGATTGCTGCACTTTTAGCACTTCACCCTCAATATTTTATCATTTTCTTGTTAATGGCCTTGCTTTTAAGGTTTTACTGAAAAGCAAGTACTTTTGTCACTTTTGTACAAAATAACCGTGTTCTGCTTCTTATCGGGACACTGTTTTGTTTTCTTTGAAAGCAAGAGATCAACATATCACAAAAGAGCAAGAGGCAAAATGCTTCAGGACATAACTAGTTTACTCACATGAATACAGAGCAGGGAATTGTCCTTAGAAGCAGTAACACATGAATAATGAAAAAGAAGATTGCCCACATATTCTTACAGCTACAAACAGCCAGGAATGGTCCGCAAACAGGAAGTAAGACACGATACAAAAAGTAGGATGTAGACATTGGCTTATTTTGTTAAAATGTCATGGGTGGCAGATGGGGCTTCTCTGTAATGATAGCTGTATGTGCATTTGGATTTAAAATCAATAAATTATATTGGAAAAACATAAATTTGAAGCAGAAAGCTATCACATGCACACTCAACCCACCTTCCATGAATTCTTAAAGAATTACTGAGTCTATGTTCATAAGCTGATGGCTGGACTTTATGGAGCTAGCTGTGCAAATAAGCAAACAAAAATCAGGGCTGTAATGCATGGGTGCACTGGAACTGCACCGTAGCCCTACATGATAAATAATTTTCATCCAGATGGTTTACATGGTCAGTCAGGTACATCATAAAACTACTACTGTACCTATAATCCCCATAGATTCTGAGCTTAGATTGACTTCTTATGGGCTAATGTTTTGTTTGTAATGGCAGAGGAGTTTCCCAGGAAAATTGGGATATCAGACATTGGAAATTCTGAAAGTGTAAAAATATAAAGTTAATACATACATTCTGAAGACGAATAGACGAAGAATAAAGGAGAGAAGTAATAATTTGCGGGGTAGTACTACAGGTGTTTGGTATGACAGCACAGTTAATGTTATTGTTGTTCTTAGTGGGTTCCAGTGCTCAGAAGTAGCGCAATATTTGAATGAATGAAAACCACACTCAGGACTTATTGCAATAAATTGAACAAGTATCACACAAGTGTAGCACTAGTGTGTTGCAGAGTTAGCCAAAGCACAGAGGCAGGAAGAGGAATAACAGTATTTGCTCTTCCTTCATAGATCAGGCAGTGTGTTCCAGCTGCTTCCTCTCACCTTCCATTCTTTCTCAGCCTAAATAATGCACAATTGAGGTGTATGGCTGAGGACTTCCCTGTGGAGCTGAGGCCGGGGTAGCAGCTGTCCCTATCAAGACTCTCCTCGGAGCTGTCATGGCCTGTCTGCTCCTCAGCTAATCACTTCCTACAGGCCTGCAGCTCGGAGCTGCTGCCGCTAATGTCATCACCGACGGGCCTGAGAAGCTCGGATGAGCACGGCGTAGTTTCATATGGTGAAGAGCGCGCTTGTCTGCCGTCGGGCGCACGCACGTGCCAATGCGTATCTGTGCGAACGTGCATCTGTGTGCGAGGCGGCTGGTGGAGTGCAGGTGTGTTTTGCTGGTGGCTCAACGGGTGTGCAAATGCCTCAGGTAGTGCAACATGGGGTCACGCATTAAGGCACACACACTCTATAACCGCTGCCACCTGCCAAAACACATTATCCACAAAAAGAGTTACTCATCTGTGCGTAACAAGCTAATGGCACAGTGCGGCCCACACCGGAATACATAAGAGCGCCTATTTGTGAGGACACACAATTCACTCACCGGGTAGTTGTTGGTTTACATATAAATCTAAAGAAAGTGGACCTTGAGTCATAAATGGAGATTTTTCTGTTTCCTCATCTGACCTCAAAACTGTTTTTCAGGATTTTGTGCTTTCTATGGTTTTGCTGTGGGCTGCCTGCTCTCTTCCTAATGGGGATTCACTTAGGCAACAGTTAACAGAGATGATTCATTATATGTCACTCCGAAGACGCAGAAAATTGATAAATACATTTAGACTTCTCGACCCTCAGACACTATGGAGAATTCACAATCAGAAAAGAGATTGATCACTACAATCAAGAGGGAATCTTGGAAATAGAAAACAAGAAAACAGAATTTAAGGACATTCAGAGTGAAAGCTGACAAACTTGTGTCTGAACCTGGAAAGTAAGAACCATGCACCAACGGAGGAGTCAGACCTTCTTTTACCTTTCAAGTATATTCACAAGCAAACACTAAATCTTCTTTGAAGCACACAGACAGGCGATAAAATGAAAAATTATTTTTTCTCCTTGCATTTTCATTGTTGAAATTAACACAAAACTCTCCAACTCTACATAGATCACATGTTCATATCCATTACATCAGAAAGAACATACGGAATGTGAAGATTTTAAATAAATTTCCATATTGTGAAGGAAAGCATCTAAAGATGGATTGAAAAACAACATTTAGAAATGATTATCATCCTGCATAAAAGCTTCTGTGGAATTAAAAAGAAATGACTGTTGCCACATGTTTTGTTTTTGTTTCTTTATTCTTGATCTGATATTTCCCTGTTTAATGTTTTATTTTTACCCGTGTTTAATTTAGAAGCTGTTTCATCTTTGTGTACTTCAGTAGTTTTGCCTTGTGACCTTGTTGAACATCTCTTTCATAAGTGTTCAATCCATAATATACAGCTTATACCCCCTGAGGTGGGTTATTTATGGTTGTTCTCCTTTCAGGGTTTATAAATAAATAAACATAGTCAAAACAATTCAGCAGGATTTCCTAAAGTTTCCAGTTGGACATTAGCAGATTGCTTCTTTATTAACCCAGGAAAAAGAAACATGGAAATATTACATTTTAGACCTTAAATGGCTACATAAACTGTAGGGCAAATGTAGAGAAAATACTGTTTATCAATAAATTTACCATACTCCCAGTCATGAACAACCCAGTTCATAATGATAGCATAATAATAATAAATCATAATAATACACCACTGCCTCGGCTGCTAATGGCTGCTTGTTCAACCTGCTAGCAGGCGGTTCATTTTTAATATTATTGAAAGCAACAGGAAATAAATACATTAACACTGTGATGCTTCTACATGCATGTGACTTCGGTTGCAGCGGCAGATGTTAGAAGCTGCTCAGAGCAGCTGGATAAAGTCTCCTCCTAACTCAGCATCCTTCTCATTTCATTAGTTCCCCACTATGCAATCACTTTAACTGTGCAGCTACAGCCGGCAAATACTCCTTACTGGGCTCTCCAATCTTCTAAGTAGAATATAAGATCTGACGGAGCTTACATTTCTGAAACTGCTCTGTAGGTGATGCTGTAAAGATTTCAGACAGAAATTCCCAGTTATAGCACCGATGGCTGATTTTGAATGATTTTCTTCATGATGTGCCTCCTATTAGGGCTTTTGCTGGATCTAACCCTCATGCTAATTTGACCAGCTTATGAATCAGCCCTCAGTTTCCTAGAATAAGATTCTCCGAATATGTTCATTTTTTTTTTTAAAAAGCGGCTGCTTGGTAACAGTAACAAATGGCCTGCAAATGACTCCTCACCTTCAGAACCCCAGTGGATGAAAAATGTGTGAATTCAATCTGGTAAAATCTTGATGGAAACAGTGTTGGGCTGGGCTTTTTGCAAAAAGTAGGTTATGCACCACCAACAAAACTATGAACACATTTGTGAAAATACCAAGGGGCAAACAATGATGAATCAACAACAGAGAGTTCAGCTACCAAAAAAATATGATGAGGCATATCTGGCCCTGGGCTGGACCAGGTAAAGGTCAAGTAATAGTGTAGGAGAGTTGCCTTACTGAAACTGTCTCATCAGAGGCTCACCACACCTTCATTGGTTTGCAGTGTTTCCTGGTTTCCTCATGTGAAGCAGAGGAATGGATAATTCCCTCTGCCACTGACATGGCTTTATCTATAGTTAACAAAGTAGCAGCTAATTAACAAGAGACTATTTTGTGGCACATTTCTTTGCACATTTATTAGGGGTGCATATGGCAATGTGATGGAGAGTGTGTATGCGTGTGTATGCGTGTGTGTGCGTGTGTGTGTGTGTGTGTGTGTGTGTGTAAAGGGGGATGACATTAATGTTTTGGATAAAAAGGGAGTATGGCAGAAAACGTTTGAGAGCCACTGACCTACAAGAGGTTATTTCCCCCTAAGGGTAGGTGACAGTTTCTGCAGTTACCTTTTCTACAGAAGATTCTATCCCTTTCTCTGTAAAATAAATGACTGAAAATGCTTATTTGCTCAGTTCTTTCTCATTGAAGGTCCAAAAATAAATGAAAGAATAAAAGTGAATCTACTTTATTTTACATGTAGACGTGCCTCTGCATAAAGGCTCTAATATCAAATGGACTGGTGTAACATAAAGAGCTGTTTAGTGTAGAAATGATTGTCAAAAACATTTGAAAATCTAGTCTTCTAATCAAATTAACTTGCCACTGAGATTTGTCTGTTTTTAATCTGCTGATCTCTTTTTCTCTTTCAAAGTTTAACCATAATTATCCAAAGAAGCTCAAGTGTTCGAAACAAGCAATTTCGGTAATATTATCTCAGTCTAACTGAAGGGAAGCAAAGCTTAAGGTACAGAAGCTGATAATCAACCAGCAGTAGCAGTGCTAATGTCCATGTGATGGGCAGTGCAATAACAAGACTACTGTATAAAAGCTGCTCTACATTATGCACCAACACATGTGGTTTTGCACATTTCATCACAATGCTGTTGGCATTTACTTAATGCAAACATTTAACTTTTAATAAGATTTTGGAACCTGACAGTAGGAATTTGCATCCATTCAACTGCATCAGCATTTATAGCGAAGCGGGGAAGATCAGGCCCCTCAGCTGATGTTGCAATTCATCAAAAAAGATGATCAATAAGGTTAAGGGCAGGACTGCGTACAGTGTACTCATGTTCTTCCACAACAGCGAAAACAATTATTTCTCTGCGAACAGCTATATTAAAAGATTGATTCTCAACCGCGGCAAAATGTTAAAAGTCCACAGTTGCACGTGGAATTATGAGAACGGCCTCCGACCAAAAGTATGCAGGGAATGAGACAGCTGAGGATGAAGGTTAATCCGAACTCATGGCTGCAGACAGACAGAAACGCAGAGACATGAATAAGAAGCGAGATAGGCAGCGTAACGGTGCAGTGAGGCATGTAAAGGCAACTGGTGCCACCACAGTGCTCCTTGCCCCCGCAGCGCTCGGAGCAAAAAATGAAGCTGGGGAGAGGGGAGGCGGGAACCGAGACAGAGAAAAAAGACAGCTATGACTGACTGGAACGAAATGGGAAGACATGAAAGGAGAAGACAGAGGGAAAAATAAGGAAGGCGAGGAATGAGGGGATGAGAGCAAAACAAAAATGTGACAGGGATGTAAAGCATGCTATCCTGTGTGTCTCTGTGTGCTCGCTTGTCTGCATCTGTGTGCTAACTCTTACCTCATTGTGAACTCTCCAGTGTGCACTGGTTGAGACCCAGCTCATCCCACCACTCTATGTGCCTTTGATTCTAAACCCGTGGCCTACAACACGCTGAACATTCACCACCCAAACAGGAAGCTGCTGTTGTTTGACGGCAAGCAGGAGATGTTGTTTTTTTAGGTGGTCCACTTACACACTGACAAACATTGCATAAGCAAGGAGTGCGGTGTGCTTATGTGTGTATGTGTCTATAGTGTGTGTGTGTCAGCAGCTCTCACTGCCACTTGATTTGGCTTGTTAGCGCTACTTCTGGGAGCTGTGAGAGCCAAGAGCCATGCAGTCATTGTGCTTCATGTGGGCCATTAATGCAGAGCTCGTTCAGCCTGGACCCAGCCCAGCAGATTATCCTCATGTGTTCCTGGCTCCTGTTTGCTCTGTGGCCATGTGAACATCTGATGTTTGTGCTTTGTTGTCCTGGTGGCAATTTTATTCTAAATACCAAGATAAAAACACGTGTGAGTTGCACAGTTTGGTTAGTTTACTACAACTGAGTATCTGAGCTTTGTTTGAGTCGAATATTAAAAAGAAAAAGGCGAGGAAAAAAAAAAAGCTTTTTAAGAATGTTTCCATATCTGCTTTACTTTGCCAGACATCTGGAGGATTAAATGCGAAACACTGGGTTTGATGTCTGTACTCTGGAGCTAAAAATTTTAATAATGTTGTGAATATAGAAAAGAAAAATGTCTATAGTTTTATTCTAGCTGCTGTACAAATGACTTGGGAATGAAGGATAGAACAGAAGAGTCCGACCAAAGCCGCGATGCACAGACAGATCTGCTGACTTGTTCAGTTTTCTGGGATGATAAGATTGCCCACAAGGGTAAATTAAGGCTACAGGCAACGTATTCTATATGTTAAAAAAAACACATCTCTTCACTCCTTCTTAGTTAAAAAGCTGGGCAGAAAATGTACTCATAATCCTAGTGAATATCCACGCAGCTGCCTTCACACTCCAACCCTTATTGATACCTTCTCCAGTTTCAGTTGAAGCAGTACTGAGAATATTGTTTACTAACTTGATTGCATCTCTTTTTATTTCAACCTTGAAACATAGAGTTGCGTCTGACACAGGGGAGACAAAAAATATTGATTCCACTAACGCTTGTAACTAGAACAGCTGCACCTTGATGTCTGTGAAAATCTGCAATACCATAGAATGAATCACCATGATTCCAAAATATGTTCCCTAATTCAGTGTTTGGGGATAGTTGTGTAGAGTTCTCTGGTCTAGAATTTTCCACAGCTTTACAAATCGTGATTGAGAGGCTAATCAGATTTCTATTCAAAGAAAAACAAAATGTGAGGCTGATATGTCTGCACATTTCAATGCTTTGGTTTTTGCTTTTTACAGCAATATTTCTGCCACCCATTCAATTTCCTGGAGGATGTGATCAGATGCTATCAATGAGGCTCACAACAATCTAATTTGTCTTTTATTTCAGGACCTCCCATGGCCTCTAAAACACGCTCACTGCTGTTACAACCATTGTATTCTTGTACCGAAGATTAAGGTGCAGGTTCATGAAAAATGACTGTATGCACCGTTACATTAAAGATTATGGATTATTATTTGACATTATAAAATCTTATGAGAGCCGGTATAAAAGTCATGATGAGTTCTTCTTCTCACCCTCTGTGCCAGATGCCCTCATAGCAGCTAGTGAGTGGCACAGATGGAGAAATGGAAGGAAAGCAATCGCAAAGCCAGAAGGAAATGCAAGAAGTTAAAAGGATGGGCTGGATGAAAGCGAGAGGAGGTGGAGTAGCAAATTGCTCCGTGATGGGAAATCGCCAAGCTTTGACGAATCATTGCTCTGACAGCTGCCGTGGCTCAGAGTGAAATTATTAAAATCTGGTTAAATCTTCTGAAATTTAAACTGCAGGAGCACACTGAATGCTGCAACATAGCGTAAGAGGCTTGAACACGCAGAGATTAAAATGAGCCACTCGGTGTAATGTTTGCTGCAAAGGTTCCATTGCTTCCATGGAGAGATAGCAACACTGGTTTAACCCCAATTATGAGAGGAGATCTCTAATTGGTTTTGTTCCACAGGACTCAGACAACACCTCAGACTCCAGCTGAGCATGAGTTTAATGCTGATTCTCAACTATGGAGATGCAGCCTACCCACAGGTCACAAACAGATGGAAAACACATGAAAGATTGTTTTACAAACACAATTTCTGTCATGGAAATCTACCATGCTGCTGAAGACCAACGTTTTAATCAGACTGAGTAAATGCTCAGCAGCAGAAGTAACATCACACTTCCACATCTGTGACAGAGAAGTTATTCTCTGGCAGGAAGACCCACCCGTTACCACCAGATGTTTCTCCTCGCACTGCCTGACACGCCACGTGCGCCTTCTAGCGGCTGTTTGTGCGCGCGTGCATGCGCACGAGCGTTCAACTTCTGCAGTACAAAGCCAAAAGTGGGACTTACGGTAGAAAACGTATTCCGTGTAGCTGGACCAGACCTTGTCCTCTGTGTGCTGGTTGACAAACGAGGCTGTGACGGACGAGTTGCAGGCCACCATTTGGAAACCACACTCCGACAGCATGTCGAAAGCTCTCTCCAGGTGCTTGAACTTGAGATAAAACCTGGAGGTGTACCGTTCCGGGGTCCTGTCTGGGTCCCGGCTCTCGTTCAGAGTCTCCCCAAAGACTTCTTTAGCGAGGGCCACCCTGCCGCAAATTAATATCCGCGGCACCCTCCTGAACTTGGCGTCAGTCTGGCTTTCTCGGCCCATGGTGCACGACCCCCGGTACCCCACCGTGATGAAGCCGCTCTTTCTATCCGCAGGGACCAGGGAGGGTGGCGGGCATTGCCTCTGGTCGCTGCCCTGAGAGCCATCCTCATAGTCGCTATGGAAGTAGTCGTCCGGGCTGTGTTTGATATCCTCAGGGGTCAGGAGTTTTACCAGGTCGGGCAGCTGGAAGTACTCTGCCTCTTTTCTCAGTCTCCCTTTCTCGGGAAAGTGGTCCGGGAGGACCACTTGCTTGTCTCGGAGGTAGTCCAACACATATCGAAATAAAAACCCGTCCCTGTCGATGAAATAACGTCCTTTGGGGTCTCTCGCTAAATCGTTTGTGGCGTCTTTTTTGGATGAGAATAGCTTACCGAGTAATGAATTTGGGGTGCTCACCAAAGTTGAGTGACGGGTGTAATACACCTGACCCCCCACGTTCAGTTCAACAACATCTGGGAAACTGTTTTGGACTGACACCAGGTCTTTAAGGTTAGTCCTACAGTTTCCACTTAGCGCCATTGTTTCCGTCATGAACAGCTACACACGGGTTACACACCTCTTTCTACGGCAAGTCTTAAAATAATGAATGAAGAAGGGGAGGAAAAACTGGATCGGCATCAGAAGTTGCGCAAACTGTGTCCTCTGTTCTTCCGAGTCTCCAACTTCATCTCACAGCAATCTGAATAAGCATTCTCTTTTATTTGCCCCATCAATCCATTTCCATGAACCAACCAGTGGATTATTAGGCAGCTGCTTAAAATGCGGCGAACAACAGTGATGGGGAACGGAGAGGAGGAAGGAATCAGTGCTGCGAGAGAAGGAAAATATATCGCATCAAAGACTTACATTAGTGGCTGTAGGACTCCCACCGCCTGTGGGAAAACAGCTTTACACAGGGACGATGGAGGCTGAAAGAATCCTAATGCACCCGGATGAAAAGGAAACTTGCCTTACATGCTGTTTTTGCTCCTGGGGAATATTTTCCAGCAGATATATGGGTTAAATTTTCCCTCCACACGCACTCACAAGCAGGAAAAAAAGAAGAAGAAAGTCGAGGGAATTATTTTAGGATGTAGTCCAAACGGTGGGAGACTGATGCAGTGTTGCCACTTTTGTTTGCTCTCCAACTTCCCTTGAACATAAGAAGATTTTTCCGGGCTGAATTCCTTGTAGTGGTGAGGAACTTCAGAGGAAATTGAGCACACGTCGTCCTCTGGTGATTTTAAATGTAGTCAGTCATTACATGCGTGGCTGGTCTCTGCAAAAACCTATTCTTCAGGGGGAGAAATAAAAATAAAGAAGACTCTTTGCTGTTGTCAAACGATGTTAAAATCCCAATTCAGTGTTTTCTCTCTTTTTCTCTCTTCTTGCACAGCATCACAGGGGCCGTCTCTGCTGCTGGCTGCTCTTACCGGGAGCTGTCCGCGGTGCTGAAACGAGAAACTCTCATCTCCTCACCCTCGCTTGCACGCACTCGCACCTCCTCCCCTTCCCGACAGAGCTGGGTGGTGTCTTAACTTCGTTGTTGCCTCCCCTCCACCATCCTCCTCCTTCTTTCTCTCATTCTCTCTCTCACACACACACGTACATGTTTTACTTCTTCTAATATTCTGTACGCAGTTCCTATGCTTATGTGTAAGAACACCTCCAGACTCGGTTTTGTCAGAGTTTAAGTTTGAGACTTTCACAGCTGCCTGGAGGGCATTGTGGTGGCAGTGCATCCATCTTTGTGCTATTATTATAATAAGACTCACAATGCTGCCTTATGACCTGCAGCTTGAATCAATTTGCATTTTTTGAATGCATCAATGCATGACATATTTAGATTCCCGCGGTTCATCTGTATTCAAATCTGTTATATTCTTCTGCTTTGACGTGTTTCTTATAAAAGAAATTTCATAATCAAATTCCAAATGAGTGATGTTTTTACTGTAAGTGCCGCTTACTTTTAACTGAGCGGGCTTTCTGCCCTGGTGTGGTAAAATGAGCAACAGCGCCCCCTTCCGGTTCTCGTGATGTTTGGTCTTTGTTCAGCGCCTTAGATGGATCCCCCAGTTTAGGCTGTTGTGAATCCATAAATATACATAGGTTCTTCCAATGCAATGTTATATGTTTGTAACACAAAATTTCTCACATATCTTTCCAAGGAATTCAATCAAAATCCAAATATTTTTTAAGAAGCATGCCTGAATTTAACACAGAGAGACTAATGATAAAACAAACTAAAATCATAAAACTAAATTTGTCCATTTCCTTCAAATTTGATGAAGTTAATGTTTGACAGGTGTAATGTAAACCACAAACAGTCACTTCTCAGGATAAGGCTGCTGGAAAAAATAAAACTTAAATGCAAATAGGCTAGAGCTTGACATATTTTCAAAATGTACTAAATCTACCACAGCATAAGCTGGTTTTATTTATTCATTTTTCTTTTATCTGCATATTCAAAATGTACCTTGCCTTGAGCAAAACCACTTTTTTAGACATGTTTTCACTATCATATGCATTCTAGCCTAAAAGAATGGATGCTACTGCTTTTTACCTGAAGCTGCCCAAGAGATAGACATTGAGGTAATGAATTATAAAAAATGCTAAACGGTTATATTACAATCCCCTGATGACAAGCTGGTGTTGGCTGGCAGTTTGAACTCATGTGCAGTGCCTTTAATTCCTTTATGTGGTGTGATGAGTGGAATTTTTGAATATATATACATATACATATATACATATGATAATATGTATGTATGTATGTATGTTTTAAATATAAAGTAAATGTAATAGATTATTTTAATAAGATGACTGTCTTGCTGTCAGTTACATCTACCAAGGATTTTGTTC
>JBBDHI010000016.1:14523129-14539230 GCA_037177115.1 Craterocephalus stercusmuscarum
ATGAAACAGATAAATCAAACAAGTATAGTGTTATAAAAGTTTTACTGCTGTTAGGGTTGGGCGATATGAACCAATTTTCATATCTCAATCATTTTTCCCTAATTCCGATATCTATTTAGATATGGATTTCTTAAACTTCAACTTAAATTAAGTAAACAAAGAGACGGCTAAAATGTACGGCATTGAGTGCTAAATGCACTTTTGTTAATCATCAGAAGCACATGTGCATTAAAATAAATTGCTGAAATGAAAATATGTGTACTAAAATAATGTAAAATACTTTTCAATGACCATAACAAAGATAAAGTTGAGCAAAATGCTAAAAAAGAGACACTTTTTACTAAAAGCAAGCTAACTCGATATAAACAATATTCCCTTATTCTATATCTCATGTGACAAAGTACATACATGCATACATCAAAAAATCTGGATATATTTCCCAGCCCTCGCTGCTATATTGTACCTGATGAGCTGCTCCGGGATGTTTTTGTAGTGTTTTGTTGCTTGTGTGATGTTGTATTAAACCACACAGTGCACATCTTGGTAATTAATGCACAACACTGACTATACTTTGAAGTGGGGATGAAAACGGAAAGGGACAAACTCCTTTTGTTACATATTGTAGCCTGGTAACCAACTGCTGTATTTCATCTTATAGACTCTGCTTCCCCCGCCAAAACATTGCCGAAGCAACTCGTTGCATAACTTATAAGTAAATAGCATTTCATGTTTGTCCACCATGACATGAGACTCATAAAATGCTTGAAAAAGTCTCATAGAGTAGATTTAATCTTTCATTGATTCTGTGCAACGTTGTAATGTTTAACCAGACACGTTGCTTTATTCCTCAGTTTTTGGGGAAATATCAATCCCTCCTTAGAAAACTCTCTTGTGATGATAAGAAATGTAAAAATGGGATATAGACACAGCTCTGTTGCATATGATGCATGGGCAGGACTGAGACGGTGTGTGTGTGTGTTTGTGTACTGCGTGGCCACGTGTGCAGATCTGCAGCGGTGTGCAGCTGCCCCCTTTCTCCTTAGATGATAAGTGACTTCTTTCCCTCGAACCTGCTCACCCTTCATGAGCCCCTCAGAGCGCTATGTATTTCACAGAGGTATGCAAAAGCTATATGCACAAAGCTGCCATGCAAACACACACTGCAGTTTGCAGATGTTTCTGCTAATGTTGTGCAGCTTTTTCTGTCTTAAATACTTTGAGTGAATGGGACTTTTATGATTCGAGGCTTTTTCCCTTTAAAATGATGCAGACTGTTTAAATAGAGAATGCATTGTCCTGGATTTTGTTGATAAGACTGTGGGCATGAAGGGCAGAACAGATATTCTCGTCTATGTAGCTTTGTGCTGGATAGTTTTTTTTCTTTTGTATGTTCATTTTATGTTCAATAGAAGACAGTTACATTAGAAAAAACACAAAAACAAATAAAAATAACCTTTTTAGAAATTTGATTCTTAAAGTTTCAATGTCCAGTGCCTCATTTTGTGCCCAAGCCAACACAGACATGTTTGCCATGCTAAGTAAAGGTCCAGAATTTACCATTTAAGGTGGAAAAGACAAAATGTGAGTTATGTTGAAAGCTTGTGGCGGCTGATCCGATTGGGCCCAATCATAGATGAGGGACGCATCGACTGATTCATTATTCCGTAGTGGAACTGCTTCTCAGCAGCTCCTCAATCTTCTTTTCAGCTGTAGTTGTGTGGTTCGATGCATCTGAGCTGCATACTTTTACATGTTTCTGCTTGTGGGAAAATGTAAACAACTGAGAAATAATCTTATCAGGAGTTGGGACTGGTTTTGCATTTAGTTGCGTCTTTTGTTCTTATTGATGTTTTTGGGGTACAATCTCCCAATAAAAAAGGTAAATGTAACATTTGGACAAGACGATTTTCAAGAAAATACAGAGCAACTGTGAACTTTCAGTTATTTGCTTTTTTTCCCCTTTCGTTATGATGTCGGCACCGTGTCATTATTTTAATTTAGCATTCCAGCGCAGTCATAAAACTGTCAAATACTGTAGGAAAACTGCATAGTTAAATAATTAGCGGTGGCACCCAACCTGTCTGAAAAAGTTTTTGCTTTAATATCACATTATAATTGACTGGTTATGCATGAAGGAACACAAAAATATAACCTTTATGTTATTTTATTTTTTTATTTTTTGTGCATGCCATGGACATATCATTAACTGTCATACTAGCAGACACAACAGGCAGAAAGGACATGGATCAAACTGGGTCAGCTTTATGTCTGTTGACTCAGTTTCCTGGATTTGTAATCTGGAAGATTATGCCAACCTCAATCCGTTGTTTGAGTTCCTGTTGCTTAATATGCTCACTGATATCCCTCGCTGTACGCCGGGCCAGCTTGCATATTACCTTTCACTGCATCTCCCCGGAGCTTTGTGTGAAGTCAGAGTTTAAGTGCAACGGCCTCTAAATGGGTCATCATGGGTTGATATTTCATCTTGAAGCAACCAGGACTAACAGTACAGTAGATGCTCATGTGGAGTTTTATTCCCACTTTTTTAATAGCTCGGTCTTGGCTCTCACTCGTGTTCAGGGCTTACTGTACATCATCTTTGAAGTAGTCTCTGGTTGGGGCCATGAGAGTCCAGAGAGCCAAAGCAGGTTAAAGTCTCTAAGCATCCAAGTTGTTTCTTTTTTAGGGCTGTTGTGGCGGCTGCCGGCTTGTTTACACCGGGGTTAGGGCCTGTGGATATATCAAGGCCTGTGTAATAGGCCACATGATGGATTTAACATTTTTCTGTGGATTGATCCTGCATCGGGACTTTTTGTTCGGTGCAGAATATGCTTGATCATAGGGAAGAAAAAAACCTGGTCAAGTTACAAATACTGTTTTCCACAAGAGGTGTTAGGGAAATGCAAATCTGCGGTTTGTAGTGTTGTGCTAGTTGTCTGGTCAGTGATAATGCCTTTGTAAAATGGATTTTTCTCTATGAATTAAGCCTTTGTTTCTTCATTCGTAAAATAAATAAATAAAAGAGAAGCTTCACTTTCATCAGAGCTCATGTCCCGTGTCAGATGATATATTATAACCCCTGTATGCTTGTAAAATGCATGGGAGACCAATCCTCTCAAAACAATAAGGTCCTTGTAATCTTTCTGCCCCATCTTGAAATACGTGATGGCTGTTGTGGCTGTGCTGCAAAGTAACAGTTGCCGCCTGCGTCCAGCCCCCCACCTGCTCCATAATTTTGAGTACTTACCTCATGCCAACATGAGGTAGGTGATCTGGCAACCAGTGGATGGAGGCGACAGCGATGGCAGGTGCTTGCAGCCTTTTTGGTCGTGTTTCTGTGGCCGCATTCATGTGAAAAATTGCAAACTGTAATCGGATATGTCTGGAGTGAGCATAAATATAGCCCCGACCGATCTTACTCACTGAACTTCATAAACACAGGATTGAACCTGTTATGTTTGGCAACAACTCAGTCAGGAAACAGGAAGTGTGGCCTTAAAGCTGTAGTGGCTTAGTCCACTGCCCCCTCGGTGCTCTGTGCAGATTGATGTAAGTCGTATGTAAAGGAAAGCAGAACAAGGCAGCTATTTTTATGCTCAGTGGTTTGCGCCACTTTCTTCCGCGACGCAACACTGAATCACATCTCCTCATGTTAGCAAACGGAGCACTTTGAGCAAATGAAAATAAAGTGGTCCTGAAAATGCCGACGTGCAAACGTGAAAGTTCTCCTGCGAACGGTCTGATCCGTGTGCCGACACGGCCAATGTGCCTCCAGCTTTGTCATGTCTCTCCATCCAATTATTCACCCATTTCCTTTCGTTTGTTTGTTGTCTGGACATGACTGAGTTTAATTAACTGTCTGCAGAATTACAGTGCGATGTGATCTAATCGGTTTTTCAGACTTGGAGACTGTAACAGATGGATGCTGCTGTATCTCCCAGGATCAGATTAGCTGTAGGATCCCGACCTCAACACTTTTCTCTCTTACTTGTTAAACATAAAGCCCGCGATGTCATCCCCTTTTTCGATAAAGGTTGACATCTTCGATGCAAGTGCATTATGTTGCTCTCATGTTAGCTTCCATATTCTGCGTTTGAAATGCAAAGTAAACAAAAGCCTTTTCGTTTTTCTTTCAGAATACTAAAAAAGTATTGGCTTTGTTGTTAAAACTGCTGTATATTTTATGGGTTTTTGATTCATTTTGAGTTGAGGCATGTCACATACGCCTTCTCTGCACTTTCTGAGGAGCATCCAGTTCAGAAACCGGCCGGAGAGCATTCAGGAATTCTATTTTTACGATGTTGTTTTCTGCAACCAACAAGACCTCTGCAGGCTTTTATACTCGCCGTGTATCATCGCACGGCCCATAAATTCTCCGCCATGTCTCAGCTTGCTTTCTGATCATGAGTTAAGTTGGGGGGAATTTTCTTTGTTTGTGTGTTTTTCCAGGCGTGGCCTCGTCCATGTTCGCTAAGCTGTGAGACAAATGTAGAGGCTGTTATGGAGTTGTTTCGTGCAGCGCCATCTGCCTGAACAGCCATCTTTGTATTTCTCATCCTGACTCAGCGAATAGACTTTGTAGGAGAAATGCAGATGATTTTTTTTGGCTTTTTTTTAAGGCACTTTACTTTTCAGTGTTTCTGATGGAGCTGAAGGAAAACCAGTCTGGGTGTGCTGACAGCAGAGGTTCAGGGGTCATCAGCAGTTCATCTGTTTGTTTTCCAGAGCAGAAGCAGAAATGGGTCAAATTTGGAAAAAAATGTGTTAGCTTGTTACTTCTAGTTCAGGTGAGGCAGGACTAGTAAGGCGTAGGAATGTGATTATCTGGCTGATGGCCTAGAAAAAGCCTCAGTGGCAGGTTAGAGCATATTGTGCAGTGTTTTAGAATAGTCTCACTAAATACAGATGAAATTTCCAGATTGTGTCCCTAACTGTTTAACAAACAAACAACTAGAGTTTTCAAGCCATACTACTGGTGTCGGTGAGATGGCTGAGTTTCCAGGGCAACTGTCAGCAGGGGGTCAAAGGTTGAGACCCCTCCAGCTGGAAAGAGCTTACCTGTTGAAGTTAGAAGCAGCTTCATTAATCCGTCAAGGTTTAAAACAGTTTTTCAGTCACAAATCTCAGTCATCTAAGTTGCGCTGACGTGCCAGCCCGTGAAGCCGGGACATCATGTCGGTTGGTGTCGAGTTACGTTCAGAGCTACATGTTACTTTAGCAATTTAACGCACATCCTACAAGTGACGTCGTTTCTCTCTAGATTGTGATTTTGTGAGCGGAGGACAATTTGAACTAAATGTTAAGTTTACCTTTGGGCTGAATTATCTTTGTGTTGACCTATATGAGCAGTGTTTGAGTTGTTACCTGACCCAGAAAGACAGGAAGCAGCCTAAATATGGATTCCTCTCAGGCTTGGGACATTTTGCTTCAGCGTAGGTTTGAAGAGACGCTGACTTTGTTCTTTAGTGATCAACACAAAGGAAAAGTTAATCGTTTACCTGGATTTATTTTGTGTCTCCTTCAGAGGCTGATAAAGGTCTTTTGTTCTTATTTTTGTCAGAGACAACATTTCTGAAATTGCCAGAAAACGCAAAAAACGAACCAGACAGACAACTTAGAAGCTGGTCTGTCAGGTGGTGTAAAATGACGTTTGTCCTTGGGGACTCAGACACACACTGCACAGTTTGTCGTGGTTTTGAATGCAACTTGCTGGGTTTACTACAAAAGGAACTGAATGTTTTACTGTTTGAGAACTATTGAACTCATTTTTTATTTCTATTTTAAATGAGACTATTTACAGACATGCGCATTCGTTTTGTATGTAGAAAAAAAACTGTCACATGCACTTTATTTTAGCTTGTTACCAGACAACACAGAGGACCTTGTGCTCTGTGCAAGTGAATGATTTACCTGAGCAAGGTTACTGTACACGCGGAGGCAAACATTCGCCTCCTGACGCTGTTATTTAGATTCACACTTGCTGTAATCTCATGATCCGTGTCAGCTGGATGGAGGGAAAATGTGATAAATGCCTAATTTCGTGCAGCTTAAAGAGCCATTACTGAGTTCCTGTCCATGGTGAACCATCTCCTCTTTTATTTCTCCTCATGACCCGTAGCTGCCCGCTTGAAACTGAAACACAAGCTTAGAGAGAAACGTTCATTTTCAGCATTTTCTGCTTTTCAGACCAGCTAGTAAAGTTAGCGTAGCCTGCTGTAACTGCAGTGACTAACAGACATGGATGCTAAATGCCGAGGCTAATGTGGGCGTTTTAAATTGTTCTCCTATGTAGAGTTTTTTTTTTTGTTTTTGGTTTTTTTTTAGCTTTGGCGGTTTGTTTTTCATGTTCAATCAGCTCATCATGAGAAAACTCTCCTGCTTGGCTAAGTGGGAGGGGTTTTACTGGTCTGGCATGTGCCGGTATCGACACTGGTCGACACAGAACGGGCGTAAACTTTGTTTATCACCCTGACTAAGCAAGCAGCTGCTTGAACAGCTGTGTGGTCACTGAGTTTATCTCTGACAGGTGCTTGTGCTGGATACATGTGGTTACATGCAGGGATCAGGAGTGGGAGTTGTAGTTTTTGGATTCTTTGTAAAAAATCTTTCTCAATGTTTTTTTTTTTTTTTTTTTTTTTCTCCATTCTTCATACTACCAGTGAGCTTTTTTCCAAACGAGTGACCTGACAAAAGAAACTCCAGTTCTGATGAAAACGCCTGTCGGAGCTTTTTCTTCAGGGTGGTTTGATGGAATAATTGGAAAAAGACTTTCTCTCCCGCTGAGACTTCTTTCAGTACCTCCATTGACTGAATTGACTGAATTGATTCTGGCCCTTCTTGTTACTTAGATTCATTTTTGTCGGGGACTATTGACTGACCTCTCAACCATCATTCTGTCATCCTTTAAAATAGAAGCTCCTCTGTGTCAGGAGCTGGTCTATTTTCAGTGCGTGCAATGCTGAGGACAAGGCCAGGCTACTATTTTTAAAGTTGTACCAGCTTAGGATGATTAAACATCCAAACTTGTGAAGTTAAAGAAGCCCATGTTAGACTTGTTCTTCTTGCTGCCAACAGTATAAATGGAGGCAAAGCTGCTCCAATGAGCAGGGAATGGTGAAACCGCTTAATAGCATGCGAGCGCTCCATCTCAGTGTTAAGAGTTGCTGAGTCGCCGACTTTATACAAAACACAAGTTGTAAAATTTACTCAAGGTGGAAGGGCTCCGCCTTTGGACATAAGTACAAACACAATGTGCTGGTTACGGTGGAGAAAAGAAAACAGCTGCTCCAACACTCTAAGTGGAGAGAAGCTAATGCTAATCTGATCACGCTTTGTACTGTCAACACAATTTCAACCTTTGTTTAGCCAACAGCATCTGTGTACTTACGGATCAATAGTTGCGGTATTGCAGCTGAATAATCGGCACAAACACAAAAATTGGCTACTGTATGTCTGCTAACATGCCACATGGATGGAGATAAATGCTGGAGGTTAATACTTTCAATCTGACATGTTGACGCTGTCACTTTCTTGCTCTGTTCACTTTATCCCTTTCCCAGTTCTGGAAATCCCACAATATCCTGAAAATTCTGCAATATCAAAGATAAGCTCCACTTCTTAGCTTTCATAATCCATTTGAAGTGTGCAGATAGCATGAACCATCGAGGAATTAGAGGGACTTGAACTGTGCTTGCTGCTGCCGGTTGTTGGCGACATGATCAGACTTTGAGGGTGTTTTATGTAATTATTTGAATCGTTATTCAGGACAAAAACCTTATAAATGTTCATTGCTCTGAAACCAAAGATGCAATCTATAAAAAATCCCCTGTACTGTACCAGCCGTATCCTCCCCTCCTCCTCTCGGCTGAGGAAAGTTTTATTGTTCTTTGCCAGTTGAAAAGCAAAGAGTGATTCACAAAAGTTAGTGAGTTATAACTCGCTCTTCCTCTCAACTTTTTCTTGTTCCTGTGATGTCTCAGATATCCTCTGTCTAAGGGTCTCCTTTACTGCTTCAAGCATCTTCCTACGTCACTGCTTACATTGTGTTCATTCCCTGCATTCTCTCCATCGGTGTCTGCTTGACCCAGACGAGGTACAACAATATAAATCCCGTGTGCCTTGCAATCCAAAAATTCTGCCCGTTTCCTCGCCTAACTCATCATGATGTGGATCACTTCCACATCTGGTGCTCACTGCATGTCAGAATAACCTTGGAAACAAGAGTTTGACCTGGTGAGGGCAACGGGGACCATTTCATCCGCTATTCCTACCTGAGTTTAAACATGCTGAGCAGGTTCACTTATTACCGGTAATAAATCGCTTCCTTGACATTTACTGCGACGCTACGGTGCGGGCCATTTGCACTCTCTGCCCTCTTTTTTCGGCTGTTGAATTTATATGATAAAGACAACTCAGCTGGCCTCTGGAAGAGGAACTGTTTAACAAAGTAGGGCACAACAAATGGATGCTTAAGTCAGAAAGCGACCTAAAGCGGGCTACGACTGTTTCCTAATGCCTGTTGAGTTGCAGCTCTTTATTTTTTTAAACATATAACTGGTTTTGATTACAAACTACAGGATTGTCTGTGAATGTTTTGAATGAAAGTGAATGTGTCCTGATCTGCTTTGAAGTGGTACTAGGCAACTGCAGCAGGAGGAGCCATGCATTACGGTGGTCATCACTCATCTCTACAGATCAGTCATCGGCTTTAAATTCAGGAGAGTGGCCTCGGTTTCTCAGGCACGGTGATTCAAACTATACCATCACCCAACACCAGCGGTAGTCCTGCTCTCAAATCTGTCAATCGCTCCCTTTGTTTTGAGTAAGGTACCTGGGTTGGACTGCAGCCCACCTCTGCTTGGTGGTATCCAGCAGTTGTAAGGTAATGGTGTCCTGGATAGCACATACACACCTTCTAAAGTGAACTGATGGATATGCACTTGATTATTTACCGTACACTCATCGTCGCACGGTTCGCTGCCCGTTTTATGCTCACCTACTTTCATGTGAGATCAACTGCAGTCTTTACACAGTGTGTTTTTTTTCCCTTTTGCACTTTTACCCAACATGCCAATACACTCTGCAATTGTGCAGATCATGAATGTGTTTGCGATGGTAAACGAGCGGCGCGTTTGCTCGCAGAAGACGCCAGTCTGACAGTTTGAATGTTTTCCGTCTCTGCTGGTATCGCCTTGCTGTTCTTCATTTCCTTCTGGGCAGCTGCAACCGAAAGCACGGCCCGTGATATAAAGATATAGAGATGAAGATAGAATGGCATGCGTGAACTTTATTTATTTATGTTGTGGTCAGAGCACATGTACAGTAAGCTCCCTGACCGTGATGTTAAAAAGGAGGAAAAGGAAAAAAGACAATATCCTGATAAATTTGGCCACAGACAACTTCCATCCGCGTCTGGTTTTTCGTGTCTGTTTGCTCAGCCTGGAGGTTTATGTAACAACTGGCTGCTGTGTTTAAACACACTGAACCAGTTCTGGAGGTCTGGAATCGGTCGGCCTTTTAGGGTTAGCGATATCTCCAGAATATAAAGTGCAGACTTTGGGGGGTAGAATCAGTCCATGTTTTGCCTCATGGATGCGTCGTAGTTTCAGAAATAAAATCATCCGTAAAAAAAAGAGTTAAAAGTGAGCTTGTCCTTGCTATAAGGCTGTCTGATTGGTTGCTCTGCTGAATGCATACTCAGTGAGTCACACAGGGTTATATGAAAGAGGACATCATATGCTCAAAGGTTTTACCCCCACTTATATCACTACATTCTTCTGCAAGTAAATGGTGATGTGATTACTTTTTTATTAACCTTCAGAGATGCAAATTCTAATTGCTCGGTCCATATGAGTGTTTAATTACTCTGCTTTTCAGCATATTCGCAATTTTCAGGGGTCTTCAGGCCTGTAGGTGTACGGGGGGAAGAAAATCGCTTTTATGAAGAGGTAATTTAGCAGAGTTGATTAATATGATGGACGTTTATTAAGCCAGTCATGACAAATGGACTCAGAGAAAGCGAAATGAAATACGCTGATGATTAATGGTGGTGTTCGTTAAATCTGGACAAAAGCTATCCGTGTTCATGCTGAACTTCACTCTTTAGTGGAGTCAAATTGAACCAGTCCTGTTCTGTACGTTGCGATGGGTTTATGTGGGACTGACGACACCTGCTTATGCGATGGAAACTTCTTTATTTTTACAGAAAAAAAAAAAACCCTATCTGCTTTCATAACTTTACCTAGAATTTTTTTTTGTTTATCATTTGAAGAATTTACAATGAAAAAACGTTTTTAAATACAAGATTCCTATTTAAAATTATAGAGTAAAATAAATAAATAATTAATTAAATTACCGAGTAAAAATGAATGTCATTACCTCCTTTTCTATTTGTTAACGCTGTCAGAGTTCCATTTCTTTGTTCTACCCTTTTCTCTCCCACTGTAAACTTTCTAAGCCAAAGTTAGAACTACCATCTGAGTTATTTGCTCCTTTTTTCAAGCTTGCTATTTCCTTTTTGTCTTTAAATAATCAAGAAGTATGTGGCTGTCCGCTGGTTAATGAAAAAGAGTCAGGGTATATTTTCAATGGATCACATGAATGCCGAGGGTTTAGCTTATATAGTACTGTGGAATGCAGTAATGTTATTATTAGAAACACGTTTTTTATCAGCGCCTTATCAGTGTTACTTTGTGACAACTGATGGAAACTAATCAGCAACTCATGACCATCACATTGCAGAAATCTTGCAAATTAAAATTCAGTGTTGATCATAGGATTCATGGGGGAAATCACAGCCGGAGACTCCTCAACACAAATCATCCTTATAGTGTGCTAAAAGGAGATGAATACTCTGCAGCGACCTAGTGGGAACTTGAATCAGGAAATCTGCTTCGGTCCGAGATTGTATTCAAAACTGCAGATAGAGCTTCCACCTCTGGCACCAGCCCTGTTTGTTCAGTCCCTATGAAAACAACGATAAGCTCTTAAGAGATGTAACAAGAATGGCTGGTTTAATTGAATGATCTCAGGGCTTAGAGCTGCATGCTCCCAAATCCACCTCAGCATAAGCCGGATTTCAGTTTGTCAGGTAGCAAATATGCAATAGAATCTCCGGAAAACCTGCCAGCCGTGGATATCATGATTATTGGTTTATTTGCCCCCCCCGCTTATTTCTGGCAACACATTCAGAGTCTTCCTTGTTTCTCCTGTGACTGACTGACTGTGAGCTGGGGCGAGGCTGAGGAGAAGGAGGAGGAGGAGCTCTACTGTAGATGGGCCCCAATCCAGCTGGGCTAAAGTCTGTCCGACTGCAGCTTTCTACTTCTTTTCTCAAACTTTACTCATGTCTTCTTCAACATACCTAAACTCTCTCTTTCTGCTTCTGCTCTTATCACTTCACTTTGCAATGTTAACCTTTCTTTTCGCTGCCACAACCCTTTTATCACACTTTATCTTTGTGTGCCTTGCTTTGGCGCTGCTGGAGGACCTGCTTTAATGTTGCTATTGTTCTGAAGCTGCTTGACCTGGAATTCCTCACTGGCTTCCTGTCGGTCACGTATAGGTCACCTATATCTTCTCTTGGTTTTGCCGACGGAAATGCTAAAAGCTGAAACAAAAGGAAAATGCGACAGAGAGCGTCGGTGGATGGTAGAAGGAGGAGCGAGTGTCTGAGCGAGGAAAAAAAAGTGACTAGATGTTGAGAAGTTTGCCGCTTTAAGCAGAAAACTTACAGAACTTGAAGGACCTGCTGTTTTCGTGGTTTGCAGAGGACCAATCACACATAAGGTAGAAACGATTAAAGAAAGCCACTAATTTACATGATGCCTTGCGAACTGGCTGACAGTAACTATATCTTTAATACTTGCTCAACGGTTATAAGAAATGAATTGAAACGTTTGCAGCACTTTAATTTGATTTAGTTTGTGTTTATAGTTGAGGAACGATGTCTTGAAAGGATGATAATGAAGCTGCCGTCATGGAGCAGCAGTCTGGGATAGTTGTGTTGCAGTTTTAGTCTGCCCATGTCGGGTCTTGGGTGGTGAATCATTTTCCTGTAGCCGCTGCGTGCTCGCTCCTGCTTTTGCACACTAAGTGAGTTCATCTCCGACGGTGACGGTCTGAGGCTTCGTTCTAATGCTTGCCAGTCCCTGTCGTCCACATTTCGCTCCTAACTGCGCGGTACATCAGCCTTTCAGCCATTAATTACTGCTGACATTCTCTCTGTTTTCCCTAATCTGCTCTCCGCTGCCCTCCCTCCTCTCTCCTCTCTTTATTCCTACTATCTCACCTCTGATTCATTGCTCTTTTCCTGTTGCACCCCCCCCCCCCTCCCTCCACCCCCCACCCCACCCCCCAGGCACCCCTTTCTTGCAACATAATGGTAAAATGTGTTTGTCAGAGTACGTTCGTCTCCACATTACAGCTGGTGTGCTTCAGCCAGCAGGATGTTACTCCTGTGTAAAAAATCATTGAAAATGAAAATCATTTACTCTCTGATTTTTCTGCTTTAATTGTATGGGATTAAATTTGTACTTAGCCTCAGGTGCACCTTTTTTACCTGTACATCCAAGCATCATTTGCTACTTCATTTAAGCTTCGATTCCTCTATATTTGCAGTCAGCAGACATTGAATGTCTAGAGTATATTTAAGGACACTACATCTCTATAATCTCACTCATGAGCTCTCCTTACTGTAGGAACAAGTCTGTTCCCAGGACATCATACAGATAAATATATAAGCCTGAATTACCAAACATCACCGGAGTGGGCGAGCGTTAGGGGAAATCAGACTGTGTGGCATCTGCAACCAAAAGCTGAGACATAACCATGATAAAAGAAACTAATTTCTATCTATTTATTTGATGTTTTTTTATTTATCAGGGCCAATGCAAAGAAACAAACACCAGCTAATGTTTTGCACAAAAAGAATATAATATTAAGCCAATCTGTACCTCTTATCCCTGGTTGCTCTTTTCACAGAGCAATGGAACATAATGTAACAGAGCAAATAACAGTACATTGGCTTACGTCATGCTTTTCTCTCAGTGATGTGGAAATGAAAATATATACATTTGTTTTCTTTCTCGTAGACGCACCATTCATGTCAGAAATTACACATTTCCTCAGCTTTTTCTTGAAATTGCACCATGTTTAACAGAAGCCCAGAAGGAACAAACCAATGACTGACTCTTTTGACGGTCTTTGAAACCGCCGTATTCTTGCACCATCTTGGACGGAAGGATTAAATGATGCTCAGGATGTTCCTGAAACGGCATAGAAAGGATCCTCTGCATCAGAAGAGTTCTCTAATGACATATAAGATCACTCTGTCCCACAAACTGAGCCATCAAGTATCCGACTAGATTGTGAGAAGCACCTTACGTATCAGATGCCTTGTAGCTGTTTTGAACTGCATACGCTTTGCATTAAAGAAGCTATACCTGATATAATTTTAATCTTTCTAAGAAAAATGGTTTCTACACGGTACATTATTAAAAGGCAGAAGTCATACTTACCCCCTTTAAGTCCATAAAAATGAATGACTCATTGATTGCGCATATGTCCAGAACATTTTAGTTAGCGATAGCGGCTAATTTTTAGCTTTGGCGAGACGCTGTCTTTCTCTGCCAATGGGGTTAACTTCCGGAACTTCTTGATTCCTAGAGGAACGCTCTTACAGGCTGATAGGAATCCGGAAGTTACGGAAGTTAACCCCATTGGCAGAGAAAGAGCGTCACACCAAAGCTAAAAATTAGCCGCTTTCGCTAACTAAAATGGCCTGGACTCGTACATATGTGCAATCAATGAGTCATTTATATTTATGGACTTACCCCTTTCACCACATAATATACCGTTTAGAAACCATTTTTCTTCTGAAGCTTTAATCATTCAAGGAAACTGTAAATAAAACATTTTATTTTTTAATAGGCACTTGATCTTCTACTTTACTGCAGATGTGAATTGGAGAGAAATAACTTGTCAGTGAAGAAGCTGGAGGTCTGACTGCAGGAGTGGTGGACTCGTTTACCTGCGGAGAATGAGGGAGAATTTCAACGTGCCTGAGTTTGTGTGGACGTGTATGTGGGGATGAGTATTACGCTGTAGCTTTTGTTTTGGGAGTCTGCGCGTTCTGGTGGTTGCTCCATTAATGTTGACCTGTGGTGAAAAGTGCTAATAGCTTTGTTTACCACTGTTAAATCAATGCTGCACATGTTGTTGTTTCTTTCCAGTTGCCGGGCAGAGAAGAGGGAAATGGTGTCGCTGACATTTTGTTTTTATGTAATTTTGTTTTAAAATACCTCTCAAAAGCATATGTTTCTGTACAAATGAGTGTTTACCCTTTTCTAGAAGTATAGCTGAGAAAACATGAGCATTAGCTTTTTCCTTAAACAAGCAGCAACTGCTGGGTTTCTAATATGAAAGCAGTCATGTGTTAACCTCTACCAACCCCTGTCTGCACACTGTTGACTAAGGCCGAGGTAATTTCCCCCCTTATGCTGCGATCTGTGCTGTCTGTGATCACAATAAAAGGAGAAAAGCTGCCAGAGTAACCTTTGCGTAACCCTATCAAGCTCTGTACCCCTGACTTGCCTTTTTTTCTATTATCCAGTTTACCCCAATGAAAGCTAGCATCTGGTGGGACATAATTCCATTTCTTCCCGTAGGAAGCCCTCCCCTGCCTTTACAGGCATTTGAGTGACCTCATAGATTAAAAACAGGGTTGTGAAATATGGGGGGAAATGTGCCACTGATTGATTTTATCTCAGATTGAGTCACTCTTCATTTCGTAACTCCGCAAGTATTTTTTGTTCCTCCTCTACTGTCATGGATGAAACCGCGGTAATTTCAATCCCATCCACTTCCAGCTGAGGGAGGAGTGGATAAGAAGCTCTGTGAAGAGATATTTAGTGCACTTCTCTGGGTTAATGATTGGCCCATTTCATCATATCGGTGTGTGTGTGTGTACAAGGCAACTTTGTGTATGTAAATTCAGGAAAGCCAAATAAAAGTGTGTAACTTTGATTTCACTGAGTGAAACGTGACGGGAGAGGCAGATTAAAGCACTTAAAAACATTTGTACGACAGATTGTGTGTTGGCTTGTGTTCAGATTCTCCAGGTCCACAGTCTGTAACTTATAAAGGAAAACTTAAACTTTTATTTTGTATTTACAGTTAAATTCAGGCCAAGATAAACTCACGTGCTCCTCACTGGATCTTCATCACAGGCAGTTTTAACGTCTGAAAAAATTTTTTTTTAATACTGATAAATATTTAACTAATCTTGGGCGCAGCACACCAGACGGTGGTTTTCCCTTTTACCTGGACTGATAGTGGACAGAGCGAATCCACGTGTGAGCTCATTTGCACGCTGTTTTCATCAAGACAGGTTCATGTAGATTTAAGAAATGCAAAATCACAGCTGTTTGTCTGTGTGTGTGTGTGTGTGTGTGTGTGTGTGTGTGTGTGTTTAAGGCCAAAATGCATGAATCCCTTTGTTTCTACATTCATATTGTTTTTGCTCAGCGACTCAGACCTTTTTAAGGATGTGATAAAGACCAAAGGCCACATTTTCATGACGAGGGACCATGTAAAAATCTTATTCCAAATTAAAATGAGAACTCCGAATTACATTTACTTCCGAAGTAGTTGGTTTGTTTCCCTTTTAATAAGTAAATAATTCATCGATCATGTGTACCTTCACTCTGCTCTAAGATAATCCCGGGGTTCTGTGCATGCTCGTTCCCCGGTCCTGTCGTCACGATGAAAGGATCAAATACTGGCTGTTGGACTGGAGGCGGGTCTGTACACATGAAAGGGAGGTATTTTGCTCATGTTCAGCTGCTGCTTCGAAACTAAAATTAAAATTCAAGCAAAATGTTTCTTATGATTTAGAAATGCACGGTAAGGTTTTTTGGCCGATCACCAATCAGAAGCCTGATTTCTGATTGTGACAGGGCCAGCTGTCACTATGGTGATATTTACCGTCGCCCCACACATACATAAATATACCTACCTGTTCTGGAGGAGGTTGGTCAATGTTTCTATTTGTTTTGGTATTTTCTGTTTACTTACCTAAAAGTGGGATGATGTAATTGATGT
>JBBDHI010000016.1:14622235-14632994 GCA_037177115.1 Craterocephalus stercusmuscarum
CCCTTAGTGGCCAAAAGTTACACAGTATTTCTTTAAGTCAGTGAGGGAAAAATAAGAATGAAGGCTTTTTTTCTGCTTCTGAATGTGTGATATACAAAACAAAAGATGTCTGAAGCCGCACCAATGAGCCATATCCAGATGTGATGGGAAGTTTCACTTAACAGACCAAAATTTTACAGCCATTTACAAAAAATCTGATTTTCAAACCAGTCTTTAACAGGCTAAATGAGAAACAATCAGGAAAATCACTCATTTAATAGTTTATTCACTCATCTTTTTTTGTTTTATAGAGCCATTGCCTATCATAGCGAGAAGGCTGAATCCTGTCAACCCTATCCAGGCCAGTCACATGTTAACTAAAAGGTCTAAGAATGACATTTGACAAACAGTGACGAGTCCTCGGCTGGAATTCGCCTTCTTACTAAAAAGAGAAAGAAGGGGGAAAAAAAGACAGGGAAACACTCACACGTAGCACTGTAAGCTACACAAAAGGCATCTGTAATTAACCACAACCATGCAGCAGCACAACAACGTCCATGTGTGTTCACTCAAACGCACACATACACACTCAAAAGAATGGGCCTGTGTGATATCAACAGGATATCCAGCAGTAGCTTGAACTCTGCAGTAGCTTTGTTCCATACGCATGTGAATAGAAACCCTATTCATCAAGTGGGACAAGCACACACACACACTCACACACACACCACGCACACATGTGCACTATTCATCGTAGAGACAAAGACAGATTTCAGTCTCCTCATCTTATTCTTTACGTGACCCAACAGCCGAGCAAAGACTGGAATCCGCAGACTCAATTATGTTGTGAAGGATTTTAAAGTTCACACCACAGTGTACGGACTACACAGCACAATTCCTCCAATTCTTTATTTTCTAGTTATGTTTACCTCAATATTTAAAATAACACATTGCTATATCTGCAAAGCCTGCAACAAGAAATGTTTGGATCTACAGTACAGCCTGAACAGATCCAGAATATAGACCACACCTCCTGCTACGATTCTTAAACACCAAAAAATATTCCCTGTTGAAATTGCTTCACAACACAAGGTCGGATAAGCTTTTCCAACAACTTTGTACAAATACGTTTTTGTATTTTACAATGATCATTTTATAGAAATGCCCCACTTTTTACTGAAACAGAGACTGAAACTGAAGGGTGACAAAATGTTAATATGGTAAGCCTTCAGCCAAATCCCCCCACATCTACGGCCAACTACATTTCCATTGGCCAACTATGCTTGCTTTCTTGCATGGCAAGCTCTATCACTTTCAAATTCTTGTATTACTTATGTTGTGGGGACATAAATCTGTTCACACAGTAACACTGTCGAGCCTTGTCTCCCGTTTGGGGACAAAAAGTCCGTCTCCAATAACTTAATAATTATATTAGTTACTGTAAAGTTATTAAGTTTAGGTTTAGGTGTGTATGGAAGCAGACTTAATGATCTTTTGTAAGGGAAATAAGAGTGTAACCGCATAGTGCAAAGAAAGTGTAACTGATAACAGAAAGCTAATACTTGGTCAGGACATTACATCTGTCAAGTGGCTGCTAAACTCAGCAATAAAACAGAAGCATCTCAAGTTATAAAAGGAAAAAAAGGCCTATGCCAGTCCACGTCATCAAATGTTGAGTATAAACCTCAGTGCATGGGCAGGGTTCCTTGTAGGACACAGCACGCAAGGTCAGTTTGACGTTTAATGAAGAGGAAACATCAATGTCATGGAAACAATAAGTCACAAAAGCAGGGCAAGTGTGCAAAGGCGAAAAAGCTAGGGAGTGAAGATAGTTTCTTTCCTCTGTTGCCATGGTGAGCGCAGGTTAAAGGGAAGCAAGGGGTCAGAGGCCATCTCTCGTCTGTCCATTCTGCCCTGTCAGCTTTATGGGATGCAAACTGCAGGAGTTGTCGTTGACACACACACTCACACTGGCCCATCTGTCTACTCTTGCCCACAGTTGAGCAGACATTGGCCATTAAGCAGATCTCGTTACCCACTAACATTTTAGAGCCATCATTTTCCTGTTAAACATTCCACCCACACAGCTGGAAAAAAAAAGTTCACAGCTGTCCGGTAATATTAAATCCATAGCCTTTAATACCTTGTCATCTTGTCCCGCTGGGTTGTGTAAAGAGGGTTAATGTTTAGAGGTTAAAAGTGGATTATTAACAATGGATTACAGCTCAGACTTCTTAGTCACTGTTAATTTCAAATGGGCTTTTAAAAAAAGTAAAAATCTTAACAGTCCATGAAGGGGGAAAAAAAAGAGACTAATATTTGCTTATGAAAGAAAATTCAAATCCAAAAACTCTGAGTAAGTTTGAGCTGGATGCAACAAAAACAAGGTTACTTCAGAGAGCGGGAGAAAGTGTCAGAGGTTGGCAGAGAGAGGGGGAGAATGAGAGCAAAAATGGCTGAGAGTTGGATTGTTGGAGTTTGTCTCATCACCTTCCAGGGGCTAAACTGGCTGCCTGGGCAATAAATTTGTCAGCGGGAAAAGCAGCTGCTGCAATGTTGCCAAAGCAACTGCCAAACAGAGAAAAAGACCTGCAAGCCCACATTATCAATGTAATGAGAATTATAGCTTAAGATTTATATTTCATGCCCATTTACTGATATCCTGTAGAGTGCAGAAAGGCTACTGTCCTGGTGAAGTCATTGTTATGTACCGCTGTGATTTAAGCTAAATACTTAGCCACTGCTAGCATGCTAACAAAACAGAAAAGCTGACAAGTACATCATCATGATGTGTCAGCAAAGGGGATTTATCTATTAGGAGTTAAAAGGGTGAGAAACCCCGACCTGAAACCCCAATCTCATAATCAAGATTATGTAGCATGTGCTGTTCATTATTTATTAATTTAACCAATTTAATTTTGATTTAACTATTAATGTTTCCGTGTGCATATATGGGTATGTATATGCACATACAGTATGGGTGTGTACATATTAATGTCTATTCTTTTTTTTCTTCTCTCAGACATACTTGTCTTTATTATTGCTGGCACTGCCTTTTATGCTGTTAGTTTGTTGCTTGACTTTGAGATTGCCTTTCTACAAAAGCTGTGGAAAAGTTATAGAGCCAGGAAGGTGTGTTTTGATATAGCTAAGCTAATGATAACTATATGTTATCATGCTCTCTGTCTGAGACAATTTTCTCTTTCCTCTTGATGTCCTAATTAAAAAATATAAAATACAAAAAATAAAATAAAGTGTGAGAATATGGGTCTTCTGGTGATGCAGGGAAGCAGGTTGAAAAAATAAATGAATAAAATTTCAATTTGCACTAAAGGAAATGTTAATGGGTGACCAGTCATTTACTCTAATATAAATTTCTGTGCCAATCTGCATGGTTGTCCATTCTGTTGGGAGGATAGGTAAGTCTGTTAGCATCATCCTCTGCAAATAGAAATGTCAGCACAAACTCTCCCAACCATGCACTTAGGTACTTTTCAACTTCACAAATGGAATTAACAACTGTATATTTCATGAAATTTAAAAAAACTATTCACAATAAATAAAAACTTCAAGTATTAAGATTCCCCTGTTCAACCATGAATCAATACATTAACTAACATCCATTTCTTTGGCTAATATAAGCTCATTTTGGAGACTGCGCAGCCCTGTGACGAATCCAGCTCCTATAGAAAACTGCCCATGTACAGTATGTGGCATCGAAGGCAATTAAAATGGTCTTTACTCCATTAACTATTTTTGTAACTACAGTTAAGTCAGAGGTTATACATGTATACACATACGGGTGCACACGCATCGTCGATCACAAACTAACAGCTACCACAAGATAGTTCTGCTGGTGGTTAAAGTACAAGCTGACACACAGAGCTCACACCTAACGCCTTAGTCTGAGGCCCGACACCAGCTAATCGCTGTCAATTGTTTTTTTTTACAGCCATGTAATCACTGGAGAGGTCAACAGTGCCTGAAAATAATTCTCCTAGTTTAGAATGTGTGTGTGGTATTTGTGATTCATAACCATTAAATCCACATATTCTACAAAAACAACAGCAAAACAGGTGTAATAGAGATTAAGTTTCTTTCACACGCCTCTGCCAATGATCTCATGCAGCATTGTTTGTTTTTGCAACAGTAATGTTGTGAAAACGTGTTTGCCACCAGCAGCTCTGCACATCTTAAACACCTTTACTGTGAGTTGGCTTGAAGCTGCAGAATAAAAGGAAACCTGAAGAGAGAGAGAGAGAAACAACTTAGAGGGGTATTCACTGTCTCGCATTTGGAACCACTTAAAAAAGCAAACATGGGCCAACACATGACACAGCACTGTGTGTTGACGAAGCAGACCCAGCACATGCACATAAATGCTGGAAACGTTCCCATTGTCTCTGCAGATGGCTCTCATCACATCTGAAAGTGACAGTGTTGTGACTGAGGGGGTAAATGTCAGCTTGTATGTGCTGGAAAAGCTTGTGGTAATCACACAAAAACAGTCAGATCCCTTTTGATTCTCTCATTCACGGCTTAAGTTGATCTAAAATGAAAAAAACCCCCACAATATACTAACTCATGTCATACACATCCCACTTGCTTCAGTCCTGCTTTTTGACATTTAAACTGCACATCCCAAAGAGGAATCACATGGAAAGTATTTCTTTAAAAAGGCACAAGAGATGGAAAAAGACAAAAGGATGAAATCTTTTCAAAGCAAGCCTTTAATTCTTGCAGACAGCAACGTCAGTGAAGTGCTGCACTTGTTTATGGTGGCTTTGCTTTGCCCTGTAATAGTACTTTGCTCATCAGAAACTGGCTGAATAGTGGTCGGAGGCCGACAAAGTGATGAACAATGGCTAAATAAAGCCTGGGAACAAAAAAAGAGCAAACAATGACAAACAAAAGCTCCAACTAGAATGAACTGAAAATCAGATGGCGAGTGGGGACAGGAGGAGTTTGGGGAAAGAGAAAAGGCAAGAGGAAGAACGTAAAACAGCTATAGTGTGGGGAAGAGGTAGCTGAGCTGAGAAACAGCTGTAAGATCGAAATGTGAATCATTTCAGGATGAATTAAGGAGTCAGAGAGGAAGTAGAGGACAAAGATTTAAGGGGTGAGGGCATGTTGAGGATATGTTATTTTATGTTACATACATACAGCATGAGGTTTCTAATCTCATGATTGTTGCTAAATTATTACTTTTATTATCAGAACTTTTTAGCGCTCCCATCCGATTTGAATCCAAACAACTAAGGACCAGTTTACACTTAATCTACCTGAGCCAACAGCACTGAGAGGCCAGCGGACAGGAAACACGCTGAGATGAAAGATGAACAGAAAAAAAATATTGGCATTTTCAAGTAATTTAAAGAAGAAATGAGTGAATAAGAAAAATCATTGGCTAATATTGCTCCTTTGAGATGTTCCCATTAGCTCCCCTGTGTTATATGCTCCATCACTCGCTTCCTCCCTGCCAAACAAACTCTCTGTAACTCCCCTCCAACCTCATACTCCCACTCTCGTTTTGGCGCTGCCACGCCTGCTGCTGACACAGCAAACAGAGACAACCGGGGAGGTTTTCCTCTCTCTTTTTTTTTTTTAAAGAGAATCTATGGGGTGAAATCATCCTACAGACCACTGGCTGCCACTGGAAAAATCCACAGCAGGAATGTCGGACAATCTGACTTGGAATCTGAGCAGACGACACACTGCCAGAAATGCCCAGCTCCGGCTAAAACTGACCTCATAATTTAAAGGAAAACACCAAGTGTACTGCCAGTTTTATAACATTCTTGTGAAATGAGGAGAACGCAGGCACCACAAATATCCGTGTGTCCCCAGTCCTGTTTGCCCCAGAGTTCTTTTCACGATGTTGAGGCAGCCTGTAAGCATTAGAAAAAGAATAGCACTGAAACAACTCTTGGAACAACTTGCAGTTAGCAACAACAGCATTGTTCTGCTATTTGACCTTTTCCAGTCAGTTTGAACTGGGCGCTGGTGCAGATCTCAGTACCAGTTCAGAGTCTGCTTACCTCGCCAACTTTCTGGGATGAAATAAAAGCGCTGAATTAGCTCCACTTACCAGATGTGCTTCACAATCCTGCTCTTCCAGATGATGCTCTCTAATGTGTTTTGCTGCTGGGTACTGAACAAGGCCAAAGTGTTCTGTATGCACACTAAGCTTACAGACAGTAACTTTGTACAGTAAATATCAAGAAGTAAACATACTAAAGTAATAGTAACTGGCTTAGAAGCTAAATGCTAATTTCATTTTATGAGGCCGTTCTGTGACACTACTGAAGCAGAAGAATAATTGACTTGTAACTGGTTTCCAGTACTGTATATTCATCCATGGGTTGACTTGAGAATGGAATTTGTTGTTTAAATTTTTCTGGAAAGATCTGACCCGGTACCTTTTTTTAACTCCTTAAACATCCACCTGTTTTAACAATCCTGGCCTATTTGGCATAACCAAATGGGAAAGATTCTAACAAAGGAACTCAAAGCTTTCTAACCCTGTAGACCATGTCCATGGGGCAAAGGTTTAACCATAGCTATCTAAATGCACCTGCTATGTTGACTGGAAATATGAACGACTGGGTGCTGGCGACCAACACTTGTTTTATGTTTGAAGCTTCCTGTTGCAGTAGTCAGCCACCACAATCCCACCCCAACCCCTGATGTAATCAGTTATTGTCTAGAGACCAGTATGGGGTTTATGTAGCTCTGGCAGCACAGTGTCACAGCAAGAGTCAGACGTTAGGGTGATGAAATGAAAAAAAAACCTGCAAGATTCACTCCAAACCAGAAATAAAACTGCTAACAGCGAAAACTTCTCCCAAACAGGAATACTTGAAAGCAGCTTCTGCTCGCAACCAAAGACATTTTCTAAGAGGCATCCCTGAAACAAAACCTGTTTTTTGAGGCTTCATGTAAAGTGCTTCATGCTCAGACACCGCTGGAAGAATTTGACCGTACACGGAAATCTATGTGAGCAGCTCGCTGATAAAGTCCTATTATGTAGAGTTCGAGACAGCTGGATGAATTTGGTTTCTTTTCTTTTTCTTTTCTTTATTTTATTAAAATCAAAATGAGTGATGTTGAAGGTTATATTGTAATTTTAACACATCTGATAAGCCAGAAAAAACAGAAAAATATGTCATGGCCCCTTTAAATTTAAATCTATTGCAGCTGCCCTGCTTAAACATCTAGTGTTTCATCTTACTGAATATGTTTCTTTTTTTGAGCTTTTACTTCTTCAAGCCAAGCAAACTTTATAAAAAAAAAAAAAGTGCAGTCCCCCAACATCTACTCTAATGGCATTCTCTAATATACCAACCATGACCTACTCGCAACCCAAGCTGTCTCCTCTTCAAAACAGGAAACGCACAAAAATATATGACCTTCCACTTACAGAGAGCTCAAAGCGAGTAAATGAGATGACAGAAATGCAACCAAATAAAAGGAAGCATGTCGGCAGAGGAGAGGAGGAAAAGAGCTGCTCTTCTGGGAGAGAGAGAGGGAAAGGAGCTAGAGAACAATTAAGAAGCTTCTCTTATGGGCGAATGCTCAATCTGTGCTGCCTTCCAGACTTTGTGCTCCAACTTACCCCCAAAACCCACCGCACGCGGCCGATCGCCGCAATAAAACTCTACAGAACCCCTTCCACCAGGGGCGCTGCGCAGTGGTTTCTGAAGCGCCCCAGAAGCACTGTGGCTTGCCGCTTCTTTAAAATACGCGGCTGTTCTATTTCTGCCGCTTGGCGCTTGGATTCGTCGTCAATCTGGAGCAGATGGGGTCATTCAGGCAGGAGATCGGTCGATGAAAAACAAAGTGGATCCTGTCAATTTAAATATCGTCTTGATAAATACTATAATGTTTAGTTAGTGCACTGTATGAAATTATATTTATATTGAAGTCTTGTTGTCATCAGTGTTTTTTGGATCTCTGAATGACGTCACACAGCAGCGGATTCGCCAGCAGAGTGGGATATGAAAATACATCTGTCAGCAGCCGGTGCTGCAGCAGCATTTAGTCAGGTGATTATATTAATAAATATAGGCAGGGGGAACTCCGGGGAAAGCTGAAAACCTGCGCTACTCCGAACGATGTTGCAGTTCTCATGTGATGAGTCCCAGCTGACTCCGAGCTGCGGCAAAGATGCTGCGCTGCTGGTGGGAGAGGGTGCCGGGTGCAAAGCGCTGAGCGAACGCTCCGTGATGTGGTGGGTTTTGGGGGTTAAAGTTATCACTGGTACAGGATTGTCTAGATGGCATTCCAACGCAAACAGCGGAAAAATACTTTTTCTTTACGTCAAGAGGCTGCTGATTAAATCTTTTAGTTTGGCCTAAACACTTCCTAATTACAATCAGATCTTCTAACCTGATTAATCTAAACAAACCAGATATTTGAGCAAACTTGTGGCTTTGAATACAACCAGTTATCAGATAAGTAAACAAAGCATCTCCTCCCAGTCACTTTCCTTTGCACTATCCAAGCGGCAGGCTACGATATGAAGGACTGTTGGGCACTTTGTGGATCAGGAGAGTGTGGTAGCAGTGGTGACAGGGAAAAAAATTAGACAGAAAGGAGGCTGGAAACCACACTAACCAGATTAGTACCAGTCTCCAAATAGTCTTCGTCCACTTCCTCCCCTACGCCCAACACAAACCTGACCTCTGTTTCGGAAGGGAACACAAACATACTGAAAAGTTATGCCTAAAACTCTATATGAGAGATAAAACAGGAGCTTCTGGGCTCACTCGTACTTTACTGGTTGCTGTTTATTTATTACATGCTGTTGCATGTACATTTTGTGCAAAGGCGCTGAGTACTGTTGTAATTTCCTGTTATTTGACAAATGACATTGGTTCTTCTTTGGTTGACAAATTGCTGTAAGTTACAGAGTTTAGTGTGTGCAGGACACAGTTATTAAAATGTCCTTAAACTTTAGAATATTACCCTGATATAAATGTGGACACACCTATCTTGTCATCAACCTTTAATTCCTAACCCTCGACGTCCACTGTTCCGAAAGGACATTTTTGTGTTTTTGTTTTTTCCAATGTCACTATATCTTCTTCACTAAAAAAGCTATAATTGAGTAAGTCAGCTTTTAAAATGCATCTGGTGTAATGGCATATCCAGGGGGTTTACATACCCTACTGTAAGCCCAACTTCCACAAAATCTAGTATTTGATTTCATCCCACATTGGTCAAAGACCTCAAATGTTAATAAAAACAGAATCCGCTAAAATTAGAAGACCTGCTGATGAGAGCCATGCATTTAATGCAGGTTTCACAGGTCCTAAATACGCTAAATTAAATCTTAAGTCAATACATCTACCATGCCAGTCTTGAACACATTACATGCTTATTGGAGTATCCTTCAGATGCCAGCTCTGTAGCATGCCAGCTCAGCTTCCGTGACTGCCAAGCTCACACACACAACTAAATACTTGGACAAAACACAGATGAATAACTGCCAGCGTGCTGCCTGAGTGCCAATGCTGAGTCTACAGGAGATATTTCTAACAAGGGGAAAAAAAAAACTAGTGTTCTCATTCAAGACGACACAGGAAAGCAACTACATAAGCAAAGACTTTTTGTGACATTAACCAAGAAATAAATCAGCGGTCTCTAACGAGCTTGGCGGAAAATCCTCCCTGACCTCATTCCATCAAACCTTATGAGATAGATGGTGGAAAGGACTGAGAAAGAAACCGAAAAATCAGTGAAAGTCACTGAGGAAAAAAAACGAGGAAAGAAAGACATGAAAAACGGGTTCTTTTGTTTACTTTTGTCTCTAAAATCTACTGCTGTTGTAGTAAAATCATTGGACATATCCAACCTTTTTTCATTTTCTCTTTTTTATTATCCCAAAATATAATGGTTTGTTAAAGAGTGAATACTGGCGATAAAGGGAAGAATTTAAAATGGGGTTCATGGTCATAAAACTTAATTTGTTGCTTGGACCAGGTAAGCCAAACGGTGGGCAAAAGATAAAATGAAAGAAAACGTATAAATCTGAAAATAAGAACGTATCAGCACAACGAGACCAAGCACTTACTCAACAGCATTAGCGACAATAGTTACAATGAAGGAGTTTGCCTTCACCGTGGAGGGTCAAGATGGCCGACTTCAACAGAAAAATTATTGTGAACTCATCTGAAATCCTTTGAGATAAATTTCCTGATCAAGTGACAACTAAACTGTTTTCACTGGCTGATGAAACAATGACATAAAAGCGTAAAGAACTAAGAAAAGCAACAACGTGAGAACTGATTCAGTCAATTTGTGGCAATTTTTCTTTGTATTTTCTTTTAGATTCATTCAACAACATAATGAATAATTTGCCATATTCTTCAACACATCATAACCACGATATGTAAACAACAGTATTTTAATAAAGTTTTTCCCAGGCCCACAGAGACTACCCTCCCTACTTTCTTTGTCACTGCTCTGGGAAGTTTGAAACAAGAAGTGCCAAACAAGAACAGGAAAAGGAAGTAGGTTCTCCATCCAAACTGGACCCAACAGCTTACATGGGAACATTTTGTTTTATTATAGCACAGGAAATATCTCAAGCACAGAGATGTCAAAATGTTTTTTTTAAATGGGTTTATGATATGAACTCACGGAATATTCAACTACTTTTGAAGATTTAGAAAATAGTCAATTATTATAAATAATTGATCAATTTTGTAGTTTTCAAATTCACAAATAGCAGCGGTGGTGAAACAAATATATTTCCTGTTGATTTTATTGTGTTTGT
>JBBDHI010000016.1:14689780-14700208 GCA_037177115.1 Craterocephalus stercusmuscarum
GATCCCGGGTGTGTGCAAAGCATTTCACAGCAGATCCTAGCGGTCCATTACTTAGCCTAGCTACACACACACACACCCAAGCTGGACAACATCCAATCAAATTGCTTCGTAACACTATGTCCCGCTTACCCCACCCAATAACGGCCAATCAAATTCGTTTGCCTTTCTCGGGTAAATTCATGCTTCCCTTCAGCGAAACTCGGCTTGACAGACAGGACAAACGGCCATTTCGGATATACCTTTAAGTTGCACACAGGTTGATCTTATTTAATTAAGTAAGCCAATTTTCAAGGTAATTAGTAAAACCAGTTCAGTTTAATTCAATTCAGACAACTTTATTTGTCCTTGTGGGGCAATTAAAGACATGTTAAAAAAGAATGGTAAAAACAAATAAGAACAATGAATATGAATGTGAGAAAAGAGCATATAAGCAATATATAGCATTGATGTGCAATATTACAAGTGGAGAAGTAAACACGAAGGGTAGAATTCTGTTGTTGAAGTTAAATACTGTGTTCAGTCTTTTACAAAATGTATCTATGCCATACATATCAAATACACACAACACTTTTTATGAATTCAGTTCTTTCTCTCTTTTTAAAAAAATTTCAGTGTATTTTTCTCACTTCACTTGACGCATTTAGGCCTTTTTTCCCCACTGTTTTTTTCTTTTTTACATAATTGCAGGTGCAAAGCTCCATAAATCAGTCAGCACGGATTCATTTAAATAATCCCCTCTCCGTATTTTTCATTCTGAAAGGGAAACACCTATATATGAATATGCAACAGCTCCACTGTTCCCATGAAAAATTACCACGGCATCTCCTCAGTACGGAGCCCGTCTGGAGACTATGGAAGAAAATAGATTTTATCGAGTGGCCACAGATTACCACAGAGGCCTTGCATTTGTAATGCTTCCACAACACCTCACATCTGCACATGGCTTTTGTTTCAGAGTTCCTCCATCTTCAGAATTGAATGTCTCTTTGAGGGCGTAGGCTTGATGATGACATTCATATGGGCATAAAAGTCACCTGCAGAGGTTACTGGAAGATTTTTATTTTCTGTTTGCACTTATGATCGATGTTTATTCGTTATATCATGTCATTTAGGGTAGAATTGACAAAATTTGTGGGTGCGTAAGTGTGTCGCTGCTGCACGGTAAAACTCCCCCTTCTTCCCCTGTGCTCTGCTGACCACTCCCTGGAGAACAGCATCCATTTGAGGGAGGAAAAGAGCGACAGAAGAAAGACAAAATAATAGAGGAGAAATGGAGAGCGTGTAATGAAAAAACATAAGGTTATAAGAGAGTGTGTGTCTGTGTGAGGTGGTGGTGGTGGGGTAGAAGAGTAGAAAGTGAAAATAGGAGAGGAGAGAGGGAAGGGGGGGGTCTAGAGAGAAAAATGAAGTAGCCATCCGGTGATCATTTTACAGGCTGAGGGGAAGTGTTCCTGGGGAGGGGAAGGAGCCAGACAAATGACTGAATGAGAGCTAAGTGGGTGGTAACTCTGGCTTTTTACACAGCATCAGTCCAACAGGTAGATGCCAGGCACCGGAGAGGGAAAACTCACAACAAATACAATGAAAATGCTGTTTCAGATGGACTGCGTGCAACAAAGAAGGTACAAAAAATAAAGAAACCTGTCAATATTTCAGCTGAGAATGTTTTAATCAAGACAGTTTTGAGTTAATACACAGCTGGAAAACGTTTGAAGCTTTCTACAAAGTCCACATGCATACAGCCTTGAATGCCATTTGCTCATATCCTAAAATATGACCCAAAGAAGGGAATGTACTTCCCAAGTGTTTTCAGAGATTTTTTGAGATTATTAAACCACCTCGCCCTCTGAACAGCAGCTCATGTTGGCATCTTAGATTAATTGTTCACATTGACCTGTCTCAGTGCATGGAGTTACCTAGTCACTGACTCCTCCTCCTCCCCGTCGTCTATGAGCTCCCGGGGTTCGCCGTCTCAGGGTCGGCGGTCTGTTCTTTTGTGTTCTGTTCAATCTCGTTCAGGTTTTTAGAGGCCAAAAAGAGACGTCTGTTTACACGGGCCACTGTTCAGCAAAGTTAACCAGTTTGTTTTACTGATGATGAGCCCCTCCTGATGCATTCACTGGCAAAAGGGAAGTGGAATTTTCCCTCTTCTAACTATGAATAAAAGAAAGCCTGTCTTGTTTCATGGTAATGTGTGGGTCCTTTGTCTTCACTTTCTCTAGTTTTCAGACCATTTTTCATGAGATGCTGTTGAACGGTCTCAGTCGCTGGCATGACACAAACAGCACATGGTGCACTTTTAGAACAAGAGTAATCTGGGTTTTGAAGGAATCCATGCAGATGTTACTGTAGGCGAAACGACAGACGGCAGTGAAGGAAGTGAGTTTATATGTGTGGGGGAAAAAAACGAATAAGAAACAGCTGGTCATTTATCAGCTAATCCCCCACTTTGCACATTTCTGCTCCAGCCAAATATGATGAACTTTTCTTCTCCTTTCCACACGAATATTGTTCCACTCCCCATCCATGCTGATATTCCTATCGCCTTCTTCTTGTTATATGAACACAGGTGGGATTACGTTTCCTGAATCAGCTGATCTCATTCCCACAAAGATGTTCTAAATGTCAGAGTCCACGGAGCAGAGTCAGCACCCTGGACACAGCCACCATCTCCCTGCTGCTGGAAACAAACCGTGAAACCGAATGAGGTGTGATGATGAGAAAACTGAGTATCAGGTGTCGCCGTCTTTCCCCTGACTTAAAAACGGAACCCCCCACCACCACCACCACCACCCATCTGCTCTTCTCAGCAGCCTCATTGTCCTGGGAGCTGAGTGCAAGACGCAGGGCAGCGTTTGGTTTCAGTGCAAACAGACACCATAAACTTCTGGTTAGAATCTAATAAAGGAAGTGCTCTCATCCTTTGGCTCAGGAAGACAGAATAATGCAGGAAGGTATCAGGAACTATTACTGCCTGAGTCTACTGGTTTGCGCTGCATGGTGGAAACTTCTGGGCTACGAGTTGCGGTGTGGTCAGCTCACAGAAGCATTTTCAGGTTTAGAATAAACGAAGGAGAAGAAGAGCTCGCTCGCGTCTCTGCCTGCCAGTGACACAGCGTTTGGATGATTTCGCTTGTGCGTGCATGTGTGTGTGTGTGCGTAAGTTTGTGTGTGTGCATGTTTTTCTGGAGTCCTGTAAGGCCCCTGGTATCCAGCAGAGGAATGCGGCAGTCTCTTGAAAAGTAGTTATCAGCTAATGAGAATTCCACTCGGAGCAGGAAGGAAGGGCTTAGAATGCGTGTCCCTCAGCGAATTGGGGCGAATGTTAATCACGATGCCTCCGAGTGCATGCTCTTCGACGTACACACACAGGCTTGCATGCATGCACGCAGTCTGGACCTGGCCGAAAGCTGCAGAGCCTGACATGAACGGGCAAGGGGGGTGGGGGGCGATGAGGAAAGAGAGAGGATGTTTTTAAAAACGAGGCTTGGTGTTGTCTTCATGGTTCGTAACTAATTGGTTTCAGATGAAAATCAGCGCACACAAACTTGAGAGAGGGCCCTAATGTTGCCTTGCACTTCGTCTCCCTTTCTAAAAACACCCTCCTCTGTTCTGTCTTTCCTTCACTTTCCCTGTTTTTTTCACGGCATTTCATCTTTCTGCTGAGCTGATTGGTTAATTAATCAAACTTTGTCTTGTTTTAATGCAATAATTCATAGCTGAAGGGAGCTGGCATTCAGGTAAAAACCTGTAAAAATGTGACAATTCCTGCAATGTACTGTAAAAAAAAAAAACAGACTACAAAATGGTCATCTCTATAAAGTTTGCATGCATCTCTGACTGCCTCACTCTCTTACTGTTCTGCCATGAAGGACACCAGGGCCTCCAGAGAACCTGTCCCTCGGGAAGAAAGCGAGCGTCCTCCTCCCTCCTGTTTTTTCATAACCTATTATTTATGTCTGACAGACCTCCTCCAGACAAATGGCTGCCATATGGAGAAAGAAAGAAAGAAAGGCAAACAAAAGGGAAGGAAAAAAAAACTCTGCATCCTCTTTCTCTCTTTGGCCTTGCAAACTTTTTCCTCATAAGATTTAAAATTTCTATTGGTTTCGATGATGCTCCATTGGCTGTGTTCATTTTACTGGCCTGATGGCTTCATTTCATGTGCTACATGAAGAGCAGTATGTCCGAGCTGCCTGCTGTCTCGCTGCCTCAGTGGACATAATAATGGGCTGCAACCTCATTGGTACTGTCTATGGACACAATTCCCTGCCTCACGTTTGTGGAGATTTCAGACAAATTAATAAGTCCAGCATGAGCTTTTAATTCAGTTTGGATGTAACTTTTATTTTGCAGGAAAGTAAAGGTTTCCAGAGAAATTCTGTGCCTTTCAGTGACTGTAGTCAACTTAAATAGCTAGTGTACATTCACATCATGGATTTAGAAAATGAGAAGTCTTCGCCACTGAAACTTTAAAGTCCTTTCAATTTCCACAACAGGGGACAATAGACAGAAAAAAGAAGCAACCAGCAGCTCACTTCCACAAATCCTCCAAAATATGGGACCCATACATCACTAATCATCCACACTTCACTGAGTGGTATCAGTGAGGCGTCACAAAGAAGCGCACCAGGTTATATGACCCCATCCATTCTGTTTTATCCTGAAAATGATTTGCATTCAGTTACAGGTTTTTAGACTTCTGGACAAACCATATAAAGGAGTGTGAATGCTTTAACCTGTGAACACACTGCAGCTCTGGCTGGTTAAACCTTTTTGTAGGCTTCAAGATGTAGTTTGATTTAAAAATGTATATTTATGTGATGGGCTATTTCAACATTTTAAATGGTTGCTCCAGTTGAAAATAGTTATTGCTGACTATATAATCACAGTTTCTTTGGATTTCAAAATTTCAATTTAACTTTAAATCTCTCAAAGACATATCTCAACAACTTCCATGTTGTTTTTAGCGGATGAGAGGGTGATGCTGAGGAAAGGATGCATTTAAAATGAATTCAGAAGGACATGAGGACTGTCGATATTTTCAACCAATTCTGACATAACGTATCAATTTTTCTTGGCATAAACAATGAAAATTGGTTAGAAACGTATTTAACCTGAGTGAAGTATATAAGCTGTAAAAAACAGTAACTCAAGTGAAAATGAAAGAAAAAATTTTCAAGGACATTGCAGGTATTTTTTAAATGCATTGAATTTTCTTGGCATTTTGTTGAAGAAAACCATTTCACAGAAAACATGTGAGAATGTTTTATCTAATGCAACTTTCTATCCTGATAGAAAACTAAAAGAAAAAACATAAACATCCACTTTCATCTTGATGGTCCCATTCAGATGTCCAGTTTGTCGCCACAAAGGAAAAGAAAGAAATCCCCTTTGTGCTTTGATTAGAGCAAACAAATGGCAGGATTGTTCATTTATCCCATCCTGCAGACCATGACTTAGATCTAAATATGTATGGTCGGTTATAACTCCTGCTAGTAAAACTGAAACCTCAAATGGGATATAGCCTTTCTTCCTCAGACTGTACTTACATTATGGATCCTTTTTTTATTATAACATTTGTCTTTCTATTATTCCTGTGTTCCCTCTTTATTTATCCTTCCTTTTTCTTCTTCCCTCCAGAGTCGCTCTTCCTGTCAGAATTAAAGTGCAGCTCATTTCTGGTCCCTGAGGGAGCAGCTGGCCGGCTAATCCCTGATGGGGCCTTCTCCTCCTCCTTTTCAACCCCCCCCCCCTCCCTGATTCTCCCTTCCTTCCTTCCTCTCTGCATCCCTGGTGTAATAGCTCCCTTGTTCCCACCGGACAAAACAGCACCTTTGTGTCCTCCCTGACTCTCTCCTTCTCTCTACAAACCCCCACCACGCCCTTCTTTCTCTCTAGGAGTGAAGCAACATTTAAAGCAGGAGAGGGGAAATTGTAAACAGCAGGCTTTCGGGCCTGGAGGCCGAGGCAGAGTCCGGCAGGGCTCAGAGTCCAGCAGAGCAGAGAAGCGGGCCTTTGTTATATGAGGATTAGTTTGGTACGTGAGGGCAGGGTTGCCACCTCCGCCAACCTCCCCACACCTCCGCCTCTAATCACCACCGCTACAAAACACACCAAGTTAAACACACACTGAGTAAAGAAAATGTCCTCTCCTGGCACAAACCAGTACTGGACCTCAGTCTGGAGTCTGAGATGTTTTCCTCTAACAATACAGAAAACTCACCAGCCCTTACTTTCAAGCTTCCGTTGGGCAGGGTGTGATTGAAATTCAACCCCTCCATCAAATGACTCAGCAATATTCAGCTTCAGATCCAGTCAGCACTGGCGTGAAAATATCTTTTACTAAACACCTGAGTGGACATTTTCTAAATTTCACCATGTGTGCTGCCATTTTGGGCTGAAAAGATGATCACAGGTAACTTTCTACTCATGTTTACCGACCAAAGCATCCCACTGGAGGAAACATATCTGTGAAAAAACAAAAAAGAAATAAGATTGTTCTATCTTTATGTGTCGGCATGACTGGCCGTTTACACTCTCAGTCCCATTGCACTTCCTTTCATCTCACTAGTTTTTGCGTCACACAATCAAGACATAATTCTGTAAAGTGAACACGCCGTATGTGCATAACAATTCCAGTTTATTTAACAGAACAGAAGTCTATGATGTTATTAATCCTAGTGTGTATCATGAATACCACAAATCGATCCACCAGAAATCCCCGATGTAGGAAACATCTTTGCCTTTTTCCATTTTCCATTATGTTGCTGACAACTGCACAATCATACAAACAGACAAAAGAGATTACAACTGCATCTGCGTACCTCATATCTCTGTACTTCAAAGGAAACGATAACAGTCATAAAAAATAGTCCTGGTTTGGTTGTCAAAGAGGTTCTTGACGGATGTCCCATTTTGTAAAGTAAGATTTCAGCCTGAACCATCTGGTTTCAAAGGTCAAGGGGAAGTTGCGATTGGGCCTTAGTCAAAGTGCCTATAGGGTGGTCCTGTGATAGAAATAACACTAACCAGACCTAATGAGTGCATACACCGCCCATGGCATGCTGAATGGAAACTTAATGCTTTGATAAAAGCAAAATATTGCTTTAAACTTGTGCATCTGCCTTTTAAAAATGGCTGCATGCTAATGTTGCCATAAAGAATTGGAAAAACCATGACTCGCAAGGAAGAAATCTGTTCAAATATTTAGTTTTTTTTGTGTGTATGCTTAATAGAAGTTCTATAACATTATATTGTGAGTCAGATTAATTGCTGATGTGCACATTATTTTATGTGGCAAAAACACAACTTGTGATTTCAACCAGACAGTAAGCAGGCATTATAAGCAAACAGACATGTAAAAGGCAGACATGTACAAATAGGAACATGAAATCTGAGATAACAAGGTGAATGATCCTGACATACAGGAGAATATCATCAACAAACATTAGTATTTTTCTTTCCACCTTATAAAAAAAATCTACTTTCTTAGGATTTCATCATGCGTCACTCAAAAGTGAAAACTATATTAGGCTGTTTTTATGAGTTGAAAGCAATTTTGGCAGAAAATGCAGTATGACAACTTTGATTTGTGGCCAATATTTAAAAACACAGTAGGTGTCTGGCTGTGTCTGCCTTTGTGCCATATGATTCAGCTGGAGCTTTAAATCTTTAGCGGATAGGTGTACAAAAGGTCAGTCCATCAGCTCTGACTGCTGGACCTACTTTAACCAAACATCAATACCTCTCTGTAAATCACAAAATGACATGTCGGGTCTAGTGAAGAAATGCTTAGCATATGGAAAGAAGGTGTGTGCACTTAAAACACACGTGCAAACCGATGAGATCGATCAAACAAGCGGAGAGAACGACAACCTCATGGTGAAGATTTAGCATGGAGCAGAAAAAGCAGCGCACGGCAGGCCTGTATCACTCTATGAGGACAGACTTTTGAGGGGTTTCCTTCCTTTGCCTTTTATGTTTTTTTCTCTCTTTTCCTCTCTCTCCATCTCCCTTCATCCTCACTGTCTCAGTGTTGGTTCTGTACTGGTTTCCATCGACAGCTTGCCTCTCCCTGTGTGTGTGCTTTGAACTCCTCAAACTGTTCTTTTGAAGGGCACAGTCATAAAATGTCCTTTTATGCAGGCTCAGTCTCTTTGATGGGATTGTCACTTTGTACAATGCTCTGCTCAGAAACCAGACAGACATGACCACACCCACACAGACGGATAAACAGACAAGACTGGCAGGTAGTCTACATAAATGAGGTCCGTCAAGTTTGGGGTCTTCATGTACTTTTTTTGACAGTAAGAGTTGAAGTCAGGCTTTTGAGGATCTGTCTTGTCGAAGACATTCAGGGCTTGCAAGCCTCACCTTTAATTGATGGAGTACATCTGGTATGATCGGTTTCCACAAAAGGATCAATCTGCAGTTTGCTAGGCTGAAATTTACATTTGCCTCATATTTCCACCCCAATAGGTTCCGTTTAAATGAGTCAACCCAAGAATTACCATTACAGGTTCGAACCTTGGATGGGAAGGACTTGGAACGGTGACATTTCTGTGTGGAGTTTACCTGTTAATGTGTCTGCGTATCGATGGGATTACCTGTAACATGGTGAAGAAATAAATAATCTATGCATCCCATCCAATGTGATGCCTATTTTGTCTTGGTTTGCATTATATTTATGCATCTCCAGCCTCTGTTAATATAATAAGAAGGTTTACAAGGTGTTTTAACCAGCTCAACAACATTTTGCTTTTTGGTTTATAGTGGTACCTAAAAGTAAATGTTTACACTCCATTAAAAGTCCTGCTGTTCTGCAGCCAACCCAAATAGTTCAAAACTTTTGGGAAGAAGGCAACGCAAATCAGTTCCTGTCCAAAAGCAAGTAAAATACATAGATCATATCCTTGTGCCATTTATTGTGTCCTTTCCTATCATATCATTATATAAATTCAGAAAACAATACAGAAGTATCGGCTAATACACTAAATCCTATCTTCCATGATGGGTTCCAGGCTGTAAAACTGTGGCCATTACTATTTGGGTTGGGTTTCCCCATAAGCATCCAAACACTGAGACAATCTTTGTTCTATTGTAAGACATGAGCTCTGAGAGGCTTTTGGGAAGCTGGAACATGGCTGTTCCCAGGCTCTCTTTCACCTGAGTTGGAGAAGAACAGTGGGAGAAAAGGGGAGTACAAAGAGAAGCTGTTGGAGATCAGGAATACATGTGCACCCACTCATTCACGCTAGAATAAGAACACATATGCATGCAATCATACTTTCTCTGATATATATTAAAGCTATTGTTACATATAACTTGATTGGTCCAAATATGACCAACCAAAACTTATGAGTAGTTTTCTACAGTAGCTGTTTTGTGGTAATTTAATTCAGAAAAATTGCTCAGAAGATTTGGTAATTTAGCTTTTATTTTTATTGCAGTCAAGTGTTTTATTATGTTTTGGTTAAAGAAGACAGATCACTGGTGACAGGTCCTTTGGGGCACAAACATCCATCCGTTACTGTTGCAATAAATCAAGTGGCATCATAGATTATCCTGTGCCTGTCAGAAATGTACGTGAAGAAGAAAGTACTCCCTCCTTCTATCATAAGGTTTTACACACTGAATAAGGACATTTTATTTTAAAAAATGTGGCTCTCAACAGGTTTTAGATTAAGGCAAATGCAAATATGAACAATAACACAACACATTACAGTCGTTAGTTATTTAATTAAACCTTGGTCAAAATGCAAATAATGTGTATAAAAAACAAGCAGCCAGATGTTGCTGTTCTAACACACTTGATTGGTAAACCAGTAGGTTCGAGCTGCTCTACAAAATCAGACGTTTTGTGATTTAATTAGGTAGGTCTGGAATATCCATGTATGCTAACAGTATGTCAAGGAGAACAGATTCTGCAGTGATCTCAGAGAAGCAGATGCTGATTATATATCGAAGGGACTACTCAGAACCTACAAAATGCAAGACAATCTTCCTAATGTTATAAATCCCAGCAACAAGTGATGGCCAAATAAAGCTTCATGAAGAAGTGAGGCTTTACAGCCCATTGATTCGTGAAAAGGCTCATTACCCAAATACGTTCAATCCATCCAAGTTAATATCAAACATCATCAAAAATAGTCGAGCTCTGATAGCCTTTCCTTACCACTGTGGTTGAACAATGTCATGGACTGCACGGGGAACTTATTCATGAAGACTTTTGTTGTTTGAAAACAAATAAATTATGTTGAAAGACTTATGAATCTATGTGATGTGATAGTGGGTGTAAGTAGTTATATAATCGTAATGGACAGTGGAACAGTTTATGCACACACAGACACAAAAATATGGAGGACCAGGAGAGTCATTGAAAAAGAAATACCGCATTTCCATGATGATTAATCAATTGTGAAATAA
>JBBDHI010000016.1:14730322-14742365 GCA_037177115.1 Craterocephalus stercusmuscarum
CGCGTGGAGCACTATTGGATGAAACCGATTGCACTGAGTCTTAACATAACTGGGGCGCACTGATTCATGCTTGCAGCACCAACAGCAGCCAGCAGCTCTCATTCACAAAAGCCTGCACTTCATAAAACCTGTCCCATTCACAAAATCGGAAACGGCTTTGTTCCCAGATTTCAGATGTTCAAATTTTTTTTCTGTTTAGATTATAGATTAAAATATAATATAAAGAAAGTAGAAAGAAAATAAATGCCATAGCTACTATGTGATGCAATGCAAATACCCAATTTATTTTGCGCCTTGCTTTCATTTTCCAGCCCCCTTCTCATTTCTTTACTCTGCCTTCTGCCTTGTTTTGCATTTCTGAGTCTTTTGCATGCAAGCCCTGCTCCGTGGTGCTCCCTGCTCTTAGGAGGGGAGGCAATGAGAGCCCAACTTCTATTGTTCTAATGTCAAAGTTAGAATGGAGGAGGTTTAGACTGAATACCCTTTTGGTTCTGGGTCTAAAAATCACCACAGATTAGAAGCTCTGCTTCCAGATCCTGTCTGAAGAAAGATTTCTGTTGAGAGGCTAAAATGTGGTGAATCTAAAGACCAGATACCTGCCTCATGTGAATTAAACTGTGTATAGCACATATCACTGTTACACAGCATCTGTGGTGTTGATTTTAAAACTGTTGACCCCTAGTTTGGGGGGGCGTTGTTGAGTTTTTACACCTAAACAAAAAGAAAGTTTAATCTAATCATCATAGAAATGTCCAAGCCTTAAACAAGCCTTGTGTGCTTTAATCATAGTGAGAAATCTTTGGAGAGTTGTCTGGTTCATTATTTTTGGTGTAAAATTATTGCAGTGTATGTCTTTTTTAATTCAGAAATCAAATCAAAGTAGATTTTAAAGGTTGACAGAGAAGCACTGTAAGCGGCAGCACAGCCAGACATAACGGTCTCTTTTGTATCTCTCTTTGCAGTATTGATAAATGCTGCTTTAGAGTGAAGACGTGCGAGGCACCAGCCGACACATGGAGTCCAGGGTTCCCCACCACATCCCCGGAGTGTCATCCTCCCTCATATCTCCGCCCTTGCTGGACAGTCGAGTGCCCTACGGCCGTCTCCAGCACCCTCTCACCATTTACCCCATTGACCAGATAAAGTCGTCGCACGTGGAGAACGACTACATCGACAGCCCTGCGGTTGTTTCTCAGCAGCCCCCGAGCCAGAAGTCTGCCAACAGAAGAATCACCTGGCTTGGTCAGAATCAGGAGGCCTTCCTTGGCGCGAACCACAACCATCATCATAATCACCAACATCAGCCCCACCAGCAGGGCAGGTGTGAGCCCCATCCCCACCAGGACACCACCACCCACCCTTGGATTTCCTTCAGCGGAAGGCCCAGCTCTATCAGCAGCAGCAGCAGTACCTCATCTGATCAGAGGTTGTTGGACCACGCTGCGCCAACACCAACAGTGGACCACCACCCCAATTTGCACCCTCACCATGGCCCCGTCAACACAATCAGTACCCGAACTTCCTCTGAATCTAAAGTTCCCACCTCCTCTTCCTCTGCTTCCTCCTGCTCCTCTTCCTCAAAATCGCTGGACCTCAAGTCTTCAAAGATTCCAGCGGGAGGCGTGGGCTCCACTGGGGGCCAGCAAGGGTTGGCGCTGATACCTTCCTCCCCAACTGAGAAGAAGCACCTTCTTCTCTGCGAGCACTGTGGGAAGTGTCGATGCACGGAGTGTACACTTCCCCGAACCTTACCCTCCTGCTGGGTCTGCAACCAGGAGTGCCTGTGCTCTGCTCAGAGCCTGGTGGACATGGCCACCTGCATGTGCCTGGTCAAAGGGATCTTCTACCATTGCACCGAGGATGAGGACGACGAGGGTTCCTGCGCCGACAAGCCCTGCTCGTGCTCCCAGGCCAACTGCTGCGCACGCTGGTCCTTCATGGCCGCCCTCTCGGTTGTCCTTCCCTGCCTGGTTTGCTATCTACCAGCGATGGGCCTGGCCAAGCTGGGACAGAAGTGTTATGACAATGTTAGCAGACCCGGCTGCCGCTGCAAGAACTCACAGGGCAGCGGAAGCGTCCCTGTGTGTAAAAACGGAGGCGTGGAAGCAAAAGTTGGGACAGAAAAGCCACAGCAGGGTTCATGATGTTGGACCAAACTGTCTGGTGGTGGCCTTGCTAAAATAAAGACGGACAAGACCACACTGTAGGCCTACTTGTTCAGTTTGTATGAAAAGGACAATCCAACACCAATTTATTAAACTACCCCATTAGTCTGCTGGAAGATGACTTATGTAAAACAAAGGTACTTAAATGGCTTCTTGACCTATGTTTGGTAGTGTGGATGAGCAGAGTGGGCCATCTGAGAGAGTGTTAGCAAGTAGGAACAGCTAACGGGCCCTCTGAGATGTTTTTATTTTATTTTATTTTTTGTAAGAGTGACTCAAAAAAGATGAGACTAGATCGTGGGACTGGTTTTTTGTGTTGCGCGAAAATGGCTGAAGGCACAAAGTCATTGTACCTCTGCTGCTCGATATTTCTCAGCTAATTTTGTAATGCTAACTAACCAGAAGCTGGCTGCTGATTGTCGGTTTACTAAGAAATGGAGCTGAATAGAAGTTTGCCCCCAACCACCTCCAAAAGCACAGCCCAGTGTTAAAACATGGAAACAAGTAATTATCCACAGAATAATGTGAAGAGACCACATACTCTCTCACTATATTGACATTCACCATCATTTAGTCTGGCCATTTTTCCTCAGACACCATAAAGATGCTAGCTTGCTAACATTTTATTCCTAGGTTTTAATCTCCTTGGAGGAGCTGTAAAAACAAACCTTTCTAGACTTTAAAATGGTAGTAATTCCCCGTAATTCTCACTCTGTATTGTGCATAAGCAGTTGTACTGCAAGTGGGAGATAATCACTTTACAGCGTGTTTTCTATTTTCGGGCGGTGAAGCTTAGACATTCTGAAATATTCTGAATGCTGATCACCAATCACCTCAGATGTAATGCATGTCACGATCTGCATGCTCTAGTCTAATGGTTACCCACCGTGCTAGAAGTGGATTTGTTGTAGAGGAACGTGTTTTAAAGAAAAAAGAAAAAAAAGAGAGAAAAAAAAAGTACACCCAACCTTCTCAGGGACTGTTACAGTAATCTTGTTTCGAACTTGGCCTACTGCATGTCGATTTCTAAACTGCCTAAAAGCCTGGTCTACTTCCTCTTTGCACAAAAAAAGGCAAAGAACCATTTAGGGGCTAAAAGGCAATAGTGAATAATTTAAAGCAAGTAAGCTAAGTGAGAAACAAATGGGCCAGAAAATAACGTTTCTGGAGGAGAGAGGATGCAGGTGATGGAGAGAAGAGACGGGAGGGAAGGCTTAGCCAAGCTGTTGTTGTACTCCAGTCAGCCTTTGTCCAACTCAAACCTGCCACTTGCACAACCTTTTTAGGACCCCTTAAAGGATGTACTAAAGCACAGTATTGACCACCTCAGCTATCTCACATTACGTTGGCCTACACATTTAGTCCAAACACCCCTGTTCCCCTCTAAACACACATCAGTGTCTTCATTAAAATCAAATCAGTATGCTGCATAGCTGCATAAGTCAGAAAGTCTCTCTTTTCTCCTTAAAGTCTATTTTTGTGGCTTGCATGACGTTCTTAGGACTTTGCCAAAGGAAGCCATTATACGGTAGCATGTTTTCGCAGTCTGAGTGATCGCAGTTGTTATGCACTCTTGCCAGATGGAGTTGCCGGCAGTTGGTGGTTAAAGGCGTGCTGCCCTTTAATACAGATGGCCGATTCTGTCTGGCATAAAGGCATACTGTCTTTGTCGTTCCATAACACACGCCTCTCTGTCAAGTTGGGCCCTTATCTTCCGTCGGGGTGCCTGACTTTGCTCATACTTGTATTTGTCTTGTTGCACAAAGCTGATATCACGCAGGAAAAACAAAAAAAAAAACAGGAAAGACAAAAAAACAAACATGGTCCTTAGTATTGAATGTATGAGGCAATATTTTCAAAACCTAGCAATTCAGTCCGAGAGAAAGGTGCCAAAACTGAGAACGAATGTGTGACTGGGCAAAGGCCTAGTAGGTGTAGGTGGGCAGCAAAAATCACCAATGTTTTGACAATATATTTAGTAATAGAGCTATGCAGGTGAAATGTTATTTGCTGTAAATAGTTTCACAACATTTGTGTTCTTTAGAAGAGACTTTTAAATGTCCTTGAAAGATTGCATGGTACATTATAACTACAATTCAGTACAAAGTATATAGAGAATATATTAGATATATATTTTGAGGGTAAGAATAAGATGTTTTTGGCGGTTGTGAGGAATAGAAAAGGAGGATGGCGAGAGGAGGGATCTGGAAACAACAATTTAAAAAAAAAAAAGACAGTCTTTATCATTCGCACTTGATTTTTTAAAAGTGTGCCCGGCAATAAAAACGAAAACAAACCAACAAAATAGAAGCTAAATAATAGTAATTTTAAAAAATCCTGCTGTTTATGCTAACCACGGCTCATTAGCAGTCAAGAGGCTAAGTTAATTCCCTCTCTGAGTCCTGAGGACTGTGGACACATTGAATCCACACAGGGAGCAGAGTCTACCCGTATCAGCCCGTTTCCTGCTGTTACTGCTCACTGCCACAGCTCCCTTTCTCCTTCTTGCTTTTTGTCCTTCCTCTCTTCCCTCCTTCCTCGCTGAGGACGAGTCCAGCAAACACCCCTGGTCTGCCTTGATTGACGAACACAGCTGCTGTGCATAAACTTGTCATACCACAGAGACAGACGTGTCTGACTCTGTTTCCCCTCCTCTCCTGCCGTTTTCATTCCCCTCCCCACCTCTCCCGTCTTTGTTTTTTTTCCCCGGGAGTTGTGTTTAGTGCCATCTTTATCACCTGTGGACCTCTTTCTTTTCAACAATCGCTGCCTTTCTATTCAGTTACTGCTAAAGTAATGTTCTTCACATTAGCTTTATACTATCACCCGTGCTCACTAGCCCGTTTTAGGTCTGTAATAATCACCAACAACGACAAGTTATAAAAAGAAAACCTTAAAATCTTTGTTTTTCCTTTTGCTGCAGTGCTGTGGTTTTCACACACCAACACCCCACAGATTTTTACTTTTAATTTCCAGCCCAAACAAGAGGAAAAGTCTCTCACAGTTGCTACTCCATTCCTTTGCAATGTCCTTGTTGGGGATTTAAAAAAAAAAAAGAGATCTGTGCTTTTTTTTTTGTTTAGATATAACAAAAAAGAAAAAAATCTCATATAAAAGGTTCCCTTTATAGATATATTTATTTCGAAGTTCTATTTTATATAGTATTTATTTAGATGCCAACTTTTTGTTTGTGAAGAAAGCTTATGTCGAAATGGAATGTACATTGACAATGGAAATATATATTGTTAAATATACCGGGCTGTTGTGTCGTTACTGTTTGTCTTTAGTCAACCACATCACAGAAATACACATTATAGGTACATAAACACTACACGTTCAGACTAACCATTGCCCCATAGGTGTTATCTCAAACAGAAACATACTTTCAGTATAATGATCTTCACTTATGCTGACATTTTCTACTCAATATGAATAAAAGGAACGAACCTTCCTGTTCTTTTCTGTACAGAAAATATGTCTCATGATCCTTTCCAGCTAATCATATCAAAATATCTAATCTATCTTTTCTTTTTCTTTTAAGGATAGTAAGTAGCTTTAGTTGCTGTACTTCAGCTTCATGTGCCTAACTGCACGGCTCTTTATAAAGCACTGTTGGGACCCAAAAGGTCAGATCAAACAGTGTGACCTTAAAAAGAAAGGAAACATTACATAAGGAACAGTAGATCATTCACAGACCTACATGAGACACAAACAGCTCACCTGTAAAACCTCATATCAGAGCTAAGACTCCACAGCTGCTGTGTTTGCAGCTTTAACTCACCGTCTCACAGTTATAGGGGTGGTCTGTTATAATCTGGATGTGTAACATTCCTTTCCACCCAAAGCACCACCTTATGAAGCCAGAGCATGCACAAAACCTTCCTGTCACACATACACACACACACATATTGTCATCACCCCCCACCTCCCCGGCCCACCTGTGCTGCTGCTGTTGCCCTAAGGCGGGTAAGTCCTCCCTTCATGCTCCTTCCTGCAACCCCCACTCCTTCGTTGCTATACGCTTGTTTCCTGGGTGTTTACCTCAATACACCTGGGAGAGAAGAGAGGAGCGAATGAAGAAAAAAAAAAAAGTGCCAGAAGAAGAAGAAGAGGAGCTCGCTTGGCCTTCCAGCATCAAATAAAGAACTTGTTTCCGCTGCAAAAGCCCTGCAGGCGCTGCCATGTCTGCTCCAACAGGTGAGATCAGAGACTGACCTGCCTGTTTACCTGCCGGTCTGTCAGCAGCCACCTGGGACAACACACACACTCGCAAAAACACCTGCATAGACTTCCTCCACACCTACATTGTCATCTCCACCCCGCAGAGCCACATACATATCATCAACACAGGAAGTTTCGGCACAGGCAGGTGGAAAGGCAACCATATATTACCGCAGCTGCTTTTACAGTGCAGGGGATTCACAGAAACTATGGATGCAAATCAGTGTTTGTGCTGTGGTCCGGCCCACACTGCGACAAAAGGCTTGGGTTTACCACAAGGAGCAATGCGGGCTCATCACGTATCCTTTCAATGTTGTTCCTGGGGTTTATATGGACAACATCTGCAGCAAATATTCAATAGATATTCACAAATCTAAATTTGGCTACGCGTTGTAAAATAGCTGTGATTCATTTTGTAAGCACGTCCGAGTTGCACAACAGCTAAATGTATTTCCTGTTGAGGGATCGGATGCAACGCAGCTCTCATTTCATTCTGTAGAAGTGTCAGTGGCCCTCAGGTTGCAAAGGGGCATTGTTCCAATCGGGACACATCTGACCTAGAGTGTGTGCACCTCCACTAATTTCAAAGTTCCCACTTAACACTTCTGCACTGCTGCAATAACACAGAACAAAACCATTTCCCAGCAACACAATCAAACCTGACCCACCCTACGTTTGTCCTCTTATCTGCTGCGTTTCACAACCGGCTGAACTCACACTGCTAAGGAACCGTGTCAGCCTGCATCAACGTCGCCTGAGATACCACTAAAGGGACAGTCCGGCAATTATCCCAGCCCGATTATGCATAAAGGCAACATATGTTCAACTAATGACTGGAAGATGTGGGGACATTCCTCTGCTATGAATGATGTTTCCTCTCAGCTGGTTTCTGAATCTGTTTGAGATTTTCAAGAAGCTAGCAGTAGGTTTGACTCTCCCACACTTATGTGCTTCAAGTAAATCCCCTGCAGTTTGCTGTTTATATGACATATTGCAAAAGCCATTTTCACATCTGGTATAGCGCTCAAGTGAACCCCCTCGCACCCCTGACAACCCCCAGATACATACTCGGACACAGGCTTTCTTCTCTTCCTTTTTTCTTTCACCCCATCCCTCTCCTCTGTCTTTCTCTACTCAGGAGAAAGACTACGACTTTAGAACAGAGGAAATCACCAGTCTCCATTAAACCTGTTTTACATTTAGTTAAGATGTGAAATTTAAACGCAAAGAAAAAAAAAGCGTAACAAATCGTCCATGTCAAATGATGTTGCCGCTTAAGTCTGGGCTTGATTACAGATAAGACATGCAGGACATTAACTAGAGACACAATCACTTTTGCATTGTGTTTAATTTGGGAAATTATGTTCATCTGTACCTAGAAGATAAATCCACAATTTCTGATTCAGTTCCCTGCTGATTGGTCATCTCCTTTTAGCCATGATTTGTCTCTGTTCTACATTATAGTAGTTCCATTAACAAACATGAGATTGTGGATTGCGGCCATCTGGAAATCCCAATGCAATTAGTTGTTTCCAGCTAACATCATATTTTGTTGGGGTTTTGTTGCAGATGTTCCTTTAAAAAAACAAATAAAAAAAGGTATTTTGGAAATAAGATTCATCTCATAAACCTGTGGACAAAGATCAAATTACATGCAGATGGGACGCAGAATTTCCAGAAAACAAGCTAAAGAAAGCGCTTTTCCAACTCCTTTTTGCACATTTTTCCTTATCTCTGTTCTTTTTTTGTTCATGCACAAGTCAGGGAGGTGCTCAGAAGGTTCACACATGAGACCTTGCGCAGGTCTGTAAGGATGCACGCTCATATGGGGGCAGAAATAGCAAGTGCACTGCTGTTTGAAAATGGATCCCCTGACATTTAGGCTGCTCTCTCACACATACAGATACTCTCCATTAAAAACACTCGCAGTGTGCCCTCCTCTTCCCTAATCTCGCTCCTCTGTGGAATTCAAAATCCAAATTACGCAAAGTGTGACAAGACGGCTTCAGCTGCCGTAAAAACATATATAAAAAGCTGGGATGAAGACAGGAAGGAAAGAGACAAGCAGGAGCTGATGGGACAGTCCAGAGGAGGAGAACAGGAAATAAAGGAGGCGTGGTTGTTTACAGTTCTTAAAAAACTCGCCCAACTAAACCTACATATGTGCTGAAATGGTCAGAGAAAGTTTTGGTTCTGGAGTTGCAGCTGATATAAAATAGATGCACATTTCTCTCTTTTTGTCGTTGTGTTATGTCAAATTGGTAAATTATGTTCTTAAGCATTACTGACAAAAGAGAAAAAAAATCACTTTTTTACTTTGAGTGAGTCTAAAAACCAAAAATTTCCTGGGTCAGAGCTTAAGTATTCCTTTTGGCTCCAGAAGGCAAAAGAAGAAGAAAAAAAGAGAGATTAGCAGCAATTTTTTTTTTTAGAAAAGCAGTTGCCTCCTTTCCAGCAAGTCAACCAGGCAGTAAGCCTGTCCACCATGAGGCCACTCACCCAGCCAGCAAACAAGCCAACCGGTCCATTTCATTCAGTGGGGCCACTGGCATGGGACCAAGTAATGCCACTAAACAAAGAGCTACTGTCTTGCATCACTTCCCCTCAGAGAGGCCAACCAGGCTGCAGCCTCTTATCACCAGGCACTGCCAGTCTGAAGCGCACCAAGGACTCTGCCACACCGCCCTCTTTACAGCTTTCTGTTCCTGCCCTCTCCCATTATACAACCATGATACTAACCGTGTACCCAGGGGAGGGTTTCATTTCAGCTTTCAAGAGCGTCAATGGAAAGGGCAGCACATGAAAAGAAAAACAAATTAAACTAATCACACGGCATCTTAAAGCCATTTCTAGTCCACCTCCAAACGTAAGTCTTGGGTTACATCTGCAGTGAGTGATTTTACATGAAGTTTGGATGTGATGTGTCAGAGTTTAGAAAAGCAGTGCAGCAATGCACACGGATGCTCTCCGTTTCTCGTCAGTGAGTTCAGGCTCTGAGGCAGCAGTTTATGTTTGTTGCATTTGAAAGCAAAGGGAAAAGTTGGACATTTGAGGACTACAACGTGCGATTTGACACGGCCGCTCTCTTCCACAGCAGTGTGCTCCTCTGTGATCCGATTGTTTTCCTTATTGCAGAAGTTAAGGAGTGAAAGTCTGGAATCTTAATGGGCAGCTTTGCTCCTGTTTCTTGATAAGTATTCTGCCGGTGTAGTTTGATACTTCCTTCCATTCCACAACTTCTCTGTGTGCGCCTGTGTGTGTGTGTCTGTGTGTGGATGCGTGTCTGTTTTCAACAGGCCCTGTGGCTGCCTAAGGGGGGGTGGACATGTGTAAAGGAACAGTTGCATTCCTTTCAGATCCTCCTCTCAAAAGGGAAAACACACACACATACTCACATTCAAATCTATACAAACTGAGCTTACAAGGACACACAAACGCGCTGCTTCTCTCCCTTCCTTTTCTTTCCATTCCCTCTCTTTCTGAATAACAACAGGGCAAGAGGGTCCCCCAAGGCGTCGGAGGGGCCAAAACTGGGCCGAGCAAACTTGGCTTCCGACCCCGGAGCAGAGACACGCCCACCTGGCGGCAGCCTGCAGTGCATTCCTGGTGAGAGCACTGTCAAAGCGAAGCACTTCCTCTGGAGCACGGCCAGCCGCACCGCAATAACATTTCATACATTTATCTGTCAAAACCGACTCTCACACCCAACACCCAAACACACAGACACCGTCACACAAAACGTAAATATACACAGGATTATAAGTGTTCATATGTTGCAAAAAACACCGTTATGCTGCACGTCTGTGCTCTCATATCACTTGGGCTGCACAAGTGCTGCCGTCTGTGTCCTTATGTAAAGCTGCTGCACCAGCATTTCCTCTGCGTAGCATTCATCATCATATGTTATGTGATACAGCTGATATCCTGTCCTCTTAAAGCGGCATCAGTATGTTTACAGAGACTCTGTAAACTTTCATTTAGGGGAAGAAAGTGTTGCCCTTTTCTTTAGTTCTTTTAAAATCTGATTTATATGGTGTTTTTTGGGGGGGGAAATTTGTGTCATTTGGCTGCTTGTTTTTATCCAAAAACATGGCAGGAGACGCTACGCTGATCTTTCTTAAATCTACTTTCTTAAACACATAAAAAATTAATCCAGAAATTATTTTCCCGCTTAATCAATCTACCGCTTTGTCTATAAAATGTCATGGAATAGTTAAACCTGTCACCCTCATGAGCCCCAAAGTCTAAAAGTTGATGATTTCACATGAGGGATTTATACCAGCAAGTGGTTAAAAACTGTAATAATACGGTATTTTCCTGATCTAAACACCAGCAAAGCTACTCAACTGAATATGTTAAGCATATATTTAATACCATCTTGGGGGAAAAATTTTTTTTATGTCATTTTAACATTGAATTCTGGGACACATACAGCAAAATAAGTTCATACAAATAATAACAGACAATAAATGAGACACAAAATATTCCTTTAATTCTGTTGATATCATTCCTTACCCATCTTTACTATATGCACAGTCCAAACTACCACGGTTGCCATAACTACAAGAGGAAATCCCTGTGGGATGTGGGCATCAGTACTCCTTCTCTCTCTGGGAAGAAGAGAGTTGTACCTCTCAACATTTCTTGAAAATTACATGTCATTTTAAATAATAGATGGATTAATACATCAGTGCTAATTTCACATGAAAGCAAATCCATGAGATTTAAAAAACATATGGTTTCATCTCCTTTTTCTCTTATGGGTTTGGTCAACCTGAATGACTCCCATGCTGCTTTTAATGCACCTTTAAAGAATGGTTTTCAACATCTATGACAGGATTCAGTTCTGGTCCTTCAAGGCCGCTGAGCAGCACGTTTTAGTTGCTGCCCTGCTTCAACACTTCAGATTCAAATCAGACAAATCTCCTTACTCTCAGGTTTCCCAACACCTTGTTCTTGATGGAATTACAAATGAATCTGAGTTATATGTGGTGGTGGTCAACCGAGTTCAGTGTACACCAGAATGTGTGTAGTGAGCTTGTCCTTGATGGAAAATGCCTTATGTTGTTGTGTTTTTGATGCTTTTGGCTATTACAATTATTTAAATCATGAATCTGATAGAAGTATTTCACGGTTTACTGTGAGGTCATAATAAGGGAGGAGGAAACCAAGGATTTTATGCAAAACCATTAGAAAAAGTGACTTGAGGAATTTTCATTGTGATTATATGAGCTAAGTTTGTCTCAGTTTGCAGAGATAACTTCATTTAAGGGTTGTAACTTGATTTTGTTTGAGTCCTTCTCTCTTAGCTTCTACTAGCTTGTAGGTAAGTTAAAACTCATGGGTCAGGAAAGCTGTTTTTAGCTGCTTTTTTTCTTTGCAGGTTGTAGTTGTCAAGCAAAGAGCTAATAACAGCAACTTCACCAAAAATAACACTAACCTAATATTTTTTTCTTCATTGATTCGTGTCCCAGCAGTTTTTAATATGGAGATGATCTAGACGGGGTTCCTACAAAGAATTTAGTTCCTGTTAGAGTGAAGCAGTCAGCTGTAGCTCCTAACCAATAGGAACAACACTATAATAAAAATACTAAATTATGCAGAAACAATTCAGTTTGCCATGAAGGCTGTAAGTCCAAACTTCTAAGCTTTTCCAT
>JBBDHI010000016.1:14833113-14845824 GCA_037177115.1 Craterocephalus stercusmuscarum
AAAAGAACAGATGCAAAGCATGTCTTGCTATTTTTTTCAGTTATTATTATTATTATTATTATTATTATTATTATTATACTTACAATGTTCACTTCCTAGCCACTTTATCTTGCTTGCGCAGGGTTGGACGATCTTTTGCTTTTAGAACCATCTTAGTTCTTGATGTTGTAGATTCAGCAAGGTGTTGGAACCATTCCTCAGAGATTTCACTCCATATTGACATGATAGCATCTCACCGTTGCTGCACATCCATGATGTAGCTCCCGTTCCACCACGTCCCAGATCTGGTGACTGAAGGCCGTTGGAGTACAGTGAACTCCTAATGTTAAGGGATGATTTAGGGTTTATGACATGGTGCATTATTTTGCTGGAAGATCCAGTGTAGTAATAAGCGATGGCCGTGGTCAGCAGTGATGCTCGGGTATGTTGTGGTGTGGCAGGAGTTGCACCCGGTGTGCATCTTCAGCTACTGTAGCCCATCCAGTGCAAGGTCCGCCATGTTATGAGCTCAGGGAAGCATTCTGCATACCGTCGTCATAACCTGTGCTTATTTGAATAACTGTTGCTTTCTGTCATCCCCAACCAGTCTGCCCATTCTCTGACATCAAGTGACCGACAATAACTGGCATTTTCTCTTTTTTGACCATTCTCTCTTAATGCTGGAGATTATTATGTGTGAAAATCCAACCAGACCTTAAACCTCTCTCTTCCCCAACTATGATGCTCAGTTTGAGCTTCAGCACGTCATCCTGTCACTGTTTTAGTGCCTTAGTGCAATGCTTTGCTGCGGTGTGATTGCCTGATTAGCTATTTGTGTTCACAACAGGTGCACTAATAAAATGCATTGCATTGCTGCATTGCTGCTCTGCTTTTGTGTTTTCAACTCTGAGAAATAAACCCGAATTTAATCATTGTGGACATTTGTGTGAGCCAACAGCGCCCTCTGGTGGACTATTATGACAGCTGCATGCTTGCTCGTGTTTGGTAACTTCCCGACGTTCATGGCCTATTGTACAGCACTGATAATAATTCCAGCACTTCTTCAATCGATCAGTGGGACTTTACACATGTGTTTTTATTTTTTTTTCTGAAATCATGCATGGTGGTCTTGATCAGATTTCAGATTTACAATCCATTAAAAAGGATTTCCCTTTTCTTTTTGCGCGTTTAGGCGAAGATGACCACATCATTTATCTACTATGAACAGTTAGATTTGTTCAGAGTAGATCGTTTTAACAGATTGATTTCACATGAAACACGTATCACAGATCTCTTTATGCTCATTAAGCATGTTCAATAGAAGGAAACTGAAACAGCTAAATAACAAAGAATTTAATTAATCTCTAACATGTTCTAGTCCAGTTCTCTAGAGCAGTGGTTCTCAAAAATTTTGAGTCCCAAACCCCAAGATAACATACATTGGTTTGCAACCCCCTCTCCGTGACGACAGTGATAGATTGCATGATCTCAGATGGGTCATCCTGCAGGATCTTCTCAATATAAGGCTTGAAAACTGTCAGGATCTTCATGAATAAGGAAGATTAATGTGGATTTATGCATTAAAGGTGCTAATTTTAGATTCAGCCTTGCATTAATGGCTTAATTTTGATAGCCCTGATTGAAAATCCCAAATTTCCTTGATGAATGGAGGTAGGTAGGTAGGTTATGTATTATTTAAATTGGCAGTTTGTGAACCGCTGCTCCAGAGCTACTACACTGCTACTTTTAGACGTGTCCCTCCTCCGACATACCGGCGTTAAATCTCTTTATCGGCATGTCATTCAGCTCTGCAGAGGCCTGGACGTTCGTTCAATGCAGGTGTGTTGGAGGAGGGATGCCTCTAAAAGTTGCAGGGTAGTACATCAGGTCTGGCTTTGTCTACAGTGATGCTTCCTGGTAAGAAATCTCATGTGCCATTTGCAGAAAGACGCCGTGTCATGCTTTGTTTCCACGCCGCTGTAGGCCGAACCCATCGCGCTGCGGTTTCTCACCTCTAGCCGATGCACCCGATTGGCTGAAGATTTCACAGTCACCCCTGACGTGATGCGTTTTTATTCTCGGAACTTGAAATCCATTATCTCTTGGGATAATCCCTCCCAAAGGGACTGTTACTCGTTTGACCCTCCCCTTCAAGCTGCTCATTTTTCAGGAATATGGACACCACGGCAGGTTTCAGCAGCACAGCTGGGAAAATAGTTTAGTTTAAGATTTATTGCGTCTCTCCTGGAAGAGAAGTCATGCCTGTGAGCATCACATAGTTTTTTATTGTTTTAATTTTCTTTCCCCCCTGGTGATTAGCCAGTGTAGAGAAAGCTAGAGTTTTCGATAGAAAACCTTTAAGGTGTTTTTTTTAGATCTGCCACTCTACTAAAGTGCTCTGACTTAACAGCAGTTTTTACTCCTTTTTTCTTTCAGAAATACAGCTTGTGGCTGTATAAAAAATCATCTTCCGGGGACAAAACACATCTAATCCCCACTTTTTTCACCGTTCACTCTTTTCTTCTGTCTCAATATGTTCGCAATTTGTCATTAAACAGATGTTTCGTTGGCATTAAGAAGAGCCGCAATCAGCCAAGAGGCTGATGAATCACCGGCTGGTGACATGAGATCATATTGATAACTGCATTTTTCTCCCTGCTCATAATAGACGCAGATGAAGCCCTGATAGGCAAAACTCATTTCACAACAAAGGTCTGTTTAACATCTGAAGAATGATAAGAGCCCATGTGCACGCAGTGTTCCCTGTGATTTCCCCCCTCAGAGACGCTGTCACTCCTCATGTCTGTAAACAGACCATGACGAATTAAAGGAAGCATAAAACGGTTTGCAGTCACTGCACATCTTGTCGTTTTTGTTCTTGTTGTTGGGCACCATCACAGTGGCTATGGCAGCCAGTATAACACAGTGAGCCCAACAGGTACAGCATGTAACCTGGACTTCCTCCAGTTTCATCCTCTGTCTCTGTCTTTCAGGGCTAAAGACTCCAGCGAAAGCAGCAGTGACTCCTCCAGTGACTCATCAGACAGCAGCGGCGACTCTAGCTCCTCTTCGGATGACAGCGACAGCAGCAGTGACAGCGACGACAACAGCTCTTCTTCGTCCTCCTCTTCTTCCTCGTCTTCATCCTCAGACAGCTCAGACTCTGGAAGCAGCAGCGATTCAGATCAAGGACCACCGAGGAAGAAGAAGAAGAAGAAATGAGCGTGCTGGCTTGTGTGTTTTTTATTTGTTTATTTTGTTTTGTTTTGTTTACCTGAATATAACTTTTGGAACCCAACAGATAGTTGCAGGAGTGCAGGTTGGTTTGTAACGCAAACATGTTTGTTCTGTTTTTAAAACTCTTCTCTGTTACTTCTATTACCGTGACGTCTGCTCGAGTTTGTATTTTTACTAAAAGAAAAAAACTTTAGATATGTGACAATATGGGGATAATTTGAGTTAAATTTAAGGTCATTTTCCACTCAAGTGTATTTTAGTTCATTGGTTCAGTTCACAGCCTTTATAAAGTATCACCAAATATAAAATGTATGGAAGGAAATGTAACCCAAAGGATGAGTAAAATAGTTTTGTTGCTCTGACTTTGCATTTGCTTGACAATAAATAAACTTGGCTTGTTTTTGTTTCTTCCTCTTTAAATGGGTTTGTTCTGCTGAAACTGAATAATTTCATATGAATTTGACCATGAAAAATAAATGGTAATGGTTTTATTTCGGGAGGCAGTACCTTTCAGTGCCAGGCAGTATTTGTAGGCAAGCTTACATCTGGCAGGATATTACCTTTTGATGGAGTTGAGCTGTCACATTGAGTCATTAAAGTTGGGGACAGATGCAGCTTTGAGGTTAGAGGAGTAGTTTGAGACTGAATCGTTTCCCTAAACCATCAGGATAAATGGGGTCCCCACCAACACTGGCCAAATCTACTTTTCATGACTGAAGTGCCCATTAGCAACAAGCCTAACCTCTGCATTGCTTCTAAAGCACTGCAGCTGTCATAGTACGTGCTTGCTAAGTGTAGAATAGAAATTGGAGGTCAAGTTATGGATATTTAGAATATTTAAGATTCATTACACACAGGATGAAGTCATTGATTTTTGTTGGAGAAGTACTTGCTTGCGTTTCCTGGGGATAATAGATCATAAGAATCCAAATCTGTTCAATCAGGTATCAAGATGTGAGAAAGTTAGTTAGGCCTTTTAACCCACTGTCTGAAATGTGTTCAAAAGGTACATCATGGGGGTTGGCCGTGACTTCTCATTGGATCCTTATTGTTTCAATGCTCTTACTAAACTTTTGGAGTCACAAGTAGCCTATTATTGGCTGCACATGAATGGCAGAGATGTAAAACTGGTAAGGAAGTTAACAAATACAGTTTTAACATGTTTTCACTCACTCCATAAAGTGAGTTTTCAAAACATAATTCAGCAGTGTAGTTAAACATTTAACAGACAGGTTTTCAATGAACAGCAGGGAACAATGACACACTGTGATTTCCTCTTGAACGTCAAGAATGAGGTAGCTTTGCGTCACTGAAGTGTTGCATTCCGGTTTAGTAGGAATTAGAAAAATTTGTAACTAGCCATGACTTCAGCGTCAACAGACCGTAAATATATTCAAAGCACTTTATGAATTTCCTGTTTTGTTTTTCTTCTTATTTTGTCATTACTTCTAATTCAAACATATATGTCAGCTATTATATTTAATTATTCGCCTCAGTGTGTAAACAAAAAAGTGAGGTAATAATATCTTAGAAAATAGTCCAAGGTCCACATGAAGCAACAAGAAAAGATTAAATTACCATCCAAAAAATGATTTTTAAAATCTGTTTCCCATGTCATTTTTTTATTTTTATTTTCCTTTACCAATCCGTTAACATGGTCGTGCGATTTGTTTGACATATATCCGACAGACTGTGAAGGCACCTCCGCTTGCTACCATCCATGCATCCAGTCCTGTCTGTGGTACCTGCTGGCTGCTTAACTTAGCTAGCAGTCTTACCTATCAGTCACTTATGTTCAGGAGTAATAAAATTAACGTGGGGGAAAATGATTTTGTTTTGTTTTCCACTCGATGTGCAGCTGCATTTTAAGGAAAGTATGAAGACCGTCCATTTGGTTTTCTCATTTTAGCTGTTATAGCGTTTTGCTGTGTCCATTTTGCGTGTAACTGGAAGTGGAAAAGACAAAGAGAAAAGAGCTTTCCAATAGCTAGAATGGTTTGGGCCTAAAAAGAAGACAAGAGGTGAGGATGCTGAATATTACGAAACACATTATGTAAAGAGCGACTGTAACTGAAAATTGCCTGACATTTTGAGTGAATGTTAATGACGGTTTCCGCAAAAAATAAACGGCTCCGTAGCTAGCTAGCCGCTAGCCTAGCCCCTGAACGCTACTAGCAGGTTTGTTTAGTGAACGTTATGCTTAAAGATGCAGGTACTCCGGTAGGTAGCACGTTAGCCTTTTGCTAAAGACAGACATTGTGGTTAGACATTGTGGTTTATTGTGAGTTTTGACGTTGGGAAAGGTTGATTATTTAAGTGTGCTCATGCCCAATGTCACTTTTATACGTGTACAGGCTTTTCGCTTTGGAAAGCTGAAGCAAACATCGCAGAATCAGTGATCTTGTTTTTGTTCCTGTAATGTTCACTAACAGGTCATGACGTACCTTGTTTTTGTTGAACGTGGTTGACACATATCTAACATTTGATAATTACTCATTAAAACAATGCTGTAAAATCTACAGCGAAATGGCAATGTTATATTTTCGAGTATTGGATTATTTTCGTTGCGATTTTATGTCATTATATACTGATGTAAGTTTCGGAAAACACACTTAAGTTTACTTCGAAACAGGATAGTTCACAACAATTGTCTGACTTGTTTGCTGTTTGCTACAGTGTAATTAATCCTAAACCCCTGCTAGGCTTGTAGTATCGCACTGTGACAAGGGAAAACTTTGGGTTTGCTTTTCTGATGCGTCTCAATGTATCCTGTACATATTATATCAGACCTGTGCCACTACTTGAAGTACATTTACATCAGGGAGTGTAAGAACGCAGCACAGAAGTGTTCTCTACTAAAAGGACAACTGATATGCTTTTCTAGGAAGCCATTTTACGTGCCATAGTTGGGGGAAGGGCCAGAAAATGCATCATAATTCTACTGTCCCTTGTAATAGTTAGAAAACCCCATATTCAGGTGTATATAAACGAAGATAAGAATTGGCAGAGGGTCTAAGAGGTTTATCTTGGTTGACACTTCATGGTGGGTTACCCCTAAGGTCATGAACTCATTTATGGCGTGTAGCTGTGAAGTGGCACAGCAAATGTAATATGCTGGTAGATGGAGCTTAGGTTGCACTTTTTTATAAGGTGTACTGTTAATAGAAGTGTTGGGAAAGACATTTTTATTTCAATGCTGAAATGTTTACGTCAGAAAACACCTCCCAACTCAGAGTTGCATCAGAGTTTAAGGCCAGAGGCTTCCTGCACTGTCAGCCACATTTAGACATTACTTTGGAAAGGAAGTTGGCAAGTAAAGATGCAGTGCTCTAGTCTGTACACTATTAAGCTCAGCCTGAGTAAGTAATAAGCATAACAGATGTAAGGCAGACTGAATAGACTGATTGAATCATTTGTAGATTTGTAGAAGTGACCCATAGTATCTGTCTCATGTGGATATTTGACATTTTGTTGCACAGAGGGCAAACAAACCATGTGGTTGATTGTTATACATTTTTGATATACTTGCATGATCAGTGGCAGAGTGGCTTAAGGCAGAACGACCTTCTCAAACTTGGTGCAAAGGTGAACTATGTGGCAGAATCTAATTCAAACTAGATACTTTGGTGACTAATAAAACAGTGTTTCATTGTCTTGTAAATGGGACAGAAATCAGCAAAATATTTAACATTCACTAGCATTTACCTTTACTATTATATAATAATAAGAATAATTGATAGTGTATAATATCAAAGCTGATGTGTTTCATACTGTTTTGTTGTCAAAGAAGATGTTGAGCGGTGAGACAGAGCTGAGGCATGTGACTGCTGGGTGTTGTAGTTTGGATGAGGCTAACCACTACACACATACGCAGACAAAGTCACTAACAGATTATTCCAAAGTTTCTGTTTTGTTAAAATATTTTGATATTGATAAAATAAGCAAATAAAGTGAATGGGATATTGTTGATGTTGAGCTATGCTCCCTGTGACACAGCTTACTGTGAAATCTACTCAACTTCCTGTTTAAGTTGTGCCTGAGGGCTTTGGTTTAACTGTTGCTTCTTTGGCCAAGGCAAAGGGCACATGCGCTGTCAAGATGTTTTGGTGACTTGTTTGTCCGTTCCAGACAGAGCGGTGGGTGCATATTTTCTTTGGCTTTGTCACAGCGAGTGTACAATGCGGTTGTACTAAAGTGTGTGGTTTTGCAGACTGGATATTTTGGAAATGAGCAATGCCAAGTGTCAGCCAGTTTAACAACAATTGATTATACAGACTGTACGGCTGCACTGCTAAGATTGAGAAGTTTTAGTCTGAGTCAATGCGAGGCACATGATTATTCCTCTGTACTGTTACATTTATCTCTTTTTCACGGTTGAATTTAATTAGTAAAATCAAAGAGACTGAAGTATCCAGGATTGTTAAGATGCTACTGCTTTTCACCATCATCCTTTTTAGCCAGTGAAAATGTGGAATTTGGAGTGTGACTTTATAATAAAAAAGGAGCTCATCAGGGGGAAGCTGCTTTAATGCTTTTCCAGAGCCTGCCCGTTTGATTACTCCGAATCTAATCAGACATCAGCAGCTCTTTTTTTTTTTTTTATCTCCCAGTGCTGTTGCTCACACAGCAGAAAAAATATGCTACTCACAGTGTCCTCACCTCATGCATCTGTTCTTCTGCTCCTGTTCTCTGGGATGAGACTTAAGCTCTCATGTGGTTATAAAGTCCTGTGAAGGTGAAACTCATTAAGGCCATTTCACTTCACAGAGCTGGCACATGTCTACGCTGTGAAGTACTCTGCTGGCTTGTTTAGAAATTGGACAATAACAGCTTATGTCATACTCTGCAGCAGCAGTAAGATGTCTCATAAACAGGAATGGATTCCATCGGGAACATTATCTGTCCTGATCTGGTTAAAAGCTTACGTTGGGTCAGGATGTAAGTTCCAGTGAAGTTCCAAGAGAGTGAGATGGATATAGATTAGTTTGCGATAGGAATTATGTAATTCATAGATACAGCTTTTTGTGCCTCATGTACTTATTTCATAAACTTAATCATCCCAAGCTGTGGAAGCATTGTGCAAATGTTTTTTATCAAGGGGTTTTATCATTCCAGCGCAACAATTGATGATTAATCTATTTCTGACAAGCTGTCGTGCTCCTTCCTTCCCCTTTGTAAATGTATGGCAAAAAACAAAACAAAATGATATTATGTAAGTTGCTGTAAACAGAATATAACCGGTTTTCATTTTCATAAACAACTCCATTACGCAGCTTAGTGGTGCGAATCGAAATAATAACGTGACTGAATTTGAGTTATCGGTAAACATCGAATCCCTATGTCACTGAATCGTTATAATAACATATTGTTCTGATTTCCAATCCTACTCCTCAATTAGTTTGCAGTAATGTTTCACCCGTTATCACGTTTGGAAAATCTCTGAGTCTGTAGCTGTAGCATAAGCATGCATTTTAAATGACGTAGGTCAAGTTTCTGCAGGATAATCGTTTTTAAAAGGCTAAATGAACAGACTAAGAAGCTGTTACTGTTCTTTTCTTGGGTGGAGTGTTGTGAAGTAGGTTAGTGTTAATGCCTCAGGCTAGAAGATGTTCTAATAGGCTAAAGTGTAGAGTGGATATATGTGGCAAGCTAACATGGGTTTTCTTAAGTCTAGTTCTGTGTTATATTTAAATTCATGATTAAAGCTTACAAATGCACATGAAGAAGTAAGCATTGTACAAATTAGTTAACTCGCCCTCATATTCATTTCTGTTTTTCTTTAGTAAATTTGATTAATTTCTGATATAAGATTAATACGTTTATACTATTTTAAATATGCTTCAGGAAGGATTGTAAATAAGTAAATAAACACACAGAACTATGTAGTTGCAGTGTAAAAAGAAAAGAGGCGTGTAAAGAAAATGAAAACCACTTGATGGACTTTGTGTGCAAAGTGAGGGAACTTGAATGATGCAGGTTCTTTGGCAAAATATTTGACTGGTGTGTGTCCAAAAAATGTTTTCTGTATCAAAACCAAAAGAGAGAGTATTATAATCCTGTTTCTCACATAACAGACCTACTAATAACAATTTTGTTGTGGCAAAGAATTGGTTTGAATGCATAATCCAGTTTTGAGAAACAAGTAAACAAGAAACCAGTTTGCTGGATGCCATATGGAAGACTCTTCTAAAATTAATAGGATGAATTAGTTTGTAAGTGCACAACAATCATGGTCCTGAACATTAAAAGCTCCCTCTGGTTCAGATATTTAGCTTCTGCTGAGTGGAGGCATTGCAGACAGTCAGTTCAAATAATTAAAGCCGGCCTGCATAAAAGATATCAGCAGTTGTTTGCCCTACATGCCAGTCAAGACTTTGAAATAGTAATTGGAGTTGGATTAAAAGCACAGGAGACAGCATACTTAGACCTGACCCTCCCCGGGGCGTTCTCACCTAAAGACTTTGATAAATGGAGACAAAAAAGAAAAGGAAAAATATTATTAAAAAAAGATTTTGCCTGTTTTTTTCATGTGATTTAGACATTTTCTCCAAGATTATTTTACTTGGCTGCATGTAGTCCTGACAGCAGTGCTCCAAACAGCCGCTTATGTAGGAAGGTTTACAGCATTTGAATAGATGCTCCGTGTGGAATTCCTGCAGTCAGCAGGTTTGCTTCAAAAGCACCAGGGGTGGTGGCACTGCCTGCCCATCTGTACCCAGTCCTGTTATTCTTTTTGAATGTTTGAATAAAATGTAAGAAACCTATAATTATTAACTTATTTTAGATTTATATGATAAACAAACATTGACATTTTTGTTGAAAGATGTAAAAGTCTTTGCAGGTTTTAGATGCAAAACAGCTACATCATTTAGTCTATTAGTCACTGGTCACATTTACATTAATGTTTCCAATGGCTTCATTCAGAGGATACCTGTAATTCCCTAAAGACTGGGCAATGGATGAAAGGAGGTTTAGTATCAAAGTACTCTCAGAATCTGACTTCTCATGAAAAACAAATCATGTCTTATGGAAAGAACTCTTCATGTAAAGTTTGGTTCTTGAATGCCACATAATTTCAAAGTTTTCATATTGGGCTGCCACATTCCTACTTTACAATAGAATTGAGATATTTAAGATGGAAAACGCCAAAAGTTTATCACCTGCATTTGGAAATGGAAGCTAGGGTATGGAGCAAGCGTCAACCTCCCGCTAGGAAAAGTAATGCCTATGCAGAAGTGCAAAAAATTGCAGTTCCCCGCTCCTCCACTAGGTGCTGGTTGCAAAACAGAGTAATTTCTCATTGGCTCCCATGTTAAAAAGGACAACTTTACAGCAGAATTAAACATGTTTACAGTCTGGTCTAAAAAACATGACAACTGTGGGGGGACTGAAAAAACTTCTAACGCTGTTTAGATGTTAATTAATCCTAAAATTCCTTATAACTAGGGGCATGACGGTGCCAAGATGGCGAAGGAAGGAACCGTCCAATGTGCATCACTTCAGCTCATCAGAATCCTATGGGTCACGTGGTTTTAGGGTTTGTCCATTCATTTTACAGTCTATGGTATGGAGGCATTTCAGTTGTTTAAAATACAAAGGTTATCACTTGATGTTAGATTCTTCAACACTATTCCTATTTACTGTCATATAGTTGTCTAACATATGGAAATGCATGAAGCAGTTTTTATTGAAAAATTACAGCTTTAAAATTTCTGAAACATATGACATCTCAATTTAAGGCTTATTTTAGGTAAGGAAATGCTACGGAAAAAAACCTTTGGCATTGGGATAAGAAGGTTAGAATTGTAGAATTAAGTGTGCAATTGTAGATTAAAAAAAAAAACAGCTGATATAAAATTACACTAGAAGTCTTTGAATACTATAATTTAAGAAGTAATTATGGCACCAACCAAATGGAATCTTCTTGCACAGACCCTGTGGGTTATTTTCTTATTTCCTTAAGATTGAACACATGGCAGGTCACAATATTTTAGGTGTTTGGTTTTCCGTTTTCCAAATCCTCCACTGGAAGTCCATTGATCAGTTTGTGTGTTTTCAACGCCATAAATTGTAAAGTTTGAGACAAATATGTAGTAGTAATAAAATGGAAATGTTGAGTCTAATGGATAATAAAATCGAGCATTTTTCACAGGATATATACATTAATGATACATAGGATATATGTCTAACTACCCCATCATCCTCCTGCTGGTTATTTTCACCACTTTCCAAACCTTTGAATTCATCAGAGCTTTACGTTTTCCATGATAGAAAACCTGTGGAGAGATATGATAGAAGTGGCATGATATGTCAGTTTTCACACCAGATGTGTGGTCTGAGCGACGCCACATTTGCCAGCATGTGTCATTATCATGTGTAGCTGATGAAAATGTGCCGTTTCTGTCAGAACCAGCAGGCCGGGAACCTGTGCACTGTGTCTTTAACAGGCTTCACAAGTGCTTTGCCTTGTGCTGGGGGCATAGTGGGGGAGGGAGGGACGTTGTTGACGGAACAACGAGCTCCGATTGGCCGGGCCTGGCAGAGGGCTGTGACATCACACGGAGGAGAGGCCCTGTGGTGTAAGATAACATCTCCTTTTATGGGAGGTGGTGGACAGGGCCATTTTCAGAGAGAGGTGAGATTTATTCCCCTCTTCACATTTAATTCATTCAATGTTACTCATCTGATTTACACCTTATGTTGGATCACTCTGAGCTTACCATGATGTGTATTTTCTCTCACCCTTTGTGGTAGTTTTTCTTATCTTGCTTAAAGGTATTATTAGGCAAATCCAGTGTAAAGCTATAGATGTATAACAGTAAATACTTGTGCTGAAGTTACCTCTATCTGATAATTTCTAGGATTAATTAACTGAGATAATAAGTTTCTAATTTGTGGAAATTTTAATTAGACCACATTGTATTTAGTTAATATTCTGTCCCTCTTGAGGAGAAGATACTTGACAGAAATCTGTCTTTGATGGACATCTTTGTTCTTTAATTTAACACTTAAACTTTGTTCACAGGCGTCCACCCCCAGCCTCTTTTCAGCTTGCCTGCTCTGCATTCAGGTTTTAACCTCAGAACAACAAAACAGAAACAAAAGCTGCTTCTGCCTCTAGATCTCACCTAGCATGTGACCTCCCCCGCTGTTTGCCGACGTGGTATCTCCCGAGAACAAGCAGTCACCTCCCCTCCCTAAGTCAGATTTGTCTCCACTCCAAGGAAATGCACAGTACCTTCGAGTCGAGTAAAGAAACTCTAGTAACACTCTTTCAGCCGGACGCCCACTCTCCCATTTTGTTTGACTTTGTTTTTTTTAAAAGAGAGAAAGGGGGTCATGTTGTCTCCAGTTTTAGGCTGGAGACAAATTTTAGTCCTGACGAGAATACTTCAGAATCCCTAGGAGATCCTCTGAACCCTCCTCCTTCCAATGTTTCAGTGGTTGGGGCCATGGCCTCTCAGTCAGGGTAAGAAATGCACATCTAGTTGGCTG
>JBBDHI010000016.1:14855470-14865817 GCA_037177115.1 Craterocephalus stercusmuscarum
TTTTTTTTTCATATTCTTTTTCTTATTTTCTTGTTTGTTTATAAACTGTTTATTAACTCTGTGTGTGTGTGTGTCTTAGAGCGAGGCAGTTCATCAAAAAGTTCCAGTAGTCACCAACCAAAAGACTGCAACGGTCCTCCTGGGTAGGCACTGTTTGCTGTTTGTCTTTTTCTGTATTGCTTGTCAAAGGTGTGCGTTTTGTATTTTTCTGGATGCTTATTTACAGCAAAGAGTGCCACAGCAAATATCTTTGGGTTAAGAAATCTAAATTAAGCAATGCTGCCTCAGATTGCAGCAATAGATAAACTACAAAGACATTTATCCTTTTTAAATATTTTTACATATCTTTCGAAACCTCTTTTACTTTTAATAAAGCTTTCATTAGCATTTTATTTCTTCACATATTTTCTGTTTTACATGTAGCCCTTTGAGATTATTATTTATTCATCAGAAATATTTGATAATGTTTAATTCCTGTATCCCAGTATGCTGAAAGATGACTTGATGATCAGCAGCAGTGAAGAAAGTGACAGTGAACAACCAGATAAGATTCCCCCAAGGTACGTAGCAAGGTGAAACACAAGCATGGAAAATTGATTTTTTGTATATTTTATTACTTAATTTTTGCTGTGAATGTCAGATAAATTTAACTCGCTTTCATGTTTTTTTTAAATGACTGTGGTTTGTGGTGCTTTGCATTAAAGGAAGTGTTATTTTGGAAGAAACAGTGAGCAGCTTAAGTGACCTTTTTAATGTGTTTTTCAACATTTACGGACTAGCCCCCATGTAATAAGCGCGGAAATGATCCAGTCAAGTCACAACACAGACGCCCTTACTATGTTTCGACAATCGACTTATCTGGAACAGTTCCCTGTATCTGAAAGTAGCCGGGACGTTAAAAGTCAGCGAGGAAGCGACATGTTTGAAAAGAACTCTGATTAAAGAGCACATGGACATTACCGCTCATGTCCCACAATGCGCGTCTGAAGGCGACTATAGAAAAACACCTCATAGAAAATCCATAGAGAACCCTTCATATCTACATTTTGGAGGTTGAGAGGTGTGTCTGTATTAGTGAGCATCAGCTTACACAAAGGCAATCATCCATCTGGTTATGTCCCGTATGTGGCATAGCTGCAGGTGTACTGTTTGTGCAAAGCTTAATGTAAAACTGACTCTTTTGTCCAATGACATTAATCACAGCGACCCACCATTGAGGGAGGACTCGAGCAGCCACAGTTCAGAGAGCAGCTCGGGCTCCGACAGCGAGAGCGAAAGCAGCACGACAGACAGTGAAGCCAATGAGCAACCACGGCCCACCTCTCCTGAAGTAATCCAAATTACTGCTCACTACTTTTAACTTCATCCTGTTAAGATATTTACTTCTTTTATGTACACAAAATATGTATTTCTAAAGCATTTTTTATTTCTTGGTTCTCTGTCCCTGCAGCCTGAACAACCCATGGCCAACAAGTGGCAGCTGGACAACTGGTTCAAGAAGACCAAGCAGTTCTCCCCTGCTTCCCCAGTGGATAACAACAACGCTCCACCCAAGTGCAAGAAAGAAGGTCGAGATAACAGCTCAGGGCGTGGCTACAGTAGCCAGGGGGGTTCAAAAGACTCGGCCGCACCACCCTCCAGCAGGGACCTACGGGCACCGCAGAAGGGTGCCGAGGGTGGGCGTGGCAGGCAAAAATCCCCCGCACAAAGCGATGGCGGCACAAGTACTCGTATCCGTGAGGGTAAAAAGCAGCCTAAAAAATCTGAGAAGCCTCCAGTGGTGGAGGAACCAAAGGGAGGTCTGAAAGTGGAGAGTGAGCCCACTCTAGCGATACCTCCACACCGACCCAAAGCCGCCACCAAGGGTTCACGTAAACCAAGCATCAAGAAAGAACCCAAATCCTCTCCGAGGCCCACTGCACCCACCATCGCCACCACCACAGATAAACGCAAGACCAAGGCCCCCACAAAGACTCCCCAGTCTCGTGAATTTGTTGATACGGACTCTTCATCATCAGATTCTGAGGGAAATGACAGCATCCCGTCCTCATCGCAGACACCCAAGTACTCGGATAGCATCAGGACCCCCGTGCGCGTCTTCTCTCCAGAAGTTGAGAAGTTGTTGTCTCCGCTCAGCCCACCTGATGAGCAATACCTATCCAGGCAGCCTCAGCAGCAAGTTTTACTCGTCAAGATAGGTTGGTTGGAATAATCCTGAGTCTCACCGTAATCTGTGCACGTGCTTCGCACCAAATTAAACCAAACTTTACCCGTTTCCTCTGATTTCTCACAGATCTGAGCTTGCTGTCGAGGATCCCCGGACGGTCGTACAAGGAGCCCGCTGAGATAAAAGTGGAGCGGGAAGACTCTCTAGACATGGACAGCAAGGAGTTCAGCAAGCAGAACAAGGCCAAGAGAAAACACAAGGTTGAGCCAGTTTCACAGCTTTTTTTCCCTGTTAATGACGTTTATTCAGAATTTATTTCTTCTTCTGAGCAGGCTCAAACAAGCGTCTCGCTCTGTTGGTCAGCCTTTGTTCCGATTGCACAGACTCTTGGAAAAACCCACAACTCGATTTTCATTAAAGGGAGAGTGCATTTGAGCCAAGAACAACTGATTACATTTCATAAATTCACATCAGGATTTTTGCCGTTAGCTCAACGGTCACGACTGGCAGAGAGCGAGAGAGAATTATTACCAAAATGCCAGAATATCTGTAAATGAAGCCAAGCTAATATGTCATTTCACTCAGCAGGAGTTAAAACGTCTTCTGAGAATTCGACAAATTATTCCCAGTATTCCATCTGTGTCTATTATTGCTAATTTTTGTTTCTGTTTTTATTCTTCAGAACGACGAAGAGGGCACAAAGCCGGAGAGTAAGCGTTTCAAGCCAGAGAATAAGTCTCATCATAAAAGCAGTAGTAAAGAGTGAGTTTTCCACCTCTCCTTTTTTTCCTGAGTGATGATTAACGCGAAGCTTTCCCTTGTGGTGCAACAGCAGTTCTTCATTACACCGAGGGAAAACGAAGCTACCCAGATGTTTTTCCTGGTCTTACAACTCACAACATAAACCCAGTGACCTATAGGCGACATTGTAAAGCCAAAGCATAAGAGGTTGTTAATTACGCCTCAAGCTGCACTTCACTTTAATTCTAGGGGCTCTGCTATGTTCGTGGTTGTGGATTATGTGATGTGTGAATATTTAATCCTTGAGTTATCATCATATTGTAACTTAAAAAGCTAATTTAAACTATCCTTTATGTATGTAATGGTGCTATGGTTGATCTCACTCCAGGTCTAAGAGGTCTTTGGAGAAGAAAGAGGAGTCGGTCCCGTCTCCTTCCATGTCGGGGCTTCAGCGGACACCAAAGGCAGAGCATCTGAGTCGGAAGAGGACGGTCAGCCAGTCCTCCACCTCGCTGTCGAGTGGGACTGGAAGTGGGAAAGAGGGGAGCCGCAGCACAAAGGGCAGCTCCACATCGAAGCGTGGGAAAGTAGACGACAAGGGATGCAGCACACGCGATGGCAAGGTGGGTGTGAGCGACCGGCTGAATGCCAGGCGGAGTGATGCACTCATTCATTCTGCAAACTGGTTTCCATGAAGAGTTAAAATGATAAAGTGAGTTTTTCTTGGAGTCACTGGAACATTGTTGAGAACATTGTTGGATTCATGCCAGTTCACCTCCCTTTTCATCTTTGCTCTGTGGGTTAGGGTGTGCATATTTATTCACTGTAATTAAATGAACACATTCGGTTTTAGAACACAGTAAATTATCCATATTTAGTCGTATTCACTGTAACATCCAGACTCTTTATTTGTTTGTTGTTGTCATTATTCTTTCTTAAACTCTCTTTCTTGCCGTCTCTGCAGGAGAAATCCTCAAAGAGCTGCGATAACCAGCTGGCTGTGCCTCCTCTCTCGACTGACGGCTCCAAAAGATCCAAGCTTGTGTTTGAGGACAGGTAAGAGGAGCTCTTTCCACTGTGGATAACCCCACAGCGGGACACAGAAAGGAACTGCTGTGGGGATCTAGAGTTGCCTTTGATGCACGAAGCTGTAGGAGGTTGGGAAGGTCATGAATAGATGTGGCTGCATGCCAGAAAGATTATGTAAATTTCCATTTTAAAAGGCTGGCTGCTGGGACTCTGTGTCCTTTTCATGCTGCTGTAAGAAAACATTGAGATGCTTCTTTTTCTTCACCCTTTGTTTCAAGTTTTGATTTAATGGATGAAGAGATGTTAAACAAGTTAAGAGAGTGACGATTGGGTTTTGAGGATATTTATGTAAATGTGGGGGCTGAGCCTTGTCACTGGGCTGTGATGTGTCTGGTAAAGCTGCTTTTATATGCGGTTTGGAGAAGTAAGCAAATTGGTTTGTTGTTTCAGGGTGCATTCAGCCGACCACTACTTACAGGAGGCCAAGAAACTAAAGCACAACGCAGATGCACTGGTAAGAGCAACAAGTAGCTGCTGTAATTAAGATCTCTGTGTCAGTTTGCCTTAAATTAGTCAAATGAAGCATTGCCCTAGTTTTAATTTTTGTGTATTTGTAGCCTTGAGTTGGGATTTTTGCCAATCCCTTTTCCCCATGTTTGCTCTTAAAGCTTTTTAATATGACCTTATGCTTTTGTCACTGTAAGATAAACATCTATTAACACCTGCCTGTATTGAACTGCACGCCTCATATACTTTACTTGAGTATTTAATAACTACATGCAAACCCACAAACACAAATTATAACCGCATAAAGTTTTACAAACTAGCTGTATAATGCAGTACACATGATCTCAAACAGAAAATTGGTTGTGATCAGTCAAAAGTGCATTTTAGTCATCATGCATGTGCTAAAAGCCACGCTGCATTCATGGTGTGTCAGTTATCTGATGTGTCAGGCCAACAACCATGTCAAATTACAGTCATGGGAACAGTTAACGAGAGAAAGTGCTGCTCTGTCTTTCTGCAGGTGGATCGTTTTGATAAAGCCGTTTTCTACCTGGATGCCGTGGTGTCGTTCATCGAATGCGGCAACGCTCTGGAGAAAAGTGCCCAGGAGGCCAAGTCACCCTTCCCGATGTATGCTGAGACAGTGGAGCTTATAAAGTAAGGCCCAGCACGAATGCACGCATCACTGTCGCACAACTGAACAGTTCACAGATTTTTGTACGCGACCCATGCTGATGGGATCGAGCATTGTTAGCAGCCTTAATGCACTCTGTAAACTAACTGGGATGTTTTGACATGGAAGAAGGTAGTAGTGTAATTCGTGGAGTAGGACTTTTACCAGAAGAATCAGTTTGTGAAATATAATCATAATGAAACTAAAGTAGTTGCTTTAATGACTTAGATGATTATTTTGTTGTGCCTGCAGATACACTATGAAGTTAAAAAGCTACATGGCCCCAGATGCAACTTCAGCAGACAAACGGCTCGCTGTGCTTTGGTAAGTACGCGGACTCCCACCACGTGACTGTGCTCTGTTTGATGTGGTGGAGTTGTCTTGAACTTAACCCCCAGCAGCACGCATACGTGGCCATTGCCAATGTTGTTTGTTTTAGAAGAGTTGTGTAGTGTGGCTGGCAACACTTCTGGCCTTTACTGTCTGGTCCTTATTAACCCGTCTCTCTCTTTCCAGCCTCCGATGCCAGTCTCTCCTCTACCTGCGGTTGTTCAAGTTAAGGAAAGACAGCGCTCTGAAATATTCCAAAACACTCACTGAACACTTGAAGGTACTTTTTATCGTGGGGAAAACTTCAAACTAACTGAAATGTGAAGGGGAAAATTAAATTTGTCACGTGTGAATGTGCAACCTGTTTTCTCTCCGTGTGCTTAACGTCCTTCCCCTCCTGTTGTTTGACAGAATTCTTTGAGCAACACCCAGGCTCCCTCTCCTGGAATGGGAAAGTAAGTCTTCTCTTGCTGTTTGGAGAGTTAAAGCTAGTGTGTGGGTTAGGGAGACGTCTGTTTCCTGCTGAGTGCTTAATGTTCAGGAAAAATACGAAACGGCTTTAGGATTCATACCCCATTAAGAACATTCCCTCCCATCTCAGCAGAAAATATTTTTTTTATACATTCTTGTATTATTTTGCACACATTAAGCTCACAACCATGTCTTGCTGGTGTGTTTCCACTTGCAGCAAGGCAGCAGGTATGCCCTCCCCAGTGTCACCCAAGCTGTCACCGGGCACAGGAGGAGGCTATTCATCGGTCAGCAGCACCACCAACGCCAGCTCGTCAGTGACTATACCTCAGCGTATCCACCAGATGGCTGCCAGCTACGTCCAGGTCACCTCCAACTTCCTGTATGCCACAGAGATCTGGGATCAGGCCGAGCAGCTGTCTAAGGAGCAGAAAGGTAAGTGTTTCTGACTGGGAGGTGAGCCCTCCACATGTTACCGATTCATCACTTCATATCTTTTTTTAGTTAAAGATTTGTTAGAAATCCTGATAGGGTTATTAAAAACATTTAGAGTTTTATGCCAGGAGTTTCTCTGCTTCCTCTATTACAGCTGCAGCATTTTCACTGAGTTCAAAGCAATTTTCACTTGTTAAATGTTTAGGCACATGTATAAAAAGACTAGTCCTCAGTTTTAAAACGAACAGGTTGTGCATCTTGTCTTAGTCTCTGCTACTTAGTTAACGACAAATTAGTACCAAAAGGTCGATAAGTCTTGATTTATTCTTGATTCTTGCTCCCTGAAACACAATGCATTTAGAGTTTAGCGTGAATAGGTAGATTGATAAACAACAGTATTAAATAAATAGTTTAATAAACAACAAGAAGAAAGAAAATCTTAAAAGAGATGCACCAAAAGAGTTTAACATCCCGTCCATAAATTGGTCCTGAAATATGGTCAGTTGTGGATATTTGCTCTGAATTCCTGGTTTTATTTACATTTAATGTAGAAAACCATTGACAAGTGAATTTCTGGTGATCCATGGGTGAGTTAGTAACTAGTCTTCTTTGTTTTCCCAGACTTCTTCACAGAGTTGGACAAAGTGATGGGTCCTCTGATCTTCAACACCAGCAGCATGACGGAACTGGTGCGTTACACGCGGCAGGGGCTCCACTGGCTGCGCCTGGACGCTAAACCCATTCCTTAGCCAGGACTCGCTGCCTGCATGCTGCTTCCTCATACACACCCACGCCCACGCCGGAGCCTGTCCTTCTTAGCAGCCTGCGCTCAGACACAAACACACACACACAGTCCACCTCTGGTCCTCCATGTACGCTTACATGATGAACTTCTCAGACATATCTCCAACACTGTGTCCATTTTCTGCACCAGCTTGCCAAAAAACACTGAGCAACTAAAGACAATGTCCCCCGTTCAGCTCCACACAGGGAGACGCGTCCGACCTGCGATGGGAAGAGCTTCTAGCCGGGCTTCATATATCAGCGTTCTTACAAAAACCCTGGAGGCCATGTTTTTAGTCACTGGCGTGAAAGTGCTGGCTGAGTTCTACGTTATGAATACACTAAAACTGGGGTTCGGTTTCTCGGCTACTTTGGCTTCGAACTTTTCGTTTCTCTTTGTTTCACCAAAGTACCTCCCAGTAACACCAAAGGTGCTTTAAAATGAAGGTTTCTCTTTATCATTTTCGTGCCTTGTATGTGAGCTACAGGAAAACGGTCGACAGTAATATCTCAATAAATTATTTTTACTTTTCTTTTATTTATTTTTGTTCTTATATAGCCAGGTTTATGATATATATTTAATCATTTACATGTCAATGGGAGCTGGCATCGCAGTTTCAAATCCCTCTTAAAACAAGGATAGTGTTGACCATCCCCGCATAAAGCTACCACGTGGATTTACCTCTCATCAAAGTCTCAGAGGATTATCTCGGACGACGCCCGTATGAAGGGCTACTCTGCACAGCGGATTAATACTTCTGACACAAATTATTTATAAATGTTATTTTAGAGGCTATATTGATCAGTGCATTAGTTTTTAACAATGAAATTTGATTTTTTTTATATATATTTGTTTTTCCCTTTAAAATAAAATGTGGATGAATTGTTTCGGTTTTTAAAAGGATTGCTTTCCTCCCATTATCGTCCAGCAGGGGTGATTAGTCTCCTGGCCTTAATGCGAGATCTTCTGCCTTTTTAAAGCTTCAGAACTCGGCTACTACGAAATGTTTTCACACCATGTAGCTTTATTGTTCTAGAAATTTCCTCAAGCAAGAGTCGCCTCCACACAGTGTTATTCTTTCCTTGGTCACTTTTGTTCGTCAAGAGTATATTTTTCTAAGGAACAGCAGGGACTGTCATGAGTATTGAAGATTGTGTCCACATTTACTTTGCAGTTATTTACGTTGCAGTTTACAAGAAGCTGGGCCTGACTTTCCACTGATTTGGCATAATGGAGCATTCTTATTGCAATTATTTTAGAGAAATGAACTAGTCTGTGATGGAGATTAGCAGTGTTGCATTTATATGAGAGTTTTAAACCTATAAGAAATATAATGACCGATATAGATTCTATTTATATAACAAGAAGTTCCTGTTTTTTTTTTTTTGTTTGTTTTTTGTTTTTTCTGATTTCTAACCAAGCGAATGCTAAATTCCAGATTGCAGCAGGGGTTATAAAAACAAATGTTTCTTATGTAATTATTCCTATTTAAATTTAAAGCTGAAATCATGTTTGTCTTGCCTGAAAGTAGACAGTTACAGCAGATATGGCTGTCATCGAGGCGATTGTTTCATAACTGTCCTTGTTGAATATTTCTAACTTCACGTCTTACCGGAATATGCTGGAAATAAATGCTAAGCCTGGGCTGAATAGCTTTTTTTAAATGGACAATAAAATAACAAAAAAAAGTTTAAGTTATGCCTTAAACTTTCTGGTTCTTGCTTCTGTTCACAACACAAATTACTGTTCGGCCCGGCTTTGACTATTTTTCTTGTTTCTTGCATCTTTTTTTTTCTCCTTTAACTGGCTCCCTGGCCTTTATTGCAAGAGGGGATACTGTTATTTTTTTTCCTTACACTTGGAGAAGAGGAAGTATTATTTTAATCTATGCAGGATTTTTACAACGACAAAGATTTGTTTCTGTAAAGGAAAAGAAAAAAAAACATTTTTAGGCTTGGGATTTTCCCCCCTCTCCTCCATTTTATTTTCTGCCTCAGTGGGAAACCTGTTTAGCCTTCAGCTTTTGCTATTTTGTGTACTGGTTTTTAGTATACAAGTGTATATAGATCTTATTTTCCATCTCTTTTTTTTCTCTCTCTCTCTATTGAATAATCAAAAAGATGGCTTTGAGCCATTTTGTACTTAAAGCTGGAGGCAGCTTTTCTCATAGGAATTCCTGTGTGGGGTTTTGCCAGCCCAGTCAATGTCTTCATACACTGGTACACTTTGTAAGTTGATGTCAGCGCCTCGTGTTCCCTACACTATCTTATAGTTAAATGTAAAAGGAAAAAAAAAATAGCATTAGAATAATTTTTAACGGTTTGCTACTCTTATTTATTTTTCTGCCCCTTTGCTTCTTTTTTTTTTTTTTTCTTTTTTCTTTTCTATTTTGCCTTTTTAAGGAGCACCGTTTTATGAAATAGGATGATGTAAATGTATTGGAGTTGTTCATGATGAGATTTCATTGTAAGTAGTAATTAATATTAATTCTAACTTGAACGAATCCAGGGTAAGATAAGTTTTTTGACATTCATTAGGAAGATGTTAACACTTGCATGTTTCTATTTAAATACAATTGTATAAATTGTAAATATAACATTTCTTTAGGGGTGAATTTCTACTACAGGTTGACATTTTTATTAAATTTTAAAAACATGCTGTAAATATATTGTGAGATACTTTATGCACATTTTTTTCCCCCCATGTGGGCTTTTGTCCTCTTCCTCCCCGAAGTTGTTACAGACGACGTCCCTCTCTGTTAACGCTGTATATCAAGATGATTTCCCAGTACTTTTCTTATGTGCTTGTATACTTTTGTCCTCTTCACTGTCTCATAGTATCACGGTCGCCACATAATCATTAATGTCTCTTAATCCAAGTGCGAATATTTTGTCCTCTCTGTATTTGATATGGAGCTGTGTACTTCATTAAGTGTATAATGTTGCGCTCATGAGATGGATGGATGGCATGCACAGTCTTGTCTGTCTCTTTCTCAGAGACGTGTATTTACTATGTGTCCCTTTTGAACAATTGGTCCAGTTTGTCTTTTGAAACAGAGGTATTTCTCCACACTTCAGAACAGTTGTAGCAGTTTATACAGTATGTTGTATAACACCTTTTTCTAAAAGTCATCTCCAAAGTGAGACCGGCAGCATACACTATGTACAATAAAACTAAATTGGACTAGTTTTCAGAGAACTGATGATAAAG